>ML662442.1:64253212-64281474 GCA_007570785.1 Antilocapra americana
GAAATTATTTGTTCTAATTCTCTAAAAAAGACCTCTGGTAGCTTGATAGGAATTGCATTGAATCTATAGATTGCTTTGGGTAGTATACTCATTTTCACTATATTGATTCTTCCAATCCACGAACACGACACATTTCTCCATCTGTTTGTGTCCTCTTTGATTTCTTTCATCAGTGTTTTATAGTTTTCTATATACAAGTCTTTTGTTTCTTTAGGTAGAAATACTCCTAAGTATTTTATTCTTTTTGATTCGATGGTGAATGGAGTTGTTTCCATAATTTCTTTTTCTGTTTTTTCATTGTTAGTGTATAGAAATGCCAGGGATTTCTGTGTGTTGATTTTGTATCCTGAAACTTTGCTATATTCACTGATTAGCTCTAGTAATTTTCTCGTAGAGTCTTTAGGGTTTTCAATATAGAGGATCATGTCATCTGCAAACAGAGAGAGTTTTACTTCTTCTTTTCCAATCTGGATTCCTTTGATTTCTTTATCTGCTCTGATTGCTGTGGCCAAGACTTCCAAAACTATGTTGAAAAAGTAGTGGTGAGAGTGGGCACCCTTGTCTTGTTTCTGACTTCAGGGGGAATGATTTCAGTTTTTCACCATTGAGGATAATGTTTGCTGTGGGTTTGTCATATATAGCTTTTATTATGTTGAGGAATGTTCCTTCTATTCCTGCTTTTTGGAGGGTTTTTATCATAAATGGATGTTGAATTTTGTCAAAGGCTTTCTCTGCATCTATTGAGATAATCATGTGATTTTTATTTTTCAATTTGTTAATGTGGTGTATTACATTGATTGATTTGCGAATATTGAAGAATCCTTGCATCCCTGGGATAAAGCCTACTTGATCATGATGTATGATTTTTTTAATGTGTTGTTGGATTCTATTTGCTAGAATTTTGTTAAGGATTTTTGCATCTAAGTTCATCAGTGATATTGGCCTGTAGTTTTCTTTTTTTGTGGCATCTTTGTCGGGTTTTGGAATTAGGGTGATGGTGGCCTCATAGAATGAGTTTGGAAGTTTACCTTCCTCTGCAATTTTCTGGAAGAGTTTGAGTAGAATAGGTCTTAGCTCTTCTCTAAATTTTTGGTAGAATTCGGCTGTGAAGCCATCTGGTCCTGGGCTTTTGTTTTTTGGAAGATTTCTGATTACGGTTTCAATTTCTGTGCTAGTGATGGGTCTATTAAGATTATCTATCTCTTCCTGGTTTAGTCTTGGAAAGTTGTACTTTTCTAGGAATCTGTCCATTTCATCCAGGTTGTCCAGTTTATTTGCATATAGCTGCTGATAATAGTCTCTTATGATCCTTTGTATTTCTGTGTTTTCTGTTGTGATCTCTCCGTTTTCTTTTCTAATTCTGTTGATTTGGTTCTTCTCGCTTTGTTTCTTGATGAGTCTGACTAATGGTTTGTCAATTTTATTTATCTTCTCAAAGAACCAGCTTTTGGCTTGGTTGATTTTTGCTATGGTCTCTTTTGTTTGCTTTGCGTTTATTTCTGCCCTGATCTTTAAGATTTCTTTCCTTCTACTAGACCTGGGCTTCTGCATCTCTTCCCTTTCTAGTTGCTTTAGGTGTAAAGTAAGGTCATTTATTTGATTTTTTTCTTGTTTCCTGAGGTGAGCTTGTATTGCTATGAACTTTCCCCTTAGCACTGCTTTCACAGTGTCCCATAGGTTTTGGGCTGTTGTGTTTTCATTTTCCTTCGTTTCCATGCATAACTGAATTTCATTTTTGATTTCTTCTGTGATTTGTTGGTTATTCAGCAGTGTGTTGTTGAGCCTCCATATGTTGGAGATTTTGAATGGTTTTCTCCTGCAATTGATATCTAATCTCACTGCATGGTGATCAGAAAAGATGCTTGGGATGATTTCAATGTTTTTGAATTTACCAAGGCTAGATTTATGGCCCAGGATGTGATCTATCCTGGAGAAGGTCCCGTGTGCGCTGGAGAAAAAAGTGAAATTCCTTGTTTTGGGGTGGAGTGACCTATAGATATCAATTAGGTCTAGTTGGTCTATTGTATCATTTAAAGTTTGAATTTCCTTGTTACTTTTCTGTTTAGTTGATTTATCCATTGGTGTGAGTGGTGTATTAAAGTCTCCCACTATTATTGTGTTGTTGTTAATTTCCCCTTTCATACTTGTTAGCATTTGCCTTACATATTGTGGTGCTCCTATGTTGGGTGCATAAATATTTATAATTGTTATTTCTTCTTCTTGGATTGATCCTTTGATCATTATGTAATGTCCATCTTTATCTCTTTTCACAGCCTTTATTTTAAAGTCTACTTTATCTGATATGAGTATTGCCACTCCTGCTTTCTTTTGGTCTTTATTTGCATGGAATATCTTTTTCCAGCCTTTAACTTTCAGTCTATATATGTCCTTAGATTTGAGGTGGGTCTCTTGTAGGCAACATATATAGGGGTCCTGTTTCTGTATCCAATCGGCCAGTCTTTGTCTTTTGGTTGGGGGCATTCAGCCCATTTACATTTAAGGTAATTATTGATAAATATGATCCTGTTGCCATTTCTTCTATTTTATTGTTTTGGATTCGAGATTATATATCCCATCCGTGTTTCCTATCTAGGAAAGATCCTTTAGCATTCGTTGGAGGGCTGGTTTGGTATTACTAAATTCTCTCAATTTCTGCTTGTCTGAAAAACTTTTGAATTCTCCTTCAAATTTGAATGAGATCCTTGCTGGGTACAGTAATCGGGGTTGTAGCTTGTTTTCTTTCATGACTTTAAGAATGCTCTGCCATTCCCTTCTGGCCTGAAGCGTTTCTATTGAGAGATCAGCTGCTATCCTTATGGGATTCCCCTTGTGGGTTATTTTTTGCTTCTCCCTCAGTGCTTTTAATATTTGGTCTTTGTATTTGATATTTGTTAATTTGATTAATATGTGTCTTGGGGTGCTCCGCTTGGGGGTTGATTCTATTTGGGACCCTCTGTGTTTCTTGGACCTGAGATGTTATTTGCTTTCCCAATTTAGGGAAATTTTCCACCATAATTTCTTCAAGAATTTTCTGATGGTCCTTCTTTTTGTCTTCTTCTTCTGGGATTCCTATGATTCGAATATTGGTGCGTTTAATACTGTCCCAGAGGTCTCTGAGATTGTCCTCATTTCTTTTAATTCTTTTTTCATTATTCCTTTCTGTTTCATTTATTTCTGCCATTCTATCTTCTATTTCACTTATCCTGTCTTCTATTTCTGTTATTCTACTGTTGGTTCCCTCCAGGGTGTTTTTGATCTCATTTATTGCATTATTTATTGTATTTTGACTCTTTTTCATTTCTTCTAAGTCCTTGTTAAAGCTTACCTGCATCTTCTCAATCCTTGCCTGCAGGTTATTGAATTGCAACTCCAACTTATTTTTCAGGTTTTGGATCATTTTCACTATCATTATTCGGAATTCTTTGTCAGGTAGACAAGCTATCTCTTCGTCTTTTGTTTGGTCTAGGGGATATTTATCCTGGTCCTTTACTTGCTGGATATTTCTCTGCCTTTTCATCTTGTTTATCTTGGTGCGTTGTCCCTTTATTGTGGGGTTTCCTCACTATGGGAGGGGTTGGATGAATGTTTTGTCAGAGTTTCCTGGTTGGAATCTTAAGCGGTCTGTCCTGCTTGATTTGGCGACCTCTGCTGGCCCCTTCAGTGTCTATTCAGCGCTCTGGGGTTTGCCCCGCTCGCGGTGCCTGCGCTTTTCCCGCCCCCTCTGCTCAGGCTCTCGGCTGGCGGCGCACTCTGATGACGCAATTGGAGGCTGTGGCTTCTCCTCTCCCCAGGCCCAGCCGCTCGGCTCTTTCTGCTTGCAGCTGGGCGTGTCTTCTCAGATGTGCAGCGGCAGACTCTGGCGGTGCACTCTGGTGACGCAGTTGGGGGGCTGCGGCTTCTCCCCTCCCCCGGCCCAGCTGCTTGGTTTTTTCAGTGTGTGGCTGGGGGCGTTTTCTCAGATATGAGAAGCGCCGAATTCTGGTGGCGACTGTCCAGAGTCCCCAGAGGTCTTGGCTAGCACCCAATTCTGCCTGCGGTTTGGGGGCAGAAGCCTCGCAGGGGCACTCTCCATAGCCTGCAGCCTCCCTGTTCCACCCCGCTGTCTCGCGCCGCGGTCCGAGTCCCCGCTCCCCTTTGTTCTGTTCGCGAGCCAGGCAGGGGTCTTCCTCGGGAAGGCTACCCAGCGGTCTATCTCCGGTTAGCACCCTCGGTTAGGACCCTCAGTCTGCCCCAGGCGTTCAATCTCAGTCCTCCCCCTAAGCGCATGGCCCGCCCCTCCCTTAGCAGTCCGCTGGCTCATGGGGGATGGGGCGACCGGCCGCCGCTCCGTTCTCCAAGGGGCTTAACTATTTATCGGCTTCTAAGTCCCGACTTTTATGCTCTTTGAGATTCGCCTCAGATCTCTCAGTTCCGCCAGTAAGAATGTTTCCTGACGTTCGTAAACCTTTATCTCTTTCGAGGCTCCCCTTCTGAGATGAATCTCAGTCCCTGCCTCTTTGCCTCTTTTTACTTTTTCTTTTTTCCTTTGGTCCTACCTTCTTTCGTCGGCAATGGGCTGTCTTTCCAGATGCCTGAAGACCTCTGCCAGCATTCAGATGTTGATTTATGGAGTTTGTTCGGTATTTAAATGTTCCTTTGGTGTATTTGTTGGGGAGAGTGTGGACTCCGCGTCCTATTCCTCCGCCATCTTAGTCCCTCCCTCCAATTTTCTTATTTATGAAAGCTAGAAAAAAAATCTCAAGACCTATCAACAAAGCAATGATTGAATTATTAAATGATGAAATTTTAGTCTATCGAATTCCATATAGTAAAGGAAAATAACAAGTCATATCCTCTGTACCTTGTCTTGGATATCATTCAGTACATAATAAGAGTGAAAAAGTTACAGAATAATATACATATTGTTATTTGTCTTATGAACAGTATAAAGAAAATGATAAATATATGTGCATATGATTATTTAAATGAAGTATAAAAGGAATCATTTGAAATTTTCAGTGGGATTAACAAAGTGTTATTAACACCCATCTGAGATGAGATGGGAGAGAAACTTAATTTTACTTGACAAGCTCTTCATCTTTGAAAATGTTTCTGTAAGTCTGTATAGGTGTTTGATCCAAAGACTAAAGAAAAGGGATGTCCATTATATGTGCTGGCTAGCCCACATCCTGATCAAGTAATTATCTATTGAATGAACAAATGAATATATTGAATCAAGGGAGCCTGAGATTTCTTCAGTTAAATCCATTTTTAAAAAATCATAGGGATAATACTTTTATTCTTTCCCTGAGAAAGGTCATTCCGGTAAATCAGGTTTCTATTTGGATAATTCAGGCCTATGTAGTACCATCAAAATAATTCTAGTAAAAAACAAGAAACAGTAAAATGTAAAAATCTCTACTGCTGTTTTATTTAGTTGGAGGATTGAAGATTTGCAGCACCGATTTTCCAGCTCAATTCATTTTTTCTGCCCAAATTGACTAGAAAATTCTCATTTCATGCAATTACAGCACTTTATCACCTTTCATTATAAAATGTTTTCCTTTAGGAATAGACCAGTTTTGAGAGCAAGTTTTCTGGAGTGATTAAAATCTTGTAGTTAGCACTGCATCCTTTTGAAAATGGAATTTGAACAAAATCCAAGAACAGTTTAAAATTCAACTTCTTGCTTTGGAGGACTTCATTATAAAATCCATCAAATACTAACAATGTACCCGGTAAGAGCCCATGTTTCTATTCATTATGTTATTTTTATCACCTGAAGACAACCATGGCTTAAATTTTGATGAAAATTCTAGTTCTTCCCATCCACGATTATCATTATTTGAAGTTAGGTGGTCATTTACGGTCCTCATTGTCGACAGAGAAGGGGAGAGGCTCCTCCTCCTCCATGATGGCCTCTTCTTTAGCATCCAAAGCTTCAATTACTTACACCCTGGATGGTGAGTTCTTCATCACTCACACAGCAAACAGGAGCAGGATCTTCTCTGGAGATAATGTGAGACCCTGAGCCTCATGTCCTGGCTGCTCCATGAAGGTAGAACAATTACTCGACAAAGAAGTATCCATGAACTCCTGCTTCTCCCAATTCCCATGATCCTGCCCAGTCTGGGAGCACGACAGGATGGCTGCTCCCTCTGAGAAGGGAGCAGTCACTTTATCTCCCACCTCCAAACAGGTTGGCAGGCTTATGCAGACGTGGGTAGGGTAGTTCACATGATAGAGGCAGGATCACTTCAGGTGCCTTCGAGAGTGTTTGGTCACAGAAAATAAGGTACAATGCGAGCGTTTTTGCGCAGATAGAAAATTTTTCCAGGTGACGGGAGGGAAGCTCAATATAGAAGGTCTTCTTACCTTGCCAGACTGAGGGAACACACAGCCTCCCTGAACCAGTGACAGGCAATCCACAGGAGGCTCAGAGCTGAGGCGTAGACGGTGAACTGCTCGTTTTCCTCTGGGGAGAGACATTTTTTAGAGAGGCCGGGACCCTGAGGGAACCACTTTAATTCTGTGTAATTAGGGAGTGAGATAGACCACAGACATTCAATTGAACAGTGGCAGTGTCTAAGAGCCAGGCTTTGAGCTATTATAGGTAGCCTGGAAATGTTGGGATGCCGGCATTAAATGTCATCTCTAATGGGGAGATGACCATTCCAACATGACTAGCCTAAAATAGAAGAGGATCAGGGCCACGTGCAGGTGCCAGACAAACGGGAAAAAAAAGACTCAGACCAGACCAGGAAAAAGATAATTCTTTTAACCATCTCTGACTAATGATTTTACTGATTCCCAATGAGGAGGAATTGAAAGTTAATAGAAAAACCACAGGATATTTAATTTATAGTTTCAATGAATTAGCATAAATATTCATGATTAAGTTACTTTTTAAATAAGTTTTCTGTAATTCTTGTTGTTTGTGAGAAGAATTAATGTGTATGTGTCTCCTCCCATGGGCTTCCCAGGTGGTGCGGTGGTAAAAAAAAAAACCACCTGCCAATGCCGGAGACACAAGAGATGCAGGTTTGATCCCTGGGTCAGGAAGATTCCCTGAAGGAGGGCATAGCAACCACCTCCAGCATTCTTGTCTGGAAAATCCCAGCGACCGAGGAGCTTGGTAGGTTACAGTTCACGGGGTCGTCGCAGAGTCTGAGTGACTGAGTTCAGAGCAGCGCACAGAATGTCTCTGTCCACAGCTGTAAGGTAAAGGGAAGCATCTGAGTCAGATGGTCCCGCCAGTACTGAACCCAGTACAGAGACGCAATGGGATCACACACATCGGTAATGGCCTCGATGAAGCTGGCAGGCTGCTGGCCTCTCCCAGCCTGGATCCTTGGAGCTGCTCAGTGTTCCTCTCAGACATGATCGCTGTATAGCTCCTTTCACTCAGGGGCCTGGGCCAGAGGAGGCAGGGAAACGATGAAATCACAGGCAGTAATTAGCTACCCCGTATTAGTCGATCAATTGAGGAAAAGTCATAAAGTGCAGTTCAGGTCACATCTGCACATTTTCTAAGGCAAGGTTTCTTTTGGCTGCACTTAGTCTCACTGTGGGTTCCCCAGGTGGCGCTAGTGGTAAAGAAACCGCCTGCCGGTGCAAGAGACATTGAGATACAGATTCGATCCCTGAGTTGGGAAGATCTTTTGGAGGAAGGCATGGCAACCCATTCCAGTATTCTTACCTGGAGAATCCCATGGACAGAGAAGCCTGGCAGGCTATCGTGGATAGGGTCACACAGAGTTGGACACCACTGAAGCGACTTAGCACCCAGGCCTACACAGTTTTCATTGTGATACAAGGGCTTAATTACCGCTTATGGAGTCTTAGTTCTCTGACTAGGATAGAACTTGGACTCCCTGCTTTGGGAACATGGAGTCTTATCGACTGGACTGCCAGGGGAAGTCCCCTAAGATGAGGATTTAAAGTCTCACTGTTGTCAGCTACAGATTCTGATTCAGTAAGAAGTCTGCAGCAAGGGCCCAGAAATTGCCTTTTCTCTAAGCACCTCAGATGAGTGTAATGCAGGGGGTCCATGGTCCACAGTTTAAGAAATGCTGCTTTGAGAAAACTCTAGATCTTGAGCTGGGCAGTTTGCAGATTTATTGCAGAGTAAACAATTGCAATTTCACTGTGGCTATTTCCAGTTCAGGTGTGTAGACATCAGCTGAGACAGCAGGTGTTGTCAATAAGCAGAGTTTTGGGGCCCAATTGGCCTGTCACTCTTCGGGTTGCTGAAAGCATTTTCCACAATGTATAGTGATTTCCTTCTCAGAGATGCCAAGTAAGGATCTCATAAATATGGAAAGGGAAATATTTTCAGGCAGATTAAAAATCATACCCCAAGTTCAACCTCTCTAGCACTCCAAGTAAATCAATAAAAATAAAAACTAAAATATACAAAAGGATATTACTGTACAGTAAAAGAGGCAGTGGGAATAGTTGTGAAAATGTCAGCAAAATGCACTCCAGAAAAAGCAGTGTGGGCCTCCTGGGAGCAATTTGAAGACACACAGGACTCGGTTCTCTCTATGAGCAAGTACCTGTTTCAGGCACTCAAATTAACACCATATATAAATGCTAGTGTGTTACATTTTTTTTCTGAGTATATATTTACAATAGAAAAAAGTCTTTGGTGTGCTGGCTGAAATAAATCAAACTTCTTCTCAAGAGACCTTAAAAAACGGAGGGCAGAATACTTTATGGAGATGATACTATGTGGAGCTTCTCTACCTTGGGGATCAGGAGATTTATCCCTCTTGACCTCTACATTTATGGTGGATGTTTTTAAATTGGTGCATCCCTGAAAGAAGGCAATTCAAAGCTGATTTTGAAGTTCTACTCCTACCTCCTCTAACATCATTATTGATAAGGCCAGCTCTTGATGGTTATTGTAACTCTGACCTGGCTTAGCGAAATCTCTCCCACAACCTAGACCTCAACTGTAGTGATGGGTTAGCTGATATTACTTGGTTTGAGCTTCGTCTTCTTCAGTCACTGTTTGATGAAGATACTGATAAACCATGAGGAACAAGATACAGAAAAAGTGAGACAAGTGGAAAATATATGTTGATAAGATACAAAAATCCTGATTCCTGATTTTGTGGATCTCAATGGGGTATCTATGGTATCTTGCTGACCCCCAACTTCACATCTATATTGAAGGAGCTCACTACTTCATATGCACCTTCTAGAAAGTCGAGCCTTACTAGATACTGCTGAAAAGTCATTATGTTTTGTTGGTATTAGTCACTCAATTGTGTCTGACTCTGCAACCTTATGGACTATAGACCCTCATTCATGCTCCTCTGTCCATGGAATTCTCCAGGCAAGAATACAGGAGTGAGTAGCTATTCCCTTCTCCACAGGATCTTCTTGATCCAAGGATCAAACCCAGGTCTCCTGCATTGCAGGAAGATTCTTTACTGTCTGAGCTACCAGGGAAGCCCCTGAAAGTTACTAACAGACTGGTTCCAAATTGGGAAAGGAGTATGCCAAGGCTGTATATTGTCACTCTACTTATTTAACTTATATGCAGAGTACATCATGTGAAATACCAGGCTAAATGAAGCACAAGCTGGAATCAAGATTGCCAGGAGAAAAATCAATAACCTCAGGCATGCAGATGACACCAATTTTATGGCAGAAAGCAAAGAACTAAAAAGCCTCTTGATGAAAGTGAAAGAAGAGACTGAAAAAGTTGACTTAAAACTCAACATTCAGAAAATGAAGATCATGGCATCCAGGCCCATCACTTTATGGGAAACAGATGGAGAAAAAATGGAAATAGTGACAGACTTTATTTGGGGGGGCTCTAAAATCACTGCAACCATGAAATTAAAAGATGCTTGCTCCTTGGAATAAAAGCTATGACCAACCTAGACAGCATATTAAAAAGCAGAGACATTACTTTGCCAACAAAGGTCCATCTAGTCAAAGTGATGTTTTTTCCAGTAGTCATGTATGGATGTGAGAGTTGGAAGGTGAAGAAAGCTGAACACCAAAGAATTGATGCTTTTGAAATGTGGTGTTGGAAAAGACTCTTGAGAGTCCCTTAAACTGAGAAGAGATCCAACCAGTCCATCCTAAAGGAAATCAGTCCTGAATAATCCTAAAGGAAATCAGTCCTGAATATTCATTGGAAGGACTAATGCTGAAGCTGAAGCTCCAATACTTTGGGCACCTGATGCGAAGAACTGATTCATTAGGAGAGACTCTGATTCTGGGAAAAATTGAAGGCAAGAGGAGAAGGGGACAATAGAGGATGAGGTGGTTGGATGGCATCACAGACTCGATGGACATGAGTTTGAGCAATCTTTGGGAGTTGGTGATGGGCAGGCAAGTCTGGCATGCTGCAGTCCATGAGTTTGCGAAGAGTCAGACACAACTGAGTGACTGAACTAGAACTATCAATATTAAGTAATAATAGAATTAAAATCTATCTTTCTTTTTAATTGATCTCATCTCAACTCTTGTGTTTTGTTTTTATTTTTTAATTGAAGTATAATTTCTTAACTCTTGTGTTTAAAGACAGTTCTCTTTGGAGTAAGATCTTGTTTGATCTCTTACTCTGCCACATGTACCTCAACCTCATGCCACCCCCTTTATTTGGGGCTGCCTCAGCATATGGCATGCAGAATGTTAGTTCCCCTGCCAGATATTGAACCTGTGCCCCCTGCAGTGGAAGCATGGAGTCCTAACCACTGGACCTCCAGGGAAGTCCCCCATGCTACCCCTTATCCTCTGTCCATGTAGACAGTCCATGCATTGAGTATCCATGTTTAAGTGGTAGTGGCAAACTTTTTGCAGGTGAACTGAGGGTAAAGAGAGAGGAAAGTAAAAGACACAAAACACAAAAGAGCATTCTTTTTGAGAAAAGACAAATCCAAAACCTGTGTTAAAATACAATAGGTCCCACTACTTATGTTTATGATGATTTTACATCACTTATTTTTTGGAGTTTGTGTCCTTACCTGTGAAATGTGAACAACACCTACTTCCATGGTCATCCTAAAGATCAAATGAAATAATTAGGGTTGTCGGATTTAGCAAATAAAAATGAAGTTAATTTAACTATGCCCCATGCAATATACTAAAAATACTTTAAAATTATTGGCTATTTATCTGAAATTTAAAACTTGCCTTGTGTCCTATACTTTTCTGATACCCCTAGAAATAATATGTGGCCATTTGTTGAGTACTTTTCATGTACTAGGTACATGTACTTGGTACATGACCACTAGGTACTTCAATTAGCCATCATTCCAAAAACAGCTGAAAGCAGTTATTACTAACCTTATTTTGCATACAGGATGTGGAAGTTTTCCAAAATAAAAAAGCTAGTAAATAGCGTAGTCAGGATTCAAATCCACTATACCACGCTGCTTCTTTAGTTGATTTGAAGTATTTTTAAATTGGAGAGTACTCGAGTGTTTTATTTTCATAAAAGTTTTCTCTGTTCCTGACTCCTCTCTTGGGTACAGCAAAAGGAACTACAGAGAGTAATGGGGATATGGAGATTAAGAGATGCCATCAAGTGCAGGAAAAAGTCTGTGTTTGCCTCTCAACTTTTAGGATGATGGTCTCTTGCCAGGAAATACGCTGTGTTTCTAGGGATACGAAGGCAGGGGTGTAGGGGTTCTGTAACAACATCACACACTGATGCAACTCAGGCGATTATCCACTGCCAAGCCCATGCCAGCCCAGGGATTTGCTGACTACCTGGGGCTTAGAATAAATTAGTTATGTAAGCAACCATATTCACATTTTTTACCTTCTTCAGCAGCTTTCAAATAGCCAGAATATCCTAAATAATGGGTTTGTGTGTGCTAAGTCACCTCAATTGTGTCTGACTTTGTGCAATCCTATAGACTGTAGCCCTCTAGGCTCCTCTGTCCGTGGGATTCTCCAGGCAAGAATACTGGGGTGGGTTGCCATTTCCTTCTCCAGGGGGTCTTTCCCACTCAGGGATCAAATCCATGTCTCTTGTATTCCAGGTAGATTCTTACTCCTGAGCCACCTGGGAAGCCCCAGTGAAGCTGTTAGGAGTATTAAAATTAATGAAGAGGGCAAGGGTGGGATGATATGGGAGAATGGCATTGAAACATGTTAATTATCATATGTGAAATCAATCGCCAGCCCAGGTTTGATGCTTGGGACTGGTGCACCGGGATGACCCAGGGGGAGGGAACCGGGAGGGAGGAGGGAGGGGGGTTCTGGAGGGGGAGCATATGTATACCCATGGTGGAGTCATGTCAATGTATGGCAAAACCAACACAATAAAGTAAAGAAAATTAAAAAAAAATTTATGCAATTAAAAAAATAAAATAAAATTAATGTAAAATACTAACTACAATTTAAAGGTGTGTATACTAGCTAGTAATGACTCCGATTTTTATTTTAATGCAGTCTGTGTACAAACAATGTGCCTGAGTTCCAAATGGGGTATAATTATTTTTTCCCTGTTTGGTCTTTTTAAACCCTAATTTTTCACTTAACAAATCTCTTTCTATGAGTCAGGAACAACAACTTTGCCTTTTGTGATTTCCAGCAAGCACAGCACAAATATTTAACAAATATGTATCATGGTGTGGATTATTTTGCAGTACATGCATAAGAAATTTATGGATTTAAATTTAATTTGAAAACACAAAGAATTCAAGGTACTATTCCCAACACAGTTGGGTAGATGAAGATTAAAAAGTCCCACTCTATAAATCTGATCTGTCTGCAGGGTATATTATGCTGTTTTAAGTCAAAGAGTGTCCAGAAAGAGACCAACAAAATTTCCAATAAGATGGGTAATTTTTTTTAATATCCCACTTCCAAAAAGAATTTAGAAATAAGGTTTTTGCTCTCAAATAGTACCTAGAAAAAATCATTTGGCCAATGACTTGGAAAAATTAGCAGTGATTTCAGTACATCACAAAGGTCTTATCTTCTATCACAACCTGCTTTAGCATGCTTGAGTTGTGTTATAACATATTCTGTCTGATTTACTTGGGTAAATCAGGTAAGATTATTTCTACTTTCTTAGCCTACATGATGATGAACTTTGATCATTTGAAACAGTTCACTATGGCAGAAGGCCTTCTGTTGCCAGTACTAAGAATCCTATTTAATGGCAAATTATAAAATCTCTGAGTAGCTCCCAGCTGAAATAGTTTGTTTGTATTCTCCAGAACAAATCCTTGCTTTGAAGTAACTGCTATTTCAAAGGAGGCTGTAGGCATTTAAAAAATCTGGGTCACTCCTCATGCACTCCAGAAAGAAATCTACGAGAGACAAGGCCTAAGGACCTATCTATGGCTACTGGGAACTGTGGGAAGTTGTGAATAAAGGAGGTGGGGGATCCAGAGTGGCTTTCAGACGCTGACTCTCAGCACCAAGATTGCCAAATACTGAAAACCGTGGGTGGGAAAAAAGCGAAAAAGAGGTCTTTGTGCAAATGTATAATTAGAATGCTAATCTTATTCATTCTATTAATGAGGATGCTCATATCAAGGAAAGGATGACAAAGGAGTTGGTTTACATGGGAGGATAATTAAAGCTCAGCAAATTATATTTTTTCCTCTAACATGGACCATTATTGAAGGAATAGTCACATTAATGTCTTTTTGGTTAAAAATTTTTTAAATGTCTCACATTGATATTTATTAGGGCCAAAGATCATTCACAATATTCACCTCTGACGGGTCAAGGATTCACGCAGCAAAAAGCAAGAGGATTACTTTCTAAGTTATCAAGGTCACACAAGTATACACACAAACTCGGAGACCCTCTCGGTGCTTTTTATTTTCTTTATGTTTCTTTTAATATTTCCTAGATATCTTATAAGAAGCACATTGTATGGTGAGGCAGTATAAGTAAGAGTGCAGACACTGGAGCTAGGGTCACAGCTAGACTCTGTCAATTACTGCTTTGGGAACTTGGGGAAATTACCTCAATTCTCTGTGTCTCATCTATTCATCTGTACGTGGGGTTTAACATCAGAATATAATCACAGTGCTGATCATACTCACAAAAACTTAATATTTAGACATTTGAATATAAATTGGGTGGTTGTGAACATTAAATCAGTTAATATAGCAAATTAACAGCATCTAGTAGGTTAAAACCTTCAATAGTTATTGACTGTTAATAGGTTTTACTTAGTGACTCAAAAAAAAAAACCCACAAAATTTTTAGTATTACTTGATGATGATGATTATTAGTGAATATTGCCAAATTCATTTCTACCATTTAACAGCTCTGGATTATTTCTCCAGATTGACATTTATCAACCTGGGTGACATCTCCAATGCTTACTGAGCATCTGCCCCCTGCCTCCTAAGCACATTGGCTGGTACAGTGGGGCTCACTGGGGATGCTCTGAACTTGGATGATACTGATTTCCAGGTGTAATTGTTTGGTAGGGCTGCCATAGCAAGGACCACAGATGGGTGGTTTAAACAACAGAAATTTATTTCCTCACAGTTCTAGAGGCTAGAAGTTCAAGGTCATGGCGTCCACTGGGTTGGTTTCTTCTGAGGATATTTTTCTTTGGCTTGTAGGTGGGTGTCTTCTGATGGCTTCACATGATTTACTCTCTACTCATGTCTGTCTGTGACATCATTTTTTCCTTCAAACCTACTGGACTAGGATGCACACATACCTCCTCATTCTACCTTAATAACTACATTGAAGGCTCTGGCTTTGAATAAGTCATTCTGAGGTATTGAGGGTTGGGACTTCAACATAGGAATGGGAGCTGGCAGGGGGTATAGTTCAGCTCATAACAAAGAGTTTTGCTTTCTAGGTGGAAGATGGAAGATAAGGATGAAGGCACTGCAGTCGGCTGTCAGCAGATTCAGCTCAGTATTGCCTCCAGGTTTGGCATCAATCCTGTTCTCCCTCAGAGGATTTTATGAAGTTCTGGTTCAATAGCTCAAGTGACTGCTTGCATCGTATCACTCTTTCTCTGACTTTTTGATACAGTTCTGACAATAACAGCATCTACCTCGTATATAGCAACTTACTATGTGCCAGGCACTATGCTAAATGTTTTACTTGTACTTCAGTTTCCTTCTTGATGACTCTAGGATCCACTTAATTCACTCTTAAGGCAGTGTTACCTAAAAGAGACATGGTCAGCCATCACAATATAATTGTAAAATTGCCATACTCACAACTAGGATTTCCTCAATACCATAAGAGATTATATACAATATGTACGATTATGTGTCTAAGATTTTCTATTTATTTATGTTTTTATTTTTATTTTATTTTATTTTTTTTGGCCACACCACATGGCATGTGGGATCTTAGTTCTCCAACCAGGAATGATACTCCATGCTCCCTGCATTAGAAGCATGGAGTCTTAACCACTGGACAACCTGGGAAGTCCTCTATCTATCTTTTTAAAGGCAATATTATTAAAAGCCCCTTTCCCTCCTATCCACTTTTCTAGTATCACCATATCTCTAGTCTCTCTCTTCTCCAAAATTCTTGAAAATTTCTTCTCTTGCCTTTGTCCTAGCATAGGCACATCTTAGTTATATTCCTGGTCTTCTGTCCCAATTTTGTATCACAAAAGCTCTAGGGACAGCTTTGACAATAACAAGCATTCTTTGGAGGACATGGGAACAAAATAAACTGAGAGGCCACCAGCAGAACCTCCGTTAGCAGATGAAGAAGGGGACTGGCCGGGCATTCTTAGGATGATAAATTGCTCCTCACATGAGCATTGCCTTTCTCAATCCCGACACCAGCTCTGGGCTAGGTTCTATTCTTATCTCCGTTTTCAGATGAGTAAAATGAGCCTTAGAGAAATTAAAGAGCAAGGAAGTAACAGACTCTGAACTTGAATATAGGCCATCTTATTCCAAAGCCTATACCCTTCATCACTGCCCACATGGAACTTTAATGTGGCTGGTATGTTTGCCATTCTTGGCCACCCATCATTTGAATGTCCTTGTATCTGAGAATACTCCACATTATTTTGTTGAGTTCATGTGCTATGATAGAAGGTGACAATGCCTATATCCACTTTTGCAGCATCCCTTTTAGCTAGGGCATGGCACGTGAACTTGGCTCTGCCAGTCCTACTTCACTGCCTGCCCTCTACTTCCAGCCCTATCAATGCCCCTAAAGTCACACAGATGTTGCTTTGGAAGCTAGTGACATAAAGATGCAGAAGCCATATATAACACACTCTGGGGACAGTGGCAGCTCCATATATTATCTACAGCTGGTAGTGTCTGAGACACAAGCAGTGCTTGGCATCTTCCCTGGACCAGGTTTACCTTGTGATTTGGCAGGTGGCCCTGTCTGAATGCCCCCAAGCCTGCTTCTCTGCCTTACCCAGAGATTCTATGAGTCATCCAACACCATTGTAATGAATCCTCGTTCTTCCTAATTTAGCTAGAGATAGTTTCTATTGCTTGTAAAGATGAACTCAACCTGATTTGAGTGCCAACTGAGCTTTTTTGTTTCCATCAAGCTACATTAGTCTCCAATTTCTTCCAAGAACATTCCTTGCCTTATCTTCCAAAGAACTTCTCTCTCACACTTGTTCCCAGGAACTAAAGTTATGTCTGTAAGATTTCACCATGTGACTGAGCCTGGCTTGACACTTGCTACTAAACCAACTAACATCACTGCTTTCCCGACATCGCCTGGTCCTCACTCCCATGCATCAAGTGCCTACAGCCGATATGCCTGTAAAGATGCAGAATCCGGAAGAGCGTGAACCCCAGAGCTCATTGTCAGGAACAGAGAGCTTGGTCCTGTCAATGAGACACGTGTACTGACTGAATTCTACAACATCCCCTTCCTCTGCTCTCTCCTTTCCAATTTTCTTTTCATAGGTCTTGAATGTGCCAAAGCATAAATCTCACTCGATGTTTTCTATATTACAATTATGGTGAAAATATTTATGAGAGAGTCAAGATGCTTTTGGCTGACAGTGACTGAATTCTGGCTCTGGCAACTTAAGAATTCTGTGATGCCTGAGGATGAATATGGCTTCAGGCATAGCTAGATCCAGGTGCTCCAATGGTATAATCAGGGCTTGGGCTTCCCTGATGGCTCAGACAGTAAAGAATCTGCATGCAATGGAGGAAGCCTGGGTTTGATCCCTGGGTCGGGAAGATTGCCTGGAGAAGGGAATGGCAACCCACTCCAGTATTCTTGATATGGAGAATTCCATGGACAAAGGAGCCTGGTGGTCTACAGTCCATGGGGTCACAGAGTTGGACACAACTGAGCAATTTTTTTTTCTTCTTCTTTTCTCTGTCATTTCCTCCCTTAATGGGTCTCTCTATTTGCCAAGCAAGATGGTTGTCTGCCTATGCTTAGATTCTCAGTCATGTCTATAGCCCCAGACAGTTTAACTGTAAAACTGTCTATAGACTGTTTAACTGTTTAACTGTCTATAGCTCCAGACAGTTTAATGACAAAAGTATTAAGAGTATTTCCCCCAAACTCTGAAACACATCTTTCTGGGGAGGATTCTGATGAGCTAGCCCATGTCTGGGGTGGAAGAGGGTGGAGTGCCATAGTGGACAGATTTACTGGGTCAGCATACTGAGTTTGGCATGTAAATCTCAGTGCAGCACAGTCTTACCCCTGAGAAGTGACTGCTGACAAGAGAGCTGTCTAGCTCCTGCTTTGTGTGGTGGCAAGACTGTGGATATGTAAACAAATAGGTAAAATCTTTCCAGGGGCTGCTGAGTACTATGAAGGGAATAAAGGAGAAGGATGTTTTGAAGCAAGATTGGCTTAATCCATTACTTCAATCATATCACTTAAGCAGAGAAGGCACCGAGCACGAATCTCATTTTGTTGCTATTTTTCTAAAGATGACTTTGAATGACTGATCTTTTAGAGCACACAGTGGTCTCTTCTAAGATGGAAATATTTTAGAAGATAATATGAAATGAACCCAAAAAGAATCATTATCAGTGACTTAATTTGGAAACTAGTTACTATCACTTAATAAACAATAAGGTAGAAATGCCTTAGCAGCTTTCCCTCTGCTCAGGGCTGAAGGGAGATTTTAGCCAAGCACATTCTGCATTGCTGGGGACATGGCAGGCTCCCAGTGAAAGTGAATGTTGCTCAGTTGTGTCCGACTCTTTATGACCCCATGGACTATACAGTCCATGGGGTTCTCCAGGCCAGAATACTCGAGTGGGTAGCCTTTCCCTTCTCCAGGGGACCTTCCCAACCCAGGGATCAAACCCAGGTTTCCCATAGTGCAGGCAGACTCTTTACCAGCTGAGCCACAAGGCTCAATAAATGTCACTAAATTTTTGGGGAAAGGTAGGCAAGATGATTTGTTGCTTTGCTCTAAATGGAAAGGGGGAGGATCAGTGAACATAGAAGGAAAAGGAGAGAAACAGAGATCCAGAAAGATCATGGTAAGCTGGTTCTAAATTAGGTGAAAATGCTCGCTAGTGGATAGAGAAATGTTTTTAAGATTGTGGTGATGACTCTACCACATAATTTCACTCATCTCACATGCTAGTAATGCTCAAAATTCTCCAAGCCATGCTTCAACAGTACGTGAACTGTGAACTCCCAGATGTTCAAGCTGGTTTTGAAAAGGCAGAGGAACCAGAGATCAAATTGCCAACATCTGCTGGGTTATCAAAAAAGAAAGAGAGTTTCAGAAAAACATCTATTTTTGCTTTACTGACTATGCCAAAGCCTTTGACTATGTGGATCACCACAAACTGTGGAAAATTCTTGAAGAGATGGGAATACCAGACCACCTGACCTGCCTCTTGAGAAATCGGTATACGGGTCGAAGCAACAGTTAGAACTGGACATGGGACAACAAACTGGTTCCAAATAGGGAAAGGAGTACATCAAGGCTGTATATTGTCACCCTGCTTATTTAACTTATATTCAGAGTACATCATGAGAAATGCTGGAATGGATGAAGCAAAAGCTGGAATTAAGTTTTCCAGGAGAAATATCAATAACCTCAGATATGCAGATAACACCACCGTTCTAGCAGAAAGTGAAGAAGAACTAAAGAGCCTCTTGATGAAGGTGAAAGAGGAGAGTGAAAAAGTTGGCTTAAAGCTCAACATTCAGAAAACTAAGATCATGGCATCCAGTCCCATCACTTCATGGCAAATCGATGGGAAAGTAGTGGAAACAGTGAGAGACTTTATGTTTTGGTGCTTCAAATGCAGATGGTGACTGCAGCCATGAAATTAAAAGACGCTTACTCCTTGGAAGGAAAGTTATGACCAACCTAGACAGCAGAGACATATTAAAAAAGCAGAGACATTACTTTGCCAACAAAAGTCCATCTAGTCAAAGCTATGTTTTTTCCAGTAGTCATGTATGGATGTGAGAATTCAACTAAAAAGAAAGCTGAGCACCGAAGAATTGATGCTTTTGAACCGTGGTATTGGAAAAGACTCTTGATAGTCACTTGGACTGCAAGGAGATCCAACCAGTCCATCCTAAAGGAAATCAATCCTGAATATTCATTGGAAGGACTGATGCTGAAGTTCATACTACAAATACTTTGGCCATCTGATGCAAAGAACTAAGCCATTTGAAAAGACCCTGATGCTGGGAAAGATAGAAGGTGGGAGGAGAAGGGGACAACAGAGGCTGAGATGGTTGGATGATATTACCGACTCAATGGACATGAGTTTGAGTAATCTTCTGGAGTTGATGATGGTCAGGAAGGCCTGGAGTGCTGTAGTCCATGGAGTCATAAAGAGTCAGACACGGCTGAGCACCTGAACTGAACTGACTCTTTCACTTAAAGTTATTTGTAAAATGTTTAGACAAATTGGCTTTTCGGATGCTCAAAAATGAGTCAAAATTTTTGCTTTCAGAAAGATGTAATAGGCACATTTCTCCCTATTTCTCTTGAAAGTACAACTAAAAGTCCTGGACATGATATTTATAGCAAACACAAGTAGACTCTGAAATGTGGGAAGAAGGCAAACTGCCTAGGGACATTGGGACACAGGGAAGAAAGAAACATGGTGAGTTCTTTGGATTTTCTTTTAGTTTCATGTATCTCCAACCAGCAGCTGAAAGAACCATCACCCAGAAAAGCCTGTGAGTGTAGATTAACCCACAAAAAAAAAAAAAAAACCCTCTGACAGAAGTCTGCTCTTTCTAGCCAAAGAATAAGGAGTGGAGCAGCCTAGCAAAATAAAAACTTTTAGACAATAAGTATTCTACTTCAGCCTCACCCCTACCCATCCATCATCCATCAGGTTGAGTGGGGAGTCTAGATTCTACCTTTGTTAGGCTATAAGGTGTCAATTCCCCTACTGGGATGGTGTCAGAGAATACTGATGAGGGAACAAGGGCTTTCATCCCCTTTTAGTACAAGACCCCTTCTTTTTGGTGTCAGTAATGGCCAGGGGAGGGCCTGGACTTCTACCCAACCCACTAGCAAAGAGAACGTTTACTGGAGAGGCAGGTCTTTCATCAATGTCTGGCAGTAACAAGGTTACTCCCTTCCCTGTGGTGTTAGTGGAAGCTACATGGGGAATAGAATCAAAGCAGTCCAACCCTGCCAGCCAGAGACGTATCTGTGGAGGCTGGGTGGGTACCTGGATCTCCTGGCTGTGGCCAGTAGTGATGAAGAGGCTCCTTACCTTTAATGGTGACCAAGTGGGGAACTTGAACTTCTTCCCCCACCTGGAGGTTGTGCCTCCCCTTCCTATGCTGGAATGGTGTCAATGAAAGCCAGCTAAAACAGAAAGCTTAAATAAGGGCTGGAGTCTCATGATATAATACTCCAAATGAATGGGTTTCAATCCATAATCGCTCATTATATCAAGAACTAGGAAGATCTCAAACAGTGAAAATAGACAATAAATAGATACTGTATTTTGCTAGGGCTACCATAACAAAATCTCAGAGACTGTGTGGCTTAAACAACAGATATTTATTCCTCAGAATTCTGGAGGCTAGAAGTCCAAGATTAAAGTGTTGGCAGGTTTGATTTCTCCTGACATCTCTCTCTTTGGTTTGCACATGGCCATCTTCTTGTTGTATCCCCACATGGCCTTTACTTTATGCACACATACCAATCGTGTCTCTTCCTCATCTTGTAAGGATGCCATCATATTAGATTAAGGCTCCACTCTACTAGCCTTTCCCAGGTGGAACAGTGGTAAAGAATTGCCTGCCAATGCAGGAGATGCAGGAGACCTGGGTTCCATCCTTGGGTTGAGAATATCCCCTGGAGTAGGAAATGGAAACCCACTCCAATATTCTTCTTGCTCAGAAAACTCCATGGACAGAGGAGCCTGGTGGGCTACAGTCCATGGAGTTGCAAAGAGCAAGACAATCATCTCTTTGAAGACTCTATTTCTAAATACAATCATATAGATTAGGGCCACCTATAAGACCTCATTTAACATTAATTACTTCCTTAAAGGTCCTATTTCCAAATACAGTTACATTCTGAGGTGATGGAGGTTGAGACTCCAAAAAATAAATTTAGGAAGGTGCTATCATCACATAATAGATGCCAACATTAAGATGTCAGAAATTTTAGAATTAATGACTAAAAATGCAGTCATCAAAAAATGCATCAGTAAGCAGTTATGAATACACGTGAAAAAAATAAAAAATGAAGCCTCAGCAAAGAAATAAAAGTCTCAGCAATGCAAGAGAAGTTGTAAAGAAGAACTAAGTGGAAACTTTGTAAGCAAAAAATATAATAAAAACATAAAATATAATATTTATATAAAATAAAAAACTCAGTGTATGAGTTCAACAGAAAATGGAAGAGTCAGAGAAAAGAATCAATGAACTGGAAGAAAGAACAGTAAAAATCTCCCAACGTGAGCAATAGAGAGAAAAAAGACTGGGAGAAAGCTCTAATTCTCAGGGATCTATGGGGCTACAACAAAAGATTTAACATTTGTTATTTTGGAGATCTGGGAGAAGAGGAGAGAAAGAGTGAGACTGAAAATGTACTCAAAGAAATAATAGTCAAAAAGCCTCCAGAGCTGGCAAAAAGCCATAAATCTATAGATTTCAGAAGCTGAGTATATTCCAAAAAGGATAAGCACAAAGCCATGTATACCAAAACATGCCACCTTTAGACTTCTGACTGCTTATTACAACTAGTAAATGACTAACTGTGCTCTTCTGCACATTTTGTTTATAGGAGGTTGGCAGTGCAGTGATTGAAAAATGTATAAACTAAGGTCAGGGGACCTGGTTTTGAACTTCACATATGCTATACCACCAGGCTCATCTCAGAGTAAATTACTGCATCCCTTTGTGTTTCAAATTTCTCATCTGAAAAACGGTGTAATAATATGTTCCCCCCCTCCATAGAAGTGCTGTCAGAATTAAATGAGAAAATGTATGTAAAATAATTATCACACAGCAGGCACTCAATAAGTGTCATTTTCTTTCCCCTTCCCTACTCCTGACCTCTCTTAATCAATGAGAAGGCCAAGAGCACTAAAGTTGGAATGTCAAAGCCTTCAGACCAAACTAGCTAAGCTCTGATTCCAATTATGAGAAGATCCCTCGCACATCCTAATTTCTTTGCCGTTAAAATGGTAATTTTTTTCTTCAGTTGATCTTCAGCATACCGTGTTTCTTTTTTGTGGAAATAGTTTTAGCATCCTGGTTAACAGGCTAATTTCTGGAGTCAGACAATCTAGGGCTAGGCTCTGGGTCCACAATTAGGTCAGTGAATTACTCAGGGTCCTTAAGACTCACTTTCCTCAAATGTGTTACAGGATACAAGTATTCCTACTGCCCTAGGGCTGCCGTCCTGATGAATGAGTTAGCATTCATAAAGAGCTTGGAATTGTGCCTGACCTAGGGAAAGTGCTCATCGGGGACAGTAATTATCTGTTGGACAGAGATGCATGGATTATCCTAACAACTGGGACTGTACCTAGGAGCTACTTCACAGAAATAGGCTTAGAGCCTGATCCTCAAGCAGAGTTGCCTCCCCTGATCTTGCCTTTCCACACTTTACCCCATACTCCTTCATTGGTGGAGAGTTTAATGTCTCAGCAAGTGGGCACACTTTGAATTTAAGTTCCAATTGAATTTGGTTAGAGGTATAGTGTACTAGGCATTCTCCAGAGAAACATAATCAATAGGATATATACATATACACACCCACATATGGAGAAGTAGAGAGAAAGAGATAGATTCATTCTAAAGAATTGGTTTATGCATCACCAATTCAATGGGCATGAGTTTGAGCAAAGTTCAGGAGATGGTGAAGGACAGGGAAAAGAGGGGGGGCAAAGAGTTGGACATGACTGAGTGACTGAACAATGACAAGAAATGTGAAGGCTGGCAAATTGTGAAATCTATAGGGCAAGTTGGTAGGTAGGGAATTCAGAGAGTTGGCATTGAACTTTTGAGTCTAAAATCTGCAGTCTGGAAACTCAGGTAGGGTTTCTGTGTGGCAGTTTTAAGGTTAAATTCCTTCCTTTCCTTCTTTGGGAAACCTCACTCTTTGCTCTTAAGGCCTTTAATTGGATGAAGCCCACCCCTGTCATGGAGAGTAATCTGCTTCACTCAAAGGAAATGTTAGTCGCTCAGTCATGTCTGACTCTTTGCGACACCATGGATGGTAGCCCACCAGGCCCCTCTGTCTGTGGAATTCTGCAGGCAAGAATACTGGAGTGGGTTGCCATTTCCCTCTCCAGGAGATTTTCCCAACCCAGGGATTGAACCCTAGTTTCCTGTATTGCAGGCAGATTCTTTACTCAAAGAAATGTGCCACCTTCACTCAAAGTCTACCCTTATGACTATTTACAACCCCTGCAACACATCAGGCTTCCCTGTTCATCACCAACTCCCAAAGCTTGCTCAAACTCATGTCCATCAAGTCAGTGATGCCATCCAATCATTTCATCCTCTGTTATCCCCTTCTTCTCCTGCCTTCAATCTCTTTAAATGAGTCAGTTCTTCGTATCAGGTGGCCAAAGTTTTGGAGTTTCAGCTTCAACATCAGTTCTTCCAAAGAATATTCAGGACTGATCTCCTTTAGGATGGACTGGTTTGATCTCCTTGCAGTCCAAGGGACTCTCAAATGTCTTCTCCAACACCACAGTTCAAAAGTATCAATTCTTCAGCACTCAGCTTTCTTTATAGTCCAACTCTCACATCCATACATGACTACTGGAAAAACAATAGCTTTGACTAGATGGATCTTTGTTAGCAAAGTAATGTCTGTTTTTAAATATGCTATCTAGGTTGGTCATAAATGTTAATCATATCTAAAAGATACCCTCACAGCAACATCTAGACTGGTGCTTGACCAAACTGGACACTGTAACGTAGTCAACCAACACATAAAAGTAACTGTCACATATGGAGGAACTAATCTGACATTTATGAAAGCTGTATGCCTTATTTAATGTTTGTGACAAATTACATGCTATTCTTCCAATTAGGTGACTACTTGAGGGCAGAGTAAGTTGTCCAAAAGTGCGATGTTAGAATGAATGAGTTATTTCTGTAAAAAGGGCAACACCATGTACAGTTGCTCCTTGGGATCCACAGGGAATTTGTTCCATGACCTTTGAGGATACCAGAATCTGTGGATTCTCAATGCCCTTTTCTAAAATGGCATGGGATTTGGTTAAAATCTATGCAATCCTCCCCTTTACTTTAAATCACCTCTATATTATTATGATACCTAATACATTGTAAATGCTATATCAATAGTTGCTGCACCTAGCAAAATCAAGTTTTGCTTTTTGGAACTTTCTGAAATTTTAAGGGGAATATTTTTGATTCACAGTTTGTTGAACCTGGGATGTGGAACCCAAGGCTGTGGAGGGATGATGGTACTATTATCTTTCAGAATGTCAGCTGTCTGACTGCTGATCTCAAGTAACTGTCTATTGCTGACTTAGTGCAATGATGAGGCCAACAGATGGTGTGCCTCCTGGGTTTGCAGCAAAAATACTTAACGGGTGATTTTCTTTTTCCTCCCATAAATGCACTGTCTACTTCAATTCCGGTGGAGACAATTTCCATTCCTTCAGTTATGTTGCATATTTAATTTTATTCTATGATGATTTAATGTTACTAATAGATCAGTGTTCTGGGCAGCTCCTAAGCTAACTCAGACTATAATTGGCTCTGTTGTAATAGACTCACTTGGCAAGTCTGACTAAAACACAAGGATTATTAGTCCTTTCTCATAGGAGAAGCACCTCTGAATTTGAGCCACACCTGATCTATTTTACACACATTCAAGCTGAAATCCTTAGGTTCCTGTCCTGGACAGAGGGAACTACTCTAGAGAATTCAGAAGGAGACCCTGTAAAGTCTTTATTTTTTCCCTTGTGATACAGAAAAGCCTTTAACAGATTTAAATTAGATAATTTTAGTGAAAATTTAGTGACCAAGAATTATGAGAAAACAAAATTATAAAATAATATACTTATCAATTTTATGTGGACACATCAAGATAAAATATTCCTGCTATGACAGTTGATGTAGGAATCAAATAGTGTATGTGAAAGTGCCTGGTAAGTTATACCTCAAGTTATCATGTGAAATATTTATTCATGTCACATGATAGTAAAATCAAATGGTGAAACTTTTGTGAGCATGAATATTGGGCAGACAGCACACTTCTGAACCTCTAAAGCATCTAGTCCTGAGGATATTTTTCTACCAGATTCTGAAGGACGTCACAAAGAATGTAACACTGATGTCTGTTTCAAAATCACCTTGACTAAATAGAACGCTAATGTTCTACACTTGGCTTTAAATTAGGATCTTTACAAGAAACAGCATAGAAACTGTGTCTGCATTTGCTGTGAAACCTGTTTCAAACTTTGGCCATTAAATATCTCAGTTTTGTTTTTTTTGAGTAAATGCATTTAATTAACTAATCATCATACATCATGATCGTAATCATTAGTATAAGTTAATATCAACTAAGGAAATAACAGAAGATACACATAAAGATTTGTATATTAGAATGCTCATTGGAATGTTATTTATAATAAGGTAAAATTAGAAATGACTTTAATGCTTCTTTGTAGGAGTTGAAATTCAATTATGGTTTGTTTACATGGTGAAATGTTTTGAATTATTGAAAATCATGACTTCAAAGGCTAATGATATGAAACATTGTTCCTAAATTTAAGTGAAAAAGAAATGGTAGGGCATACCATTTGCTCCCTAGTTGAGGACTAAAAAAATAGCCAAATTTGACCTAAAGATTGAAAAGAATAGACCCTATTATAATGTTTAATTTTTTCTGCATAAAATTATTATAAAAGATTTTTCCTAAAAAATGTTATTTAAAACTTAAAAAATATTTCTAATTCTATAATGAAGAAAAATAAGTACAGTTAAAAAATGTTTAAGTAACATGTGCTAGGAAATTATTAGCCTTGATTATTCTGTGGTTTATATTTTCATATTTTTGATGGGGTTTCTGCTTCAACTATTACTGCCAGTCTGAGAGGTTTTACTCTAGCATTAATAACTAGAAGTTTCTGGATTTCTCAACTCCATTTTCTCTGAAAGAAATGAAGGATTCCTATACTTTCTCATCACTTTACTGTCAATTGTTTTATTAATAAAACAGTAATTTTATTTCAAAAACATTTAATCTGGCCTGCCAAAATATTCTGAGTGATATAAAACCAAACATGCTGAAGACACAAAAGAAGTTTAATATGTTATTTCTGCATATAAAGAGTTTGTAATTTGTGTCAGAAGATGAAACAAATACAAGGGACAACTAGGAGTAAGAATCATAATAATTTCATAAGATTAATAGTGATTTTCTAAGATTAGTCCACCACTTTAATTTGGTAGGTCGTGAAAATGAAACTGAGAGAATAAGTGATTTTTCCAATATCATACAAAGATGTAGGAACAAGGACCCAGGTCTCCCAGTTCCACTGAACTGTAAAAATGCCATGTATTACAGAAAATCTAAGAAGAAACCTGTGTCAGCCTCTGTGAAAGAGTTAAAGGGAGAAGGAAAGAGGAGCCTCGTTAATAACAATCCCCTGGGCTGTGACTCTTTTTCAGTAGGTGACAAGTCTGTGGAGTCCTTCAACCATTAAGACCACCATCATTGGTTGTTTACCACTGACTATACTAGTTAGTCTCCTGCAACTCAGGAGATGCAGGAGGCACAGGTTCGATCCCTGGGTTGGGAAGATACCCTGGAGGAGGGCACTGGTAACCCACTCCAGGGTTCTTACTTGGAGAATCCCATGGACAGAGGATCTTGGCTGGCTATAGTCCATGGAATTGCAAAGAGTTGGACATGACTGAAGCCACTTAGTATGCACACACAGTAGTGATATCTGTGATGTCAGACACTTCATGAGGTTATCCAGGTATATTGCTTTGTAAAAATAAGAATCAAATGTTCCATTGGACTGTGAATTAGTCAGGATGCTTTCAGTTGTAAGCATCAGAGACTCAACTCAAATCATAACAAAACAAAGAGGGAAGGAATTTGTTGACACATAATTGGGAAGTCATAGACTTTAAGACTGGCAGATTCTAGAAACCTAGATGCTATTGTCTGGGCTCTTTCCGTTTCACCTTGTCTCTGCTTGACTTCATTACTTGGGCAGGTGCTCCCCAGGTACTGACAAGATAGCTTTCAGATATCAACACTCATACCTGACTGTTTAAGAATTTTTTGGAGATGTCTCTTTGGGAAGCTCTAGCAGAAAAGTCCTTGGAAAGAAAGATGCTTATTCTCCAGGCTCTGCATATGCTTGTTCCCAAATCAGGCTCTTTTGGAAGAGAATCTGGTTTTTTGGGGATTCCTAACCACTGAAAAGGATTTCCCTTGGTAAAGAGGTGTGCTGTTAATAGAATGGCTGGGAAAAGGGGAGAGGGTGCTCATCAGGTATGCACTGAGGGATGTCGTGCTGATGACCGAAGTACTGACCATGTAATATAGGTGATAAATGCAAAAGGAGCGAGAAGTGTAATAATAAGGCTGCTAGCTCAGTTTTCCAAGAGAGTTTAGGTGATGACAAACCTGAAAGTGTGAGAGTTTCTTGTTGAGTCATGTCAGACTCTTTGTGACCCTGTAGACTATTGTCTACCAGGCTCCTCTGTCCATGGAATTCTCCAGGCAAGAATACTGGAGTAGATTGCCATTCTCTTCTCCAGGAGATGTTCCCAACCCAAGGGATCGAACCCAGGTCTCTCTCTCTCTTTTTTTTTTTTTAAATTTTCTTTACTTTATTGTGTTGGTTTTGCCATACAATGACATGAACCGCCATGGGTTTACATATGCTCCCCCCCCC
>ML662442.1:64281574-64465885 GCA_007570785.1 Antilocapra americana
TCTAAATTCCATATTATGCGTTAGTATACTGTATTTTTGTTTTTGCTATGGCTTACTTCACTCTGGATAATAGGCTCCAGTTCCGTCCACCTGAGTAGAACTGATTCAAATGAATTTTTTTTTAATGCTGAGTAATATTCCATTGTGTATATGTACCACAGCTTTCTTATCCATTCGTCAGTTGATGGGCATCTAGGTTGCTTCCATGTCCTGGCTATTGTAAACAATGCAGCGATGAATATTGGGGTACACGTGTTTCTTTCAATTCTGGTTTCCTCGGTGTGTATGCCCAGCAGTGGGATTGCCGGGTCATATGGCAGGTCTATTTGCAGCTTTTTAAGGAACCTCCACACTGTTTTCCATAGTGGCTGTACTAGTTTGCATTCCCACCAACAGTGTAAGAGAGTTCCCTTTTATCCACATCCTCTCCAGCATTTATTGCTTGTAGACTTTTGGATTGTAGCCATTCTGACTGGTGTAAAGTGGTACCTCATTGTGGTTTTGATTTGCATTTCTCTGATAATGAGTGATGTTGAGCATCTTTTCATGTGTTTGTTAGCCATTTTTATGTCTTCTTTGGAGAAATGTCTGTTAAGTTCTTTGGCCCACTTTTTGATTGGGTCATTTATTTTTCTAGAATGGAGCTGCAGGAGTTGCTTGTTAATTTTTGAGATTGTTTGTCCGTTGCTTCATTGGCTATTATTTTCTCCCATTCTGAAGGCTGTCTTTTCACCTTGCTTATAGTTTCCTTTGTTGTGCAGAAGCTTTTAATTTTAATTAGGTCCCATTTGTTTATTCATGCTTTTATTTCCAATATTCTGGGAGGTGGGTCATAGAGGATCCCGCTTTGGTTTATGTCTGAGAGTGTTTTGCCTATGTTATCCTCTAGGAGTTTTATAGTTTCTGCTCTTATGCTTAGATCTTTGATCCATTTTGAGTTTATTTTTGTGTATGGTGTTAGAAAGTGTTCTAGTTTCATTCTTTTACAAGTGGCTGTCCAGTTTTCCCAGCACCACTTGTTAAAGAGGTTATCTTTTCTCCATTGTATATTCATGCCTCCTTTGTCAAAGATAAGGTGTCCATAGGTGTGTGGATTTATCTCTGGGCTTTCTATTTTGTTCCATTGATCTATATTTCTGTCTTTGTGCCAGTACCATACTGTCTTAATGACTGTGGATTTGTAGTATAGCCTAAAGTCAGGTAGGTTGATTCCTCCAGTTGCATTCTTCTTTCTCAAGATTGCTTTGGCTATACGAGGTTTTTTGTATTTCCATACAAATTGTGAAATTATTTGTTCTAATTCTCTGAAAAAGACCTCTGGTAGCTTGATAGGAATTGCACTGAATCTATAGATTGCTTTGGGTAGTATACTCACTTTCACTATATTGATTCTTCCAATCCACGAACATGGTATATTTCTCCATCTATTTGTGTCCTCTTTGATTTCTTTCATCAGTGTTTTATAGTTTTCTATATACAAGTCTTTTGTTTCTTTAGGTAGAAATACTCCTATGTATTTTATTCTTTTTGTTTTGATGGTGAATGGAATTTTTTCCTTAATTTCTCTTTCTGTTTTCTCATTGTTAGTGCATAGGAATGCCAGGGATTTCTGTGTGTTGATTTTGTATCCTGAAACTTTACTATATTCACTGATTAGCTCTAGTAATTTTCTGGTAGAGTCTTTAGGGTTTTCTATGTAGAGGATCATGTCATCTGCAAACAGAGAGAGTTTTACTTCTTCTTTTCCAATCTGGATCCCTTTAATTTCTTTATCTGCTCTGATTGCTATGGCCAAGACTTCCAAAACTAGGCTCCTCTGTCCATGGGGATTCTTCAGGCAAGAATACTGGGGTGGGTTGCCATGCCTTCCTCCAGGGGATTTTCCCAACCCAGGGATTGAACCCATGTCTCTTGGATCTCCTGCCTTGGCAGGCGGGTTCTTTACCACCAGCACCGCCTGGGAAGCCCTAATAATAGACTTAATGATGTCTAATGGAAAAGGAAATCTCCTTTTAAGAAAACTCACACTATATTCACAGAGACAATATTTTATGACAAATGTTTCTAGGGGTAGTTGTAGTGACTAGGGGTTTCCTTCGTATCTCAGATGGTAAAGAATCTGCCTGCAGTGAAGGAGACCTGGGTTTGATCTCTCAGTTGGGAAGATTTCCTGGAGAAGGGAATGGCTACCCATTCCAATATTCTTGCCTGTAAAATTCCATGGATAGAGGAGCCTGGTGACTGAGTGGTAAAGAATATACTGCCAGTTCAGGAGACCTGGGTTCAATCCCTGAGGTCAAGAAGATCCCCTGGAGTAGGAAATGGCAACCTGTACCAGTTTTCTTGCCTGGATTATCCCATAGACAGAGGAGCCTAAAGGGCTACAGTCCCTGGGGTTGAAAAGAGTAGGACATGACTGAGCACGTATTCAGTATGTAGTGACTAACCCAGTTCACCTGCAGCTATTAGGAACAAGATACTTTTTTTTTTAACAAACACTTAGATTGGAGTCTACAAGGCAGAGTTTTGATAGCAAATCTCTTTAGATAATGACTCCAGAGACTAATACAGTTAATGGAGATTTTAATTAGGCAGCATAATTTCTAAAAGCAGTAGGAAAAAAAGCCCCCGGCATTACCTGTAAGTGAAAGCAAATTCTCTTATCACCAATGTGGTAGTTGCAGAATTTATCACAATAATAATTCCTCCTGACATTTGCATTATGCTTTCCACTTGTCATATATTAACTCGGTTGATCTTTATGACATTCCCAGGAAGGAGGCATTATTATAATTGTTTACATTTTATAGATAAGAAAACTGAGGGATAGAGAGGTCATACAGCTAAGAGAGGTGGACTTGAATCCTCCCATTGGTGTTTTTCCATAGATGTAACAGGAAGAAAACAGGTCTGATGAAAGAGAACTGAGTTTGAACCCTGCCTTCACTACCTACTAACTAGATAACTATGTTTTTTTGACCCCCCCTTTTCTCAGAAGCAAAAAAGTGATAATCATATCTAACATAATGGGTGTGGTATTAAAAATCATCTCTCATCTGAGGTACTCTGTGGGTTTTGCTTTCCCCAATTCCATGTCCTTAAGTTTAGCCTTGAGATGGAAGTGGGGAAGAAGAAGGAATACAGGCTGTCCTTCTGGTTTGGGTGTAGCAGAGGAAGAACCTCTCATGGGAAAGGGAAGTAAAAATGTACCCTGCATCTTCTGGCTTGAGGGGTTAAAACAGGAAATGGAAGTGGAGGAAAAGGTCAGAAGCAAAGTTTTCCTTTTCTTCTTCCATCTTATTAGGGTGGAAGGGATGTGGGTGAGCCCAGGGACTAAAGTTCTTCTGTTTGCCTCCATTTGCTTTCATGCTGGAAGGAAATCCCCCTGCAAACTGGTCTAGCCCTGTCCTGAGTGGTCCTATCAAAGAAGCTTGTGCACAGTGTAGTCAGGCAGAGCCCCTAGGCTGCCCATGATGGGAAGATGCATGCATGGTGGGAACTTTGCTAGTCTCCCCAAAACTGAGGACTCTAGGTGGACAGAGGTACCCAAAAGATGCAGAGGGGTCAGAGGTGGAGATTTAAATTTGGAAATTCCACATCTAATTGAATATGTTTGCTTTTCCTTGTGAAAATAGATTTCTGTTTTTATCAGTGAATTTTCTCTTTTAGAAAATCTTTTGGCAGCCATTAGTTCTTCACTCTGAAAACAAGAAATTCCATAATGTCCTTCAGAAGGATTGACTAGCATGGAATAAATAGTAGGTTATAAGGCAGGACAAAGGATACATGCTTTTAAGACTAGTACTGTATGATTTCATTTATATATGGAATATAAAAGAAACCAGCCTCCTAGAAACAGAGGACTGGCAGTTGCCAGAGGGGAAGAGAGGAAGGTAGGGGAAAAGGTGAAGGTATGTAAAGGTACAAACTTTCAGTTACAAAGTAAATAAGTTCTGAGAATGCTACATACAATGTGGAGAACATGGTTAATAAAACTGTATGGTATATTCGGGGGCTTCCCTGGTGACTTAGATGGTAAAGAATCTGCCCACAATGGAGACCTGGGTCAGGAAGATCCCCTGGAGAAGGAAATGGCAACTCACTCCAATATTCTTGCCTGGAGAATCCCATGGGCAGAGGAGCCTGGCTGGCTACAGTCCATGGGGTTGTGAAGAGTAGGACATAACTGAATGATTAAGCACACACATCATATATTTGGAAATGGCTAAGGGAGTAGGTCTTAAAACTTCTTACCACAAGGAAAAGCAACATGTTTTTCCAATGTTAACAAAGTGATGATGTTAACTAAGACCTACTGTGGTGATCATTTGTGATATAACTGAACTGAACTGAACTGATATATATATATATATAAAATTATTATGTTCTATTCTGTAAACAAATACAATGTTATGTGTTAATTGTATCTCAGGAAAGCTGGGGGAAAAGAACATATGAGGCTTCCCAGGTGGTGCAGTGGAAAAGAATCTACCTGCTAATACAGGAGACACAAGAGATGTAGGTTCGATTCCAGGGTCTGGAAGATCTCCTGGAGTAGGAAATGGCAACCCACTCCAGTATTCTTGCCTGGAAAATTCCATGGACAGAGGAGCCTGGTGGAGTGACTGTCCATGGGATGGATTGCAGAGTCAAACACAACTGAGCACATAACACAACAACAATGATGTTCTTTACAATCAGTTTTAGCACTGTAGTGCCTTTTTGTGGAAGACAAAGTGTTGCTGTTTCCAATAAAAAAAAAAAGTCATTACACTTCTACCTCTGCTCTGATGGCTCTGCATTTTGCTCTAAGGGCTGATGTGCCCAGGTACTAGTGGAAATGGTTTGTACATAGTTAGACTGTCAGAGTCACCAAGTCAAAAGTCCAAACAATTACCAGCAGACAATATTTTAAATATGTGTGTCTTTCCAGACTTCACATTAATGAAGTATGGTTCCTTTGGCCAGACCCTTTCATTCACAGACAAAAATGTTATTCTTTTGAACAGGATCTCTCCTCTCAGTGTGTGTTCATGGAGGGCAGAGTTTCTTAACCTCATCAAGGTGGCCATTTGGGGCTGAACAATTCTTCCTGGGGAGAGCTGGTGTGTACATGGTAGAATGTGTAAATAGCATCTCTGGCCTTAACTCAGGCTTCCCAGGTGGCACTAGGAAAGATCCTGCCTGCCAATGCAGGAGACATAAGAGACGTGGGTTGGGAAGATCCTCTGGAGGAGAGCATGACAACCCACTCCAGTATTCTTGCCTGGAGAATCTCATGGACAGAGGAGCCTGGCAGGCTATGGTCCATAGGGTCACACAGAGTCAGATGCAACTGAAGCAGCTTAGTACACATGCACAGCCTTTACTCATAGATGCCAGTAGCAACAATCAAAATGTCTCCAGACATTGCTAAATGTCCCATGGCATAGAAGAGAGTAGGTGCTTGGAGAAGGGTACAAAGTCATTGGATTGAGAATCACTGAAGCACAGTGACACCTGGGTGTTCTTGGTCACATATAGTTCATTGACCATCATCTTTTCTGGGACGCACCACCCATCTGTGACCCAGCCTCAGCTTTAGTAGAGCTTCAGCCAGTAATTCAAGAGAGCTTGGCTAGCGGGTGGTTGTGGGTGTAGATGCCTGTGATGGGGGTGCAGTGTGGGGAAGAGGGTAGAGTCTCAGCTTCTAGCAAAGTCCATGTTTGCTTCTTATCTGCAGAATTCAGTTAATTATGGTAGAATTACCATGATAATCCAGGGATTTTCTTCCCCTTGTTACCTCAGTTAACCCTTAAAAAAACTACATTTCTTCATTCCAATGTGCAGTGCAAAGACTCATTTTAAACATGCGCCACGACATCAACAAGATGGGGAAGTACTGTGACAGCTGTTTAGAAGGGTGTCTTTCACACTCGGAGCTCAATGCCAAGTATGTTGAAAATGCAGTTTCCTGGCTCTCATCTTAAACCTACTACAGTAAGATCTCCTGTTAGGAGACCTGGGAATCTGCATTTTTTAAAAACTTGCTGATCCAGAATTTCCTATAGTATGAAAAAGACGTTTCTATTTTCCTTCACAGTCCAGTGACCAAAACCAAAACCACAGGAGAGTAATGAACAAAGAGAGGTCCCCCCAAGGTTTTCTCAACCTCTAGTTTCTAAGGAAGCACTTGCTCCAGGGAGGAAGGAAAATCATTTCCTCTTCCTTCCTCAGTCCACTGGATGGAAGGCTTCATCACTTCCCAATAAAAATCTCAAGAGATGGAGGCTCTCACCCAGAAATGGCTTGTTGGTTATTTGATTCAATTTCCCTCCCCAAATCAATACCCTGGGCTGTACACATTTGTAACCTTTATTTCCCCTTGAAAATTAATGTGCTTGACTCAACTAGTTAAAAAATGAGAACTGAAACAAACAGCTGGATTCATTTAAGACGTTTCCTTTTTATTTCTATTTGAAAGTAACCTTTCAGCAGATTGCCTTTGTGGCAGTTGAAGGCCAACATAAGTTTAAACAGCAGGTTGCTTGCCTTTAAGAAACTAAGACTTCCTGGTGCCTGGGCCAACAAAGCCTGGCTGTGAGTTGGCAGGCAGCTGCAAGCATGGGACTCCATCAGTTTCCCTCACAAAAGGGGGGATGCTTGCTGTTGGGGAAGATGTGACCAATTCAAATCCAACCTGGTGGGGGGGCACTCTGAGGATGGGCTCATAAGTTGTCAATTGATTCTATACCCTGTTATTCACCATGGCCCCCTGCCCAGTCCCTGGCCATTTCTCTCCATTGCATACCTCCTACTTGGGCAATAGCAGATTGCTAATTTTTCCAAAGGGGAAAAAAGTAATAGCACACTGTGAAAATCTCTGTTGACTGTTCAAAAGCCATGTTTGATTTCTCAAGCCTCAGCTTTTGTTCAGGTTTATCATTTTCTCAGTGGGGACAAGGCTGCTTAGATTACCGAAGGATTTTTGTCCTGAATCCAATGCAGGTTTGCTTGGGATTGTATCTAGGGACACCAGCCAACAAGATGAGAAAGTCTGAATGGGCATAGTGATCTTGTCATTTGTTAATTCATTCAATGAATCTGTAGCTTGAATAGTGATTATGTGACACACTCTGTGCTGGAGACACAATGGAGACCAGACTGGGTTTCTGCCTTCATTGTGCTCATTGATATTATTTAATCATCCAAATAGGTGTATCAGCACAGGTGTGCATGGGAATGTGGGAGACCTCTTCAGGGAACTGGCCAGACACAGGGGCCAGACCGTACAAGTTCACATTTAGTTTAGGTCTTTTGCTACAAGCAAAGAGCTTATGGGAATGTGAGACAATCATATTTGTTTTAGCTCACTCTGTGCTCATGAACAGAAACCCAGGTACACTTTAGGACTTGCTATCTGACTATGTTTGACGCAGAAGGTATAATTGTTAGTACTACAATTATTTACCTGTTTGACTTGGAGAAATTAGAATAATAATGTCCTTTAAAAAATAAAAAATACTGACAGTCAATGTATTAAATCATCTTGTCACCTTCAGCAGATGAAATGAACTAAAGGTATGAATTCAGATATAGAAATTACTTTTATCTTGGTTTATGTGGGCTTCCCTGGTGGCTCAGTTGGTATAGAATCTGACTGCAATGTGGGAGACCTGGGTTGGGAAGATCCCTTGGAGAAGGAAACAGCCACCCATTCCAGTATTCTGGTCTGGAGAATCCCATGGATTGTAGAGTTTCACTTTCATTTTCATACTCTACGTGCAGTACTTATTAAATACAGATGTTGTTGCTGTTCAGTGACTCAATCGTGTCTGACTCTTTTTGACCCCGTGGACTACAGCACAACCAGGCTTCCCTGGGCTTCATTATCTGCTGGAATTTGCTCAAACTCATGTCCACTGAGTCAGTGATGCCATCCAACTGTCTCATCCTCTATTGCCCCCTTCTCTTTCTGCCTTCAGTATTTCCCAATATCAGGATCTTTTCCAATAATTCAGCTATTCATATCAAGTGGTCAAAGTATTAGAGTTTCAGCTTCAGCATCAGTTCTTCAAATGAATATTCAGGGTTGATTTCCTTTAGGACTGACTGGTTTGATCTCTTTGCATTCAAGGGACTCTCCAGAGTCTTCTCCAACACCACAGTTCAAAAGCATCAATTCTTCAGCACTCAGCCTTCTTTATAGTCCAACTCTCATATCCATATATCAGTTCAATTCAGTTCAATTCAGTCACTCAGTCATGCCCGACTCTTTGCGACCTCGTGGACTGCAGCACACCAAGCCTCCCTGCCCATCACCAACTCCTGGAGTTGACTCAAACCCATGTTCGTTGAGTCAGCGATACTATCCAACCATCTCATTCTCTATCGTCCCCTTCTCCTCCTGTCTTCAATCTTTCCCAGTATCAGGGTCTTTTCAAATGAGTCAGTTCCATACATGTATCATATCCATACATGACTACTGGAAAAACCATAGCTTTGATTAATGGACCATTGTCAGCAAAGTGAAGTCTCTGCTGTTTAATATGCTGTTTAAGTTCAGCATAGCTTTTCTTCCAAGGAGCATATATCTTTTAATTTCATGGATTCAGTCACTGTCCACAGTGATTTTGGAGACCAAGAAAATAAAGTCTGTCACTGTTTGCATTTTTTCCCTCTCTATTTGCCCTGAAGTGATGGAACCAGATGTCATGATCTTAGCTTTTTTGAATATTGAGTTTTAAGTCAGTTTTCTCACTCTCATCTTTCACTTTCATCAAGAGGCTCTTTAGTTTCCCTTTACTTTCTGCCATTAGGGTGGTGTCATCTGCATATCTTAGTCACGTGGACCACAACCTTGTCTAACTCAATGAAACTAAGCCATGCTGTGTAGGACTGTCCCAGATGGTCAGGACATGGTGGGGAGTTCAGACAAAATGTGGTCCACCAGAGAAGGGAATGGCAAACCACTTCAGTATTCTTGCCTTGAGAACCTCATGAACAGTATGAAAAGATTTTCATTACCCAAAAAAATCACAATGGTGTGATCACTCACTAGAGTTAGGCATCCTGGAATGCAAAGTCAAGGGGGCCTTAAGAAGCATCACTATGAGCAAAGCTAGGGGAGGTGACAGAATTCCAGTTGAGCTATTTCAAATCCTAAAAGATGATGCTGTGAAAGTGTGGCATTCAGTATGCCAGCAAATTTGGAAAACTCAGCAGTGGCCACAGGACTGGAAAAGGTCAGTCTTCATTCCAATCCCAAAGAAAGGCAATGCCAAAGAATGTTCAAACTACAGCACAATTGCACTCATCTCACATGCTAGTAAAGTAATGCTCAAAATTCTCTAAGCCAGGCTTCAACAATATGTGAACCATGAACTTCCAAATGTTCAAGCTGGTTTTAGAAAAAGCAGAGGAACCAGAGATCAAATTGCCCACATTTGCTGGATCATCAAAAAAGTAAGAGAGTTCCAGGAAAACATCTATTTTTGCTTTATTGACTATGCCAAAGCCTTTAGCTGTGTGGATCATAATAAACTGTGGAAAATTCTTCAAGAGTTGGGAATACCAGACCACCTGACCTGTCTTTTAAGAAACCTGTATGCAGGTCAGGAAGCAACAGTTAGAACTGGACGTGGAACAACAGACTGGTTGCAAATAGGAAAAGGAGTACGTCAAGGCTGTATATTGTCAGCCTGCTTATTTAACTTATATGCAGAGTACATTATGTGACATGCTGGACTGGATGAAGCACAAGCTGCAATCAAGATTGCTGGGAGAAATATCAATAACCTCAGATATGCAGATGACACCACCCTTATGGCAGAAAGTGAAGAAGAACTAAAGGGCCTCTTGATGAAGGTGAAAGAGGAGAGTGAAAAAGTTGGCTTAAACCTCAACATTCAGAAAACTAAGATTATGGCATCTGGTCCCATCACTTCATGGCAAATAAATGGGCAAACAGTGGTAACAGTGGCAAACTTTTTTGAGGGGGCTCCAAAATCACTGCAGATGGTGACTGCAGCCATGAAATTAAAAGATGCTTACTCTTTGGAAGGGAAGTTATGACCAACCTAGACACATATTAAAAAGCAGAGACATTACTTTGCCAACAAGGCTAGTCTAGTCAAGGCTATGGTTTTTCCAGTAGTCATGTATGGATGTGAGAGTTGGACTATAAAGAAAGCTGAGCGCAGAAGAATTGATGCTTTGAACTGTGGTGTTGAAGAAGACTCTTGAGAGTACCTTTTCCTGTCGAAAGAGATCCAATCATTTCATCCTAAAGGAGATCAGTTCTGAGTGTTCATTAGAAGGACTGATGTTGAAGCTGAAACTCCAATACTTTGGCTACCTGATGTGAAGAGCTCACTCATTTGAAAAAGACTGTGATGCTGGGAAAGTTTGAAGGTAAGAGGAGAAGAGTATGACAGAGGATGAGATGGTTGGATGGTATCATCAACTCAATGGGCATGAGTTTGAGTAAACTCTGGGAGTTTGTGATGGACAGGGAGGCCTGTTGTGCTGTAGTAAATGGGGTTGAAAAGAGTCAGACATGACTGAGCAACTGAACTGAACTGATCTGCATATCTGAGGTTATCAATATTTCTCTTTGCAATCTTGGTTCTAGCTTGTGCTTCATCCAGTCTGGCATTTTGCATGATGTACTCTGCATACAAATTTAATAAGCAAGCTGACAATATACAGTCTTGACATACTCCTTTCCCGATTTTGAACTAGTCCCTATCTGGCTCTAACTGTTGCTTCTTGACCTGCATATGGGTTTCTCAGGAGGCAGGTAGGGTGGTCTGGTATTCCTATCTCTTTAAGAACTTTCCACAATTTATTGTGATCCATACGGTAAAAGGCTTTAACCATAGTCAATTAAATACAGATATCTAATAATACTATCCCACAAATTGTCAAGATTTGAATATTGTCTCCCGAAACCCATGTCCACCCAGAGTCTCAGAATGTGACCTTATTGGAAATGACATCTTTGCAGGTAGAATTCATTAATGTCTCCAGATGAAATCACACTGGATTTAGAGTTAGCCTATCCAAAGACCTGTGTATTTTAAGAGAAAGGTGAAAGAGATTTGGACACGGAGAGACACAAAAGAAGGCCACATGAAGATAGAGGCAGAATTATGCTGCCACAAGCCAAGGAAGGCCAAAAAGTACCAGAAGCTAGAGGAGACAAGGAAAGATTCTCCCCAAGAGCCTTTGTAGGGAGTCTTGCTGATGCCTCAGTTTTGGACTTCTGGTTTCCAGAACTGTGACAGCGTAAATTTCTGTTGCCTTAAGCCACCAAGTTAGCGGTGATTTGTTCTGACAGCCGTATGACGCTAATACAAGGGTGCAAACAGGTTTCCCACGCCCAAGATTACACTGTAATTATCGAAAGTTTTTAAGCTGCAGCTGAATCATTACGATTAAGCTTTGTTGCACAAATTTTTTGCGACAGTTTTTCTTCACTCATTTTTAGAAGGAAAAACAAAGATAAATGTCTCATGGTTCTTGCTGCCCACTTTAGCAGCATTTGAGGGACGATTTTTACACATTTGTAATATACTAAAAAAAGATTAAGGAACCAAACCAAACCAAATTCTCTTAATTTATTTTAAACGTAACAAGATGCTGTAGAATTAGAAAAATATTCTTTTGTCTCGGACTTTATTCCCAGGCTGGTGTGGCCTAATTTTCACAGGTTCAAGAATGAATCCAGGTTTTAGAATGCCTGCATGTTATGCAGTGGGGAAGTCCTCTTCAAGAATAGGAAAGTACAAATGTGAAATTCAGCACAGGACCTTGGAAGAGGCTGTGATAAGTGGCTTCAGTATTTTTAGTATCTTTGCCTTTGCAGAGATGGGAAAAGAATCAATAATACACATTATAGGTTTCTCAACTTGCTTCAAACCCAGTTGTAGTTTTTTTTTTTTTTTAAAAAGGTCTTGTCCTGAGGAAGAAAACAAAATAAAGCATAATTGAGCTTAAGAGTCAAGTCTCAAATGATGTTCTCTGCCACAAAGCTTTGTTGTGTTGGGTAGTGAGGAAAGGCTTATTAACTTCACAGTCAACCTCAGTAGAACTATGCCCCTAACACCTTCCATTGGAAACTGTAGATACACTCTGCTAAGTTGCAGACTGAAAGCGAGGCTAAAAGAAAACCAGTCATAAAGTGTGAGATGCATTGCTGCTTAATACCTTTTATAGACATAAGGCAAACAGTTCCCGAAAAGACACATTGGCAATGTGAAAAAGCACTTAAAAAGACGACCCTATGGAATATCATATAGTTTAGATTTCCTCTCTTCTTGGAGAATCCTAAGTTGAAGAAATTTTCCATTAAGCTTAAACTGAAAGCTAACGGCACAAGAATTCAGATTTGGTAACGTTCAATGACAGTTCATTTTCTTTCTCAGAAGAAACAAATCCAGTGGAGACCTTGATCTTGGATTCCTAGCATCTGGGCTGGGAGAAAATAAATTTCTGTTGTTTAAATCACTCAGTCCAGAGTACTATGTTATGGTAGCCCTGGCAAACTAATACAATCAAACAATCAGCTCTCGCCAGAAATGAACAGTAATTCCACACTCCAAAGAAAATAAATATTTTCCTGGAGAATTCAAAAGCAAAATCTGCTCAGAATTAGCTCTGGCCACACACACTTACATACATTTTAGCAAAATGAACACTTTCTTTTCAGTTTACAACATCTGTTCTTCCAGCTCTTTAACAATTTCCTTGAAGACCCACGTGTATTACTTTAAATTAAATTTGTCAATAAAAGGAGTGAAGTATGTGTTGGAGCAGGAAGGGAACTCGAAGCACACTGGGGAGACGGATTGAGCCAGCTGAAGCCTGTTGAGCCTCAGCCTTAGCCAGTGGCCTATCAAAGATCTTAACATGGTGATTCTGGAATCTTCCGTGGGACCCAAAGAGTTATTCAGCTGACTCTGAACTCCATTCATCAACATCCTTAATTTTCCCTTTTATTTCATATTACCTTTCATTCCCACTCCCTAGATCAACGTGTGTGTGTGCATGTGTGTAGGCTCAAATCCTTACTGAAGTTGTGCAAAGGGAGAGGCTGGCTACATCGCTAACGACTACACACCTGCTCCAGGAGTGCATGGAGAGAAACAATGATGACATGCCTTCCTGAAACAGCAGAATTTTCCTGGGTGAAAAGCAAAGTACTTTTCAAAACTATGTTTTTAAAGTCCCCTTTAACTTTCAAACATTATATCTCTGCATATAATTGTGGGGAAATGCCTTTCGCTTTGCTCCTCTCCTCACCCTATATGCAGAGAGAATGAATTAGGAGCATGACTGGTTAGGAAATCATTCTTGTTCATGTTGTTGGAAGGGAAGAGGGCTGTGAAGCCCCAAACAGATGAACAGGCCCTCATAATGATCAGCACTGAGGCTTGTGCCCATGCACACATGGCTGCCCTCCTTGAAATTTTGAGGGAGGTTGTGCTTAGTGAAGGTGGCCGTGGGCTGCAACAGACTGGCCTCACTGCTGTCTGCCCATTCATGGTGCTGCGACAATTTGAGTGGAGAAAAAGCAAGTTGTCTAATAGTTTCTTTATAAACATGCAAGTGTGTGTGCTAAGTTGCTTCAGCCATGTCCGACTCTGTGCAACACCATGGACTGTAGCCCACCAGGCTTCTCTGTCTATGGGATTCTCCAGGCAAGAATACTGCTTAGCTCCAGATAAAAGCCTGAATACTCAACAGGGTATAAAATGACTGATTTTCTTTGCAGCCATAGGCACATTTTGCTACAGTTTCCTTAGCTGAACTTGGAGTCTGAGAGTTTATTTGTAAAGATGTCCCCTCCACCCCCGTGACTCTCATTTACTTATAAATATGCAGAAAGTATGACATGTCTCTGAAGAGCCCTGTGTCCTTTTCTTATGATTAGAGCTGAAAGACAAGCCAAAGGATTTTGGATGTAAATTCTTTGCTTTTCATAGACTAAGCGCCTTTCAGTTTGATTTCATTGATCAAAAAGTTAAGCTGTTATTAAACAGTGATTGTTGATAGTCTAAATAAGGAGGGGGAAGTATCTAGAATCACTAAATGTTTAAGAAATACGAATCATTAAAAAAAAATGTTGACAGAAACAGATACCTTGAATCCTCAAAGTTACTGGACAGAGAATTGTTGTGAATTCAAACAGGTGTAATCCAACAAAAAGGACCTGTGAGGGTGGATTTCAGCTCTGCAGCAACATCTCCAATAAAAACAAACAGGTCACTTGTTTAGTCAACTTGGGTCTGGGACAATGTTGTCAGTTCATACATATACAGCAGGAGGCCTGATTCTTACACTGCAAACACTGACTTGGGAACCGGGAAAGTGGTCTTCAAAAGTGGGACATGCAGTCAGCCTTGTCCACCAGTAAGAGTGGTGTAGCAACTGGTGAGGGCGTGGAGCACGTGGTCAGCAGGGACACAGCACGGGCTCTAGGATGCGACACATTCCTGCAGAGCTGGGGCTGGTCCACACCCAAGGGGCTGGTGAAACAGAGAAAGGAAATTCAGGGTAGAGGGAAGGAGGAGGCTCAAGTTCTTAGGTGTAAAACAAGGACATTGGATCATATTAGCGTTTCCTAAACTATGAGTCATAAAAATCCGATTCTAGAGGTAAGTTTAAGAAGTCTGGATTTAGTAAGTTAAATAGGATTTTTTACTTCTAGTTTTTGGATTTAGTATATCAATGATACTGTGACTCCCTCCCCCCTCTCTCAGTGCAGATAAGATTCCAAGGGACAATACTGAACTGATTAGCTCATTGTCTGTGATTCTTGGGATAGGATAAGTCCAGGAAACAGGGGGAAAGAGAGAAATCCTTGGCTCCTGCTTTCAGATTGCCCTCCATGCAAGAATGGGGGAAGCGGAAGGCTTCTTCAGTGTATTTGCAGAGATGTCAGGGGTTATCAGTTTATAAAAACAAATGACACCAATCCTTTCTAATTAAGGTGAAACTTGTGTTTAGGTAGAGTGTGAACAGACCTGTGATGTATTGCTTTAGGGGCTGAAAAGTTAATTCCACTCCCTCAAAAGTCTGTAGCTACTAACAATGAGTCCCTTAATTCCAGTCATGTTCTTTGCATCTTGTTAAAATGCATTATAATGCAATACCTCAGGAGAGAAACCTGCTATCATAAAAGTATTTGAAGCCAGGACTTCCCTGGTGGTCCAGTGGCTAAGACTCCACACTTCCAGTGCAGCAGACCTGGGTTTGATCCCTAGTCAAGGAACTAGATCCCATATGGTGCAGTCAAATAAATAGATTTTTTAAAAAGCATAAGAAGCTGACTCTGTCAGATCCTTTTCTGAGGGAAGAGCTTGATTAAAAATATAGAAAGAAAGAAAGTTTAAAAAAAAAAAACCTGGAATATTGGCTGGCATAGAGAAAAGGAAGCAGAAAGGGGATTGTAGAAACGGTGTAAGAGTGTTTCAGATTTTGTTTAATTGCACTGTCTCAGGTTAGCTTCCTCAGAAGCACTGCCTGAAACAGGGATTCTTGTGGAAGAGATTTGTTGAGGGAATGCTCTCAGAAGAAAGAAAAATTCGGAGAGCAAGAACTGACAGGCGAGGAAGGCTACTTGAAGAAAAGTCCTCCTGCAGACTAGTTTCAGCCGGGCCCCACCAGATGCTCTGGGCTGCAGTTGTCCCATGGAGTTTTTCTCACAGTGAGGCAGAGCCCAGCATTTGTGTCTCTGTGTCAGACAGCCATTGGTTGCCCCCAGTTGCATTCTCCCTCTGGGGTGGGGCACAACCTTCCTGACAGGTCACGTCACTCTGCTGAGACAGTTGTGCTTGGGAAGAGGGTGACCATCACTACGTCCGAGGCCAACACTCCCAGCTGATGGGATGTGGGTGCTGTGGTCAGCTGATGGGGATTCGGGCGGGACCCTGGCTGCACCCACAACACTCGTGCTCAGAACTGACTGGGATTGCCTAAGAAAATTCCAAGTAACTGAAATCTCTTGTGACATTCCTCATGTCTCTCCTTCTCTTGGAGTCCTGGGTGTTGAGTAAAGGTCTACTCTGGTGATGAGAGGTTGACGTTTCCTTGAGGGAACTTAAAGAGCACTCGAATCTTTTCTCTCAGTTCCAGTAATTATTAATTAAGGTTAAAGGCTTTGTGATATTTTCCCATCTGTCTAGGTTATTTTTCTTTCTTTCAATCAAAAGGACTTTTTAAAAAAGTTCCCTTGGCAGGTCTATATTTTCTTGAGCAATAGTAAAATTTATATTGCAAAAAAAGGAGGAGGGGGTTATTAATCCTTTCAAAAGAGAAGCTAATTTCATGGCATTTATTTTTTTTCTCACTGATCTGCCCACAAAATAAGAAACCAACCAAGCAAACAAACCAAAAAACACAAAGAAAAGGAAAACCTCTGTCTTTCAGCATTTCTTTACTAGAAAGCAATTCTAGACCAATTTCAAGGAGATTTCAAAATAATCCTGTATAATTCTTAGAGTAAGCAAAGAGTAGTGTACTTCTGATTGTAAAGGTAATTTAATTAATTTGCCTAATAATGATTACTTAGCTACAAACTCTTTTCAAGCATACGCCTTGGAGAACTGTTAGGGCTTAAGTTTTCTCTTTTAAAAGCCTCCAGTTTGCTGTTTCTAAATATTTATCAAATGACGGGGGACGTTATACTCAATCCATCCCCTGTTTCTGCTGGTGTTTGATAGTTTATCTGCATGATCTGTGTATTTTGGTTACACTTCTAGTTCTAGAAATTCATCAGGGGAAGGTCTGTGAACATTTCTGGAAGATTTTATCAAAAACTATATGCTTTCTGGAAGTCCAAGCACAGAGCCAGGAATCACAGCAAAGTCTAGGTGAATATGAAGACAAAGAACACTCTCCTTACATGTCTCTGTGAAGAGGGTTAGTCCATCACTCTCATTGGACTATATGATCCTTTTTTAAAAAATTATTTTTAATTGGAGCATACTTACTTGACAATATTGCGTTGGTTTCTGCCATACAACGTGAATCAGCCATAAGTATACATATGCCCCCTCCCTCTTGAACTGCCCCTCTCCCTAATTTTCTTTTATCCCCCAAGAGCCTTGCATACAAGAGGCACTTTAAGTAAACTATAAAACTCCACTTCTTTCTGTCTGCTGATCAGACAGTATTCTTTTTGATGGTGTGTGTGTATATTGCAGAAATGATGTCATGTGGCAAAAACTGTTATTTGGAATCTTTCTGTTCTTTGTGACTTATTTATAAAATCTATGCTTTTGATTTTCCAGGCTTTGGCACTGTATTCAAAGATCAACCCTTGGAATTCCAAAAATAATATTCCCCACATACTCCCACCCTGCCAGAAGAAAACTCTCCTATTTTCTCTCTCAAAGAAGCCTGGCTTATGTAAATAAAAAGAGTGCTATGGATTCCAAGCAATTGCATCTGCTGTGAATTTACGAAACCCATGCAGCAATTACTTGACTAAAGGCTCCCTCCCCTGGAAAGTAAGGTCTATCTAAGCATTCCTGGGAAAGCCAGCCTGCAGCCTGAATTGTGGGAATGTGTAAGGAAGAGCAGGGAATGGTAGCTTCCTAATGTGGCTGAATTCAACACCTCTCAGCAGAAATCGAACGTCGTGGAAATAGCCAGAGAGTTCCAGGGGCTGTGGGGAACTGGAAGTCATCCTCACCAGCTAGCAGCACATCTCACTGGAAGATGACACAGCCCAGTGAGTCGTTCTTCATCCCTCTTATGTGTCAGAGAGAAAACAGAGGTCCACAGACATAATTGCTGTCAATTTTCTTCCCTAATCTCCACTTCTAAACTAACCTCGGTTAGTGTACATTCTTTCCTTTTTCTCTCCTGACTCAAATGATAAATAGGTCCTATTTCTGTTTAATGGCAAGCTTGAAAATGTCTAATTGTTTGTTAGGACGTGACATAAAGGTCCTCTCTCTTGTGACTTCTTGACTGGCTCAGCGTCTGTCACATCTGTCGCTTGCTTCTGTACTCCTCTGTCTTGGCCCTGCTCTCCCTGCTCTGCGTTCCTAGATGCATCTCTCCCTCCCTCTGGAACATGAGCTGCTCAAGCATGGAGACTGTGCTTCACTCAATTTTATCTTTAGACACTTGCATAAGATACTTGCTCCTTGTAGGATTATAGAATAAGTGATAGAATAGACACATGCTTCAAGGAAATTAATATGAGAATGCTGCATAAAATGGATGGAAGAATGGGAAAATTGGAGATGATGATAACTATTGTAATAATCTAGTTGATAGGTGATGGGCATTTAAATACACAGACATGACAGGTAGCAGAGCCATGCTGCAGACATGTAAGGAGGGGATTGGAGTCAGGGGTGATTGCAGGTTTGGGAGCCATTGACAGATCATGACAATATACATTTATACATTCATTCACCCAGTATACAATGCCCCTTTCCAAGCCAGGCACTATTCTAGGGATTGGGGATGCAAAGATAAAAGAAATAAAACTAAAATTAAAAAAACTATAAACATGGTTAGAAGAATCAAATTTAAGAGGAGAATAAAATTATACAGTCAATTGTTTTTAGCTTGTCAAATTTGACAGGTAGGAGGCAGTCGGAAACCTAGTCCTGGAGCTTTGGAAAGAGATCAGATACTTAGATAAATATTTGGGAGCCATTACGCAAAGGAAATAGTTACTTTAGGATTCCCAAGGGTAAAGATTGTGGGAAGAATTAATGGGATGACATAGTCTTGTGAAATTTTTCAAATATGCATTTTGAAACAAAAAATATCCTATAAACATCTGAGCAAGAGAAAGAGAGTTTACCTTTTTGGGGGGAGCACAAGCTAAGATATACTAAGCCAGAAGCTGAGATAGTCTTTAGGACTAGTCACAAATATTCCGGGTTTCTCTTCCTTCTGGGAACACAATAGGGTTATCCATCCTCAACCCTCATTGAATGAAGTGAGACCGTGTGACTTGCACTGTTGAGTGGAGTGATGTGGTTGACTCCCAGCTGGAAACTTGAAGCAACAGAGCACGGTTGGCCTCCTCTGTGCTCATTAAAGAGCATATTTAGATGAAGCCCTCCATAAAGCTAGATCCCTGAGCAGAGCCACTCTACTGATCTGGATTGGACATGGAGCATAAGTGAAAAATAAACCTCTGTTATGTTAAGCCACCATGGTTTGAGAGTTGTTTGCTTGTCACAACATCACCCAAACTATCCTGACTAATGCACAGCTTAACCTGTTCAAATATCCATATGCACGTGGACATTCATAGTCACAGGTTTCCTTCCATTTTATAACCTTCCCATATCCTCATCCACATGGTTAAAAATTCTTCTCTAGCTCTGCTTCTGCATTCCAGCCCTAAGGAAGAAACAAAGGGAAATCAGTTTAACTCTAGGGGAGCAAAGTTATAGTTAGTCGCTCTGTTGTGTCTGACTGTTTTGTGATTCCATGGCTATAGCTTACCAGGCTCCTCTATCCATGGAATTCTGTAGGCAAGAATACTGGAGTAGGTTGCTATTTCCTTCTCCAGGGGATGTTCCTGACCCATGGACTGGGTCTCCCACTTTGCAGGAAGATTCTTTACCATCTGAGCCACTAAGTTAAAGTTGCACATATTGCTCTTTCTCACAATCCAGTCACAAAAATCTGGCCACAGCATCACAACTAATGAATGGCATGAGAGACTGAAAAAATTGGTCACTAGCTGGGTATTAAATCTCTGGGTGAGTGGGGTTGGTTCTATTACTAAAAAGAAGACAATGAATGCTGGGGACAATTTAGAGTGTCTGCCTACGTAGCCCATGGGTAAAGAATCTGCCTGCCAATGCAGAAGACGTGGGTTCAATTTCTGGATCAGGACGATCCCCTGGAGAAAGAAATGGCTATCCACTCCAGTATTCTTGCCTGCAGAATTCCATGGACATGGGAGACTGGTGGGCCATAGTCCATGGGGTCGCAAGGAGTTACATACAACCGAGTGACCGAGCACATGCTATAGGGTACATGACATGCTTGAAAAACTGAAGTAAGTGTTGAATAGCTATGGCTGGAGAATCGAGCGAGATGCGGAGAGTGGCTCAAGAAGAGGCACCAGAGGTAAGTGGGGTTGAGATCAAGACAGGCCTTCACTTAAATGTGATGGAAAGGCACTAAAGACTTTTAAGTAGGGAAGTAACATGGTCAGCTTTGCATTTAAGAATATTCTTCTGGTTGCAGGAAGGAGGATGCACTGAAGGGCAATCAGGCAGCTTTCGTAGGATCCAGTGAGAGTCAGTAGGCAGCCTCAGGCAGGGGCTCTGGCAATAGGAAGCTGAAGCTGAATTCTACCGTGCTGTGGAACACAGAATCAAGAATTCTGGAGTTGTGGGTGAGGGACACAGAGGCTGAGGGAAAGGGGAGAGTTAAAGATGTTCCGGAATTTCTGGCTTTAGGATTGAAGTGGATGAAGCTGTCATTACCTGGAGGGAGAATTCTGGCAGAGAATCAGGATAGTGGATTTTCCAGGGGCCTGGGCTATAAGGTGGGGAACCTGCAGATGGACTTCATCATAGTGGAGCCATGATGAAGTCTGAGTTCTTAAGTTAGGTAATGGTTTCATTAAAAAATAATAGTTTGCAACTTACTTTGTTAGTTAGTTCAGTTGCTAAATTGTGTATGACTCTTTGCAACCCCATGGACTGCAGCACACCAGGCTTCCCTGTCCATCACCAACTCCCGGAGCTTATTCAAAATCATGTCCGTAGAGTCTGTGATGCCATCCAACCGTCTCATCCTCTGTCTTCCCATTCTCCTCCTGCCTTCAACCATTCCCAGCTTCAGGGTCTTTTCCAGTGAGTCAGCTCTTTGCATCATGTGTCCAAAGTACTGGAGTTTCAGTTTCAGCATCAGTCCTTCCAATGAATATTCAGGACTGACTTCCTTTAGGATGGACTGGTTGGATCTCCTTGCAGTCCAACAGACTCTCAAGAGTCTTTTCCAACACCACAGTTCAAAAGCATCAGTTTTTCAGGACTCAGTTTTCTTTATAGTCCAACTCTCACATCCATACATGACTACTGGAAAAACCACAGCTTTGACTAGACAGACCTTTGTTGGCAAAGTAATGTCTCTTTACTGTTTTTTTTTTTAATATGCTGTCTAGGTTGCTCATAGTTTTTCTTCCAAGGAGCAAGCATCTTTTAATTTCATCATCTGCAGTGATTTTGGAGCCCCTCAAAATAAAGTCTCTCATTGTTTCCCCATCTATTTGCCATGAAGTGATGGGACTGGAAGCCATGATCTTAGTTTTCTGAATGGTGAGCTTTAAGCCAACTTTTTCAGTCTCTTCTTTCACTTTCATCAAGAGGCTCTTTAGGTCTTCTTCACTTTCTGCCACAAGGGTGGTCTGCATCTCTGAGGTTATTGATATTTCTCCTGGCAATCTTGACTTCAGTTTGTGCTTCATCCAGTCCAGCGTTTCTCATGATGTACTCTGCATATAAGTTAAATAAGCAGGGTGCTGTAAGTTAAGTAAGCAGGGTGACAATATACAGCCTTGATGTACTCCTTTCCCAATTTGGAACCAGTCTGTTATTCTATGTCCAGTTCTAACTGTTGCTTCTTGACTTGTGTACAGATTTCTCAAGAGGCAGGTCAGGTGGTCTGGTATTCCCACCTCTTTCAGAATTTTCCACAATTTATTGTGATCCACACAGTTAAAGGCTTTGGCATTGTCAATAAAGCAGAAGTAGATGTTTTTCTGAAACTCTCTTGCTTTTTCGATGAGCCAACGGATGTTGGCAATTTGATGTCTGGTTCCTCTGTCTTTTCTAAATCCAGCTTGAACATCTGGATTAATGGTTCACATACTGTTGAAGCCTGCTTTGGAGAATTTTGAGCATTAGTTGCTACCATATGAGATGGGTGCAACTGTGTGGTAGTTTAAGCATTCTTTGGCATTGCCTTTCTTTGGGATTGGAATTAAAACTGACCTTTTCCAGTCCTTTGGCCACTGCTGAGTTTCCCAAATTTGCTGGCATATTGAGTGAAGCACTTGAACATCATCATCTTTTAGGACTTGAAAGAGCTCAGCTGGAATTCCATCACCCCCACTAGCTTTGTTCGTAGTGATGTTTCTTAAGGCCCCCTTGACTTCCCATTCCAGGAAGTCTGGCTCTAGGTGAGTGGTCACACTATCATGATTATCTGGGTCATGAAGATCTTTTTTGTACAGTTCTTCTGTGTATTCTTCCCACCCCTTCTTAATATCTTCTGCTTCTTTCAGGTCCATACCATTTCTGTCCTTTATTGAGCTCATGTTTGCATGAAATGTTCCCTTGGTATCTCTAATTTTCTTGAAGATGTCTAGTATTTCCTATTCTGTTGTTTCCTCTATTTCTTTGCATTGATCACTGAGGAAGGTTTTCTTATCTCTCCTTAATATTATTTGGAACTCTGCATTCAAATCAGTATATCTTTCCTTTTCTCCTTCACCTTTTGCATCTTTTTAAAAATATTATTATTTTATATATATTTTTTGTACGTACCAAGTACAGTATAATTTAATCATTTACAAGGAGTCTACATACAACCCAAGATAGAGAAACACTGTCCCAGAGAATGACTACTATTTTTATATTTAAAAAAAAATTCAAATTCAGTGTCAGCAAGACTGTTTCATGCCATTAAAAAACCTCCAACAAGTATTCTCAGAGGTTAACTTTTAATTAATACAACTTCTTATTAGATACTTTCTGTACTTGTAAAATACACTCTTAGTTAGCTGAATGAGTTATAGATTCAAATGTTAAAAGTTAATTTCCAAAAATTACAGCTTTTGCTTTGGAAACATTGGGCTTTAGCTCTTATTTCTAATTAGGCTATACATAGCAGGGCCAGACTCTGTTAAGAGAATTACTGTTGTGTGACAATGAATCATGTTGACTGCACATGGCAGAATGCTTATTGTTTTATTCTGTATGCATCCAATTCTTCCAAAAGTGATCTCAAGTTATTTGGGCCCTAGGTGCAAGGCATGCCCCTTATGTTCTCAGTAAAAACTGTTATTCCCTGGTGGCTCAGATAGTAAAGCATCTGCCTACAATGTGGGAAACCCGGGTTTGATCCCTGGGTGGGGAAGATCCTCTGGAGAAGGAAATGGCAACCCATTTCCTTGGTTGTGGGTACTCTTGCCTGAAGAATTCCATGGATGGAGGAGCCTGGTAGGCTATAGTCCATGTGGTAGCAAAGAGTCAGACACCACTGAGCGACTTCACACTCAAACATAAACATTGTTATCAGACACATGTGTAGAATGTTCCCAGAGGCTCTGACACTTGTGCTGATAAGAAGCTAGTTCTCTATAAAAATCAATAGTTAAAGTTATAATTTGAATTCAAAGAGCTTGGTTTGTACTTGATAGCAGCCCTCGGCATCAAAGCTGAGGAAAGATCAGCAGAACTTGACACCTTACTTCTTCGGCAAGGTTTTTCCCCAAGGTGCTAGTAACAAGAGAATGGCCATAGCTATTATCTTAAGAAGCCCAAATTTATAATTTATTTAGAAGGAAATTGATGTAGACATACATTACCTGGAATGTTCAGTGGGTTATTGATTAAAATATAAGGGCAATAGAGGTTTCCTTTTTATCTTTTAAAAAGAGGGTAGGTTATATTATATTCCCAAGTGGTGCTAGTAGTAAAGAACCCACAATACAGGACACATAAGAGATGTGAGTTCAATCCTCAGATAGGGAAGATCCTCTAGAGGAGGAAATGGCAACCCACTCCAGTATTGTGCCTGGAGAAGCCCATGAACAGAGGAGCCTGGCAGGCTACAGTCCACGGGGTTACAAATAATCGGACATGATTGAGCAACTTAGCACATGCATACAGGTTATATTTTATGTCCAAGCAAATAACGATTTTACAGAGTAGATGAATGTTCTTAATAAAGATCTGGAAGCTGAAAATACTTCTAGAGGGCTTTATTTTTCTAGAGGTTTTCATACAACCTCGGGAGAATTTTTGAATCCAGTTGGAAATAAATCTAAGGTTTTTAAAAATGTTTTTCAGCATTTCATGAATCTTAGATAATAAACATATTCATCAAATGTCATTTCCATTTTAAATCAACCTCCCTCAGTTGAGTCAGCATGGGGTTTTGACCTGAAAAAAAAAAAAACGCTGAAAACACAAATTTGAAAATGTGAAAAGTGACAGAGCAAGAATCATATTGATTCTGGATGTCATGACAGCTGGTGCTGACTGATGCTTTCTGTGGGCCTGGCTCTAGACTGAGCACCATTTCTTCCTTCTCTCTTTCAAGCCTCAGATCACTATGAGGTCAATTCTATTATTATCCCTGTTTTATGGATGAAGTCTAGAGCCTTCAGTTCAGTTCAGTTCAGTCGCTCAGTCATGTCCAACTCTTTGCGACCCCATGAACCGCAGCATGCCAGGCCTCTCTGTCCATCACCAACTCCCTGAGTCCACCCAAACCCATGTCCATCAAGTCGGTGATGCCATCCAGCCATCTCATCTTCTGTTTTCCCCTTCTCCTCCTGCCCTCAATCTTTCCCAGCATCAGGGTCTTTTCCAATGAGTCAGCTCTTCGCATCAGGTGGCCAAAATATTGGAGTTTCAGTTTCAACATCCATCCTTCCAGTGAACACCCAGGACTGATCTCCTTTAGGATTGACTGGTTGGATCTCCTTGCACTCCAAGGGACTCTCAAGAGTCTTCTCCAACACCACAGTTCAAAAGCATCAGTTCTTTGGTGCTCAGCTTTCTTCACCATCCAACTCTCACATCCATACATGACTACTGGAAAAACCATAGCCTTGACTATACGGACCTTTGTTGGCAAAGTAATGTCTCTGCTTTTTAACATGCTGTCTAGGTTGGTCATAACTTTCCTTCCAAGAAGTAAGCATCTTTTAATTTCATTGCTGCAATCACCATCTGCATTGAGTTTGGAGCCCAGAAAAATAAAGTCAGCCACTGTTTCCCCATCTATTTGCCTTGAAGTGATGGGACCTGATGTCATGATCTTAGTTTTCTGAATGTTGAGCTTTAAGCCAACTTTTTCACTCTCCTCTTTCACTTTCATCAAGAGGCTCTTTAGTTCTTCTTCACTTTCTGCCACCTTAGGGGTTAATAATGACCTCGCTGGATCCAGAGCCTGGCCTCTTTACCATGGTATACATGAACAGATACAAAATGTCAATGTACAACGGATGTACAGGTGTGGAAAAATTCAGCTTCTATCCATCCTATCTGTGATTGAGTCCTTCCAAGGATAGTAAAGGTCACAGGAATGGTTCAGAAGACCAGACACTCCTCCTCTTTCTTTTGCAGGTTTGCTTTCTACGTCTGACCCTGAGAAGTAGAGTTGTCACCCAGCTCCTTAAGGAGCACGACTCAGGTGCTCAGCAATCACTACCATCCCTTTGTCCATCTGGTCATCGGTCTACTGAGCAAGTCAACAAACACATGTTGATAGACTTTGCTTTCCAATGCATGAGGTAGAGGTTCAATTCCTAGTCAGAGAGCTAAGATCCCACATGCCCCATGACCAAAAAAAAAAAAACCAAAAAACAAAACCTGAAGCATAAAACAGAAGCAGTGTTGTAACAAATTCAATAAAGACTTAAAAAATGGTCCACATCAAAAAATTTTTAAAAAAACAAGCACATATTGAATTCTCATTCTAGAGGAAGGAAAAGTAGATAAACAAGGCAGGATGCCTGTCTAATTGGAGGGAAAATGTTAGATGAGAAATGCATTAACATTGATTCTGTTAGTGGCCCAGTGCCCTCTCCCTCCTGAACATGCTTCTTACTCCTTTTGGGGTTTGTATCTGCCTATGATAGATCTTGAAGTGCTTACAATTTCAAATGTGTGTATCTTTTATTCTCTTAGATGCTGCAGATTCCTTCATGTTTAAACAGGGTGATGCTTTACTCTGTGAGATGCTTTCTCCAAAGCTAAGCATCTTTATAGCCTTCACTAATGAAACGTGGTACTTGCAGATATTTATAGCAAAGTCTTAAATTGAAAGGAACTTACTGAGTTTTAAAAAAGTGTCAGCTTTTGATACTTGCAATACTAAAATGAATTCTATGTGACCAAAAGACAATCACAACCCTAAAATATTACATTTTGAAATGGAAAACCATGTCAATTTACACTAATTTACAAATCTTAATTAATATAATAATTTTGCCAGATATATAAGAGTGAATATTTTGGATATTTGACAATTACTACCATTATTTATAAATGATATTTTATAAATAATAAGTGGTTAAGAATTTTCACTTTTAGACATAGTTAAAAATTCCAGATCTTTGGGAATCAGCATTTTCATTTGTATGAAACGGTCCTAAGAAAATAATCAAATATGAGGAAAAAAATTTGTGTAAGCATTTCAACATAGTAGTATTTATATAATAATAAATATGCTTGGTGTTAAAAAGGAAATAACCAACAAGAGGGGAATGGACAATTATGCAGACATATGCATAAAATATTTTCATGAAATGGTTTATTATATGAGACAATTTTAATGTTAAGTTAGAAAAAAAAGGTAAGGACTAGTAGACAACATGATGATGAACTCAATTCTGTAATAACCATGCTCTCAGCTGTGCAGGGATGCCCTTCAGCAGCCATATTTAGTTTTTGTGACTCTCACTCACCACCTATGGAATTTGTGATTAGGATTGAGACTGAAGGATAGTTTTCTTGATTGGCTAAACAAGTAGCTATGTGAACATGAAGCTGCGAGGGAGGAGAGGGTGGAGGAGAAACACACAGGTGCCTGGATTCCCTGATGGCTTCAAGTGCTATTTCCAGGCCCTTATGGGTCAATTCTTTCCCTTTTCATGTAAGCTGAAGTCATTGCATTGAAAATTGCTCATGTTACAATTAGATAAGCAGAGAAAATATAGATACTTTTACTCTTGAAAATAGGTCTAATCTTCTTTAAGAGTTTCCCTGGTTAGTGAGAGAACTGTGTTTTAGACATATTCAGTAAATGCAGTGTAATCTGATGACTTTATTAAAGAGACTACAGTTATCATATTCCACACATGTCTTAGTGTTTTATATTTTAGATTTGCTTCCCCCTCACTCCTCTTTTTTAAACAGTGTCTGTGAATTTAGAGGACTTACTCAACCCAGTGTCCTTCTGGCATCCATTGCTGAAATGTGCAAGCCAGCATAGCTTAAGGCCTGTTTTTGCATTGTTAGGTAGCCTGATGTGAGCATAGTAAGTCACTTCAGCTGTGTCTGACTCTTTGTGACCCTCTGGATTGTAGCCCGCCAGGCTCCTCTGTCCTTGGATTTCTCCAGGCGAGAATACCTTCTTCCAAGGGATCTTCCCAACCTGGAGATGAATCTAAGTTTCTTATGTCTCCTGCATTGGCAGGCAGTTTCTTTACCATTCTTTACCACTAGTGCCACCTGGGAAGCCCTTGCTAATGTGGTAAACCCTGCCTATTTACTCATTTCTTTTTCAGCTCTTGTTCTTGTGGTCAGCCCTTGATATTTTTGTTGTGTTTCCCTTTCTAAGTCCAGGATCTTTTTATGCTAAAGATGGTGATCTCTTTCATCAAGTATCTAGATAAAGGCTGACTCATTGCAGAACACTCTTTGGGACATTCAGGAGATTCTGGGATCTCATCCATGCCATGTAGACACTGAGGATGGCTTAGGAGAGTCAAACTCAGGTCTGCTGTCTGTCTGTCTTAGCGGGAAGTGGGGACTACCTGTAGGATGGCCTCTCCTACACTTCCAAATGGAAAGTGGAAAAGGGCCCTGCTCTTCAAGTATACTCTCTTGTCTCTCCTTTCAGGACTTTGGCCAGAGAGGAGGTACAGCATTGTATCTTACTGGGGACTTGCTTTTTTCCCTTTCTAATTCTCACAAGCCACCAGAATCAGAAGGGATGGTCTTTCTTCTCTCTGTCTTTCTTAACACCCTCCTACATCATATACTCCACTTTCCACTGGTCATACTTAACCTGTTCCTTTCTCTGGAGCTACAAGGTTGGGGGGAAGGTGAGGGGTGGGGATCAGCCTCCAATTTTAAAAAGGTATCAGGATTGGATGATATATATCAGAATGATAAAGTGGATTCTTACTGCTGAGAAATCAAAAGATATACACCTGTATGCAGAACATTAGATCTGCAAACACACATACGCATACACAAACACACACACTCACTCACTCAAAAACTCTTTAAACCATTATCTCTTTATCTAGACTAGGAGTGGGGCTATGCTCCTTAGTAACTGAGAGTCTTTGTTAAAAAAAAGTTCAAGTTCAGTTGAAAGGCTCACAAGATGACGTTTCATCATCTTTGAAATGTGTGTTCATATTCTTTTGTGACCCACGTACATCCTAGCCTCCTAGTCCTGGCTAGGGTGACTGCCAGTGCTTTCTTGTAATTACTTAACTCCTGTAGATTAGATAATGACCTCAGCTTCTTTACAGAAGAGAGACAAAACATTTTAAAACATACTATGAAAGATCTTTCCAGTTACATTGCCCTGTGACTCTACAAAGGCTGAATCTGAGAGAATGTTGAATGAAGAAAGAAACTGTCATTAACACTTACTTTCATCTTCTCCTGAAAGCTTTTCCTAAACAAATCTGATCAATCTTCCTCTAACTTAAAAGATCTTTAAATGCTTTTCTTGGTTTCCCTTCCTGGTCTGGCCATATTAAACAAGAGTATAACTGCTCGTGCGTAAAAGGATGGTGATAATAGTGCATAACTTAAAGGACTGTTGTGAAAGCTTGACTGGGAGTAGAAAAGCTTTTAGATCCTGGAGGGATTCCGGGTATCGCCAGGTCACTGTTCTGGACAGGATTTGCCAGAACCTCAAAACAGACAAGTCAGATTCTTCATGAGTGTCTTAGATAATCATCTCAGATGAGGAGGTTGAGGACAGTGAGACAAAAAGTATTAAAATGGATTGAATGGGGTCTGGAGAAGTGTTGGGAAAAGAGAAAGAGAAATGGTTTGAGGGGGAAGCTGAGGTTAAATCCTGCTCGAGGTTCCCTCTTGTTCGATGAGTTTGATCAGATCACTTGGCTTCTCTGAGCCTCTGTTTCCTAAGTGCAAACAGTAAACCTTCCAAGTAAATTTGGAAGTGAACAGATGGTTTTTAGAAAGGAAGGCAAAACCAAACCTGAATGGTGAATAAATGTGAGATGATAACCAATTTCACTGACAAGAATGGAAGCAAAGTGAAAGTCGCTCAGTCTTGTTCGACTCGTTGTGACACCATGGACTGCTGTCCGTGGAATTCTCCAGGCCAGAATACTGGAGTGGGTAGCCTTTCCCTTCTCCAGGGGATCTTCCCAACCCAGGGATTGAGCCCAGGTCTCCCGCATTGCAGGCAGATTCTTTACCAGCTGAGCCACCAAGGAAGCCCAAGAATACTGGAGTGGGTAGCCTCCCCTTTCTCCAGCAGATCTTCCCAGTCTAGGAACCAAACCGGGGTCTCCTGCATTGCAGGCAGATTCTTTACCAGCTGAGCTATCAGGGAAACTGAAGTAGAGAAGGGCACATTATAATAAAACAATTTGCCTCAGACTGACAAAGATTGTGAAATATGACAATATTGGTCAAAATGAGGAGAAATAAGAATTTACAATCACTAGTAGAGCTTAATTGATATAATTCCCATGAAGTTAAATTTTTTTATATTGAATAAATTTGAAAGTATATTCATCTAATAACTCACTTCCTGTATACTCTGTGAAATATCTTTTGCATGCAAGCAAAGGAAGCATATACAAGGATATTTATTTGAGGATTTCTCATAATAACAAGAATTTGGCACTCAAAATATGTCAAAGAGAAACATATAAATATTCATACAACTGAATACCACATAGCAGTTAAAAGAGAGAAGATTTTATACACAGTATCTATTAAATAGCTCATTTTAACTTGGATAAATTTTTAAAAACCTAATGTTTTTGTCCAGGTATATCCATCTATTACTATTTATGTAAATTAGAAATACTCTGTCACACAAAGGTATATAAATATCTCTGCAAAATAGAGAGATGCTAATATATAGAGAGATGAAATGAAAATGTAGTAGTTGCCTCTGGGGAAGAGAAAGGAAATGAGACTGGAAGTTGGTGTAAAGGAAATTTCAACTACATTGTGATATTTTCTTCCTTTGATGAGAAGGAAAATCAAATATGAGCAAATGCTAACAGTTCTTAATTCTGTTCGTGACTGTTTTTAATTTTCTTAAAATAAAAGATTATCATTATTCTTAACTAATACCTAGTAGTCATCATTACCATGACTTCAAATAGATCTGTGAAATTAAAGAGAAACAATGCAAGTGAACCCACCACTTACATAGTTAATCTGTAAAAGCAATTTAAATGTAATTTCTAGGGCTTCTTACTGTCAGATCATCAGTAAGACGTTACAAGAAGAAAGACTTAGGCAGAGGTGATGGGCCAAGTGGTACCCCATGATGTCAACAAAGGAGGCAATTAAGACAAACTTCCTCATGCATCTTTTACAGACTTAAACTACTTATTTTGTTTCTTCGTGATGTCTTTTCTTCTCCCTTTTCAAGACCACTCCAGATGGTCACATTAAGCTTCTTCCATCTGTATAAAAAGGTTGAAGTTGGGAGGGAGGCCCTAAGAGTGGCTTTGACATGCCATGCATCCCTGGATATAGACCGAGAAGCCTCACTGCCCACCCTGCCCACCCCAGCCAAACACTCGTCACATTTGTTTCTTTATCATGCTTTCAGTGATTCCTGATTTGCAAGGTTATCATCCATTCTGCAAACACAGTTTATCTGCACTGTTTGAAGAGTGTAGCTCTCAAGTTTGGCATGAAATAAGAGAAATATTGAAGTTTAGCATAAGGTTTAGTCCTTTCCACAAGTCAGCCCTCGCCTTTATTAAGCCATGTGGTTTTCCAAAGTGAATTTTCAACCAAGGCCGTTTTTACCCCATCAATTATTAAATGATTAAATGAATCAAGGGCATTAAAAAATGAAGATAAGATGTTCGAGATATTTCAAGTTCTTGAACTTTGTATATTCAGTTTGCAGTGATAAGAATGGAGGGAACAGAGAAACTTGGGGAAAGAACAAATTAAAATCACGGTGACAGCTACAATGACACAGGCTTTAAAGAAATCACTGAGGTAACTATTCAAATTAACTATGGCCCCAAGAGCAATGTGGGAATGTTATTATCCCACACCTAAAATAAAGCATGGCTTCCCATGTGGCGCAGTGGTAAAGAATCCGTATGCCAATGCTGGAGACATAAGAGATGTGGGTTCAATCCCTGAGTTGGGAAGATCCCCTGGAGGAGGAAATGGCAACCCACTCCAGTATTCTTGCCTGGAGAATACCATGGACAGAGGAGCCTGGTGGGCTACAGTCTATAGGGTCACAAAGGGTAGGACACAACTGAAGCGACTTAACACACACACACAAAATAAAGCACACAGGAGACAAAAAGGGATCAGAATGGATATTTTAAATTGTAACAAGTGTTTCTGTGTTAAGCCTTCTTTTCCTGAGTTACTCATTGATACAGCCTTAGGACGGAGAATGAAATGGCAGCCCACTCCAGTGTTCTTGCCTGGAGAATCCCAGGGACAGTGGAGCGTGGTGGGCTGCCGTCTATGGGGTCGCACAGAGCCGGACAGGACTGAAGTGACTTAGCAACAGCAGCAGCGGCCAGCCTTAGGATATATTAAGATTTAACTCAGTCTTTCTTCCCTTCTTTGTCTGAGATACATACAAAACATGAATCTCATATGGAGAAACACTACAGTATTTCACAGTCACCATGTCCATTGGTTTCGGTGGCTTTGATTTTACTAGCTATATCCTGTCACCATGTGACTTAATTGTAACTCTGCTCATTGCTCTTAAGAAAGAACACTGGAAGGTGAGGAACAATATTATAGAAGAACTTTGAATTTGTTAGAATTTATTTTTTAAAGAAACGATGATCCAAAGCTGTATTTCTAATTTGTAAGAGATTGTTGATGTCAGACTCTGCAACCAATCATGACAAACTAGTTTCCATCAGTAGGTGATTACTGAAACCTGATGATCCAGATTTCTGGTTGCCAACTTCAGGTTCTGGGGTAGTTAAGAATTTCAGAAGAGTAAAAGAACAGCCTCACAAACACTTGTTGTAAACTATATGCAAGAAACAAAATAATTGCTACTAACATGACAAAGAATCAATATTTTAACTTTTAAGAAGTTGAGATATAGACATATTAGTTTCAGATGTATAGCATAATGATTCAGTGTTTGTATATATTGTAAAATGATCACCACAATAAATATAGTTAATATCTATTACCACAGAGTAAATCAGTATTTGAATACATAGTATTTTCACAATGTAAAGAGTTAATATGGTTTGATGAGAAACACTCTAAGCTCCTTAATACTTCATTGAGGAAAAGTTTCTGAAAAAATAGAAGCATCAACTGGAATTAGTAATCAATGTAGGAAAACTTTAAAGTAATAATACAAAAAATTCAAATTAAATTTAGGCCCAGTAGAGACTTTCCTGGTGGTCTAGTGACTAAGACTCCACACTCCCAGTGAAAGGGCCCAGGGTTCTGTCCCTGGTCAGGCAACTAGATCCCACATGAGGCAACTAAGACTTTGCATGCTGCAATGAAGATCTGGTACAGCCGATAAATAATAAATATTAGAAAAACAGACCAAGTAATTTCTTGCATCAAGTTATGTTCATGCAAATTTCTATCACAATATAAATTGAAATAAAATTAGGAATTGATGATAATTAAAAATTGGCAATAAACAATTTGGATTTGGTAAGTGATCTTTGGTCCACTTATAAGAGGGCCTGCTATTTAGCTATTAAAATCATGTGTATTAAAGACTAGGTAATTAAATAAAATGTCTAATAAAATAGTATTAAGTATAAAATAATTGATCCATAAGTGGATACACAAAATTGCCACAATTTAGACCAAAAGAAACAAAAACTCAGGCATTAAAAAAAAAACAACAACAGAGAAAAACTCCTGAAAAAATAAAAATGAGCTCTCACTGAAAAGATACTGCCACTCATCCAGGTGGAATGGAATGACAGGTATAGATCAAGATCAAAACAGCAGCTAAGTTAACAGAAAACGTTTCTCCCAAGGCTGTGCTGCAGCTATAAATGTCGTAACAGCTCCTTCTTCAAGGGACACTTACTGTCTTACTGAAAAATCTTGCTTTCTAATGTCTAGACAGTCAGAAAATTTGCTGTTTGAAATCATAAGAATGACAATGAAGTGTCCCATTCTTCTAGTTGGAAAGATTTTAGTGCTTTGACCTAGAGAAGCAGCCTTGACGTCCAACCCCTGTGCAGTTTCAGATAAGGGATTTCTGGACACATCATTTCACATCTATCTTCACTTTGTGGTTTTCAAGGAAAAAGGACTCTGGGTCTACTTTGCAGACCAGACTTCATGTTGACTCTTTCATCCACAGCTCTGCTTTTCTCTGAGCCTATCAAAGCATTGCTTCTCTTAAATCCTATAATAAACCCCATTTCTTTCTTTCCTCGGTGGGACACCCCATGGTTCCCGTGGTTTGTGGTCTCCCTTATTGTTAAAAAAAAAAGTCAATAGATGTGACTTTTCAGACTACAGATTTCTCTGTTAGCAGCGTTTGGCTGATTGGGTTAGAACACATAAAAATTGTAATGGGGACCATTTTCATGTGAGAAGATTGCTCTATGTATATTGTACTTTTCCAATGCAAAACTGTTTGTTTCATAATGTAGAAAAGTTGGGCACTATGATTTTTGACTAAAATTAATCAAATAAGTCTCACATTAATCAAACACATCACACTACTAACCATAATTATATCTGGATGGTAAAATTATGGGTGATTTATTTTTCCTTTCTTGAACTTGTCTGTATTTTTTTCTAAAATCATTATAATAAAAATGTGTTATTTTTTAAATTAGAAACATCAGTAGTTACTATTTTAAAACCTTTGACAAAAGTCTGCTTATTAACAAAATGAAAGCTATGATTCTTGATAATTATACTGCAGAGTGAGAGAGGGAAACCAATTTAGGGCTCAGCCAGAGGAAGAAGGATGTGATGCTTCCTCCAATCAGATGATGGTAGAAATCTTCACCACCTCTGACAAGGTAACTTGGCCTCTGTCCTCATTTACCATTTGGGTACCAAAGAGCCAGAAATTACTGTTCTGTTTAGCCCTTTAAGAAACACCCCGATTTTAGGGTCTTAGCAAGAAAAGGCTGGAAGACTTTGATTTAGTAATACTGAGAATGATCTATTTTTCAACTCTCGTTAATGTTCTAATGATATATTAACATCCCCTGATTGATAACTAAGACATAAGGGAAGCTCTTGGAGTACAGAATGAAGCAGGGCAAAGCTAATAGAGTTTTGCCAAGAGAATGCACTGGTCATAGCAAACATCCTCTTCAACACCACAAGAGAAGACTCTGCACATGGACATCATCATGGTCAACACTGAAATCAGATTGATTATATTCTTTGCAGCCAAAGATGGAGAAGCTCTACACAGTCAGCAAAAACAAGATTGGGAGCTGACTGTGGCTCAGATCATGAACTCCTTATTGCCAAATTCAGACTTAAATTGAAGAAAGTAGGGAAAACCACTAGACCATTCAGGTATGACCCAAATCAAATCCCTTATGATTATACAGTGGAAGTGAGAAATAGATTTAAGGGACTGGATCTGATAGACAGAGTACCTGATGAACTATGGATGGAGGTTTGTGACATTGTGCAGGAGACAGGGATCAAGACCATCCCAAGAAAAAGAATTGCAAAAAAGCAAAATAGCTGTCTGAGGAGGCCTTACAAATACCTGTGAAAGAAGAGAAGTGAAAAGCAAAGGAGAAAATGAAAGATATACCCAGTTGAATGCAGAGTTCCAAAGAATAGCAAGGAGAGATAAGAAAGCCTTCCTCAACAACCAGTGCAAAGAAATAGACAAAAACAATAGATTAGGAAAGACTAGAGATCTCTTCAAGAATAATTAGAGACACCAAGGGAACATTTCATGCAAAGATGTGCTCAATAAAGGACAGAAATGATATGGACCTAATAGAAGAAGAAAATATTAAGAAAAGGTGGCAAGAATACACAGAAGAACTGTACAAAAAAGATCTTCATGACCCAGATAATCACGATGTTGTGATCACTCACCTAGAGGCAGACATCCTGGAATGTGAAGTCAAGTGGGCCTTAGGAAGCATCACTACAAACAAAGCTAGTGGAAGTGATGGAATTCCAATTGAGCTATTTCAAATCGTAAAAGATGATGCTGTTCAAGTGCTTCATTTAATATGCCAGCAAATTTGGAAAACTCAGCAGTGGCCACAGGACTGGAAAAGGTCAGTCTTCATTCCAATCCCAAAGAAAGGCAATGCCAAAGAATGTTCATACTACCACACAATTGCACTCATCTCACACACTAGTAAAGTAATGCTCAAAATTCTCCAAGTCAGACTTCAGCAATATGTGAACTGTGAACTTCCAGATGTTCAAGCTGGTTTTAGAAAAGGCAGAGGAATCAGAGATCAAATTGCATACATTCACTGGATCATTGAAAAAGCAAGAGAGTTCTAGAAAAACACCTATTTCTGTGTCAATGACTATGTCAAAGCCTCCGACTGTGTGGATCACAATAAACTGTGGAAAATTCTGAAAGATATGGGAATACCAGACCACCTGACATGCCTCTTGAGAAACCTGTATGCAGGTCAGGAAGCAATAGTTAGAACTGGACCTGGAACAACAAACTGGTTGCAAATAGGAAAAGGAGTACGTCAAGGCTGTATATTGTCAGCCTGCTTATTTAACTTATATGCAGAGTACTTCATGAGAAACACTGTACTGGTTGAAGCACAAGCTGGAATCAAGATTGCCAGGAGAAATATCGATAACCTCAGATATGCAGATGACACCACCCTTATGGCAGAAAGTGAAGAAGAAGTAAAGGGCCTCTTGATGAAGGTGAAAGAGGAGAGTGAAAAAGTTGGCTTAAACCTAAACATTCAGAAAACTAAGATCATGGCATCTGGTCCCATCACTTCAATTAGATGGGGAAACAGTGGAAACAATAGCTGACTATTTTTTCTGGGTGCCAAAATCACTGCAGATGGTGATTGCAGCCATGAAATTAAAAGATACTTACTCTTCTGAAGGAAAGTTATGACCAACCTAGACAGCATATTAAAAAGCAGAGACATTATTTTTCAACAAAGGTCCATCTAGGCAAGGCTATGGTTTTTTCAGTGGTCATGTATGGATGAGAGAATTGGACTATAAAGAAAGCTGTGCACAGAAGAATTGATGCTTTTGAACTATGGTGTTGGAGAAGACTCTTGAGAGTCCCTTGGACTACAAGGAGATTCAAACAGTCCATCCTCAAGGAAATCAATCCTGGGTATTCATTGGAAGGATTGATGTTGAAGCTGGAACTCCAATATTTTGGCCACTGATGCGAAAAACTGATTCATTTGAAAAGATCCCAATGTTGGGAAGTTTTGAAGGCAGGAGAAGGGGACTACAGAGGATGTGATGGTTAAATGGCATCACCGACTCAATGGACATGAGTTCGGGTAAACTCCCAGAGTTGGTGATGGACAGGGTTGCCTGGTGTGCTGTGGTTCATGGAGTAGCAAAAAGTTGGACACGAGTGAGCGACTGAACTGAATTGAAGGGAAGGTCATTTTAGTGCTTTGAACTCAAACCAGAAATGAACATTTCAGAAGCTTTATTGTCAGTTTTATTCATTATGTGGCTTTATTCAAGTTCATCTTTTGGCGCTGTGCAATAGTTTGGCTACCTGATGCATAGAGTCAACTCATTGGAAAAGACCTTGATGCTGGGAAAGACATAAGGCAGAAGAAGAAAGGGGTAATAGAGGACAAGACAGTTGGAAGCACACTCTGCGAGTTGGTGATGGACAGGGAAGCCTCATATGCTGCAGTCCATGGGGTCACAAAGAGTTGAACATGACTGAGTGACTGAACAATAACAATATCTCTGAGGCTTATTTGATATCCTCAGTTAAAACACAATGCTATAGGGAGGAAGAAAATAGAGACCATTTTTAAAAATTGTGCTAAGATATATATAACATAAGATTTTTCACTTTAGTCACTTTACGTGTACAATTTAGTGGTATTAGTTCATTGATAATGTTGTATGACCATCACAACTACGTATTTCTAAAACCCTTTAGGTATCCCTCACAGAAACTCTAAATCCATTAGTTAATAACTCCCCATCTCTTTCCCCCTAACCCTTGGTAACCTCTAATTTACTTGCTGCCTCCATGACTTTGTTTATACTAGATACTTCATATAAGCACATTGTTTGTCCTTTTATATTTGGATTAATTCACTTAGCATTATGCTTTCAAAGTTTATCCATGTTATAGCATGTATCATGGCTTCACTCCATTTATTGCTGAATAATATTTCCTTGTGGGTATATACTTAACTTTTTTTATCCATCTGTCCATTGATGGACTCTTAGATTGTTTCCACCTGTTGGCTACTATGAAGAATTCTGCTGTGAGCACTGGTTTACATGTATCTTTTGGAATTCCTGTTTTCAGTTCTTCTGATTATATTTCTAGGAATGGAATTGCAGGGTCATGTAATAATTCTATGTTTAACTTTTTGAGGAACTGCCATACTGTTTCCATAGTGGCTGAATCTTTTACATCCCATTAGCTTTCATCCCATTTACTTTCATCCCATGAAAGTAAATTTGGGATCCAACCCCAACTCTTCCAAGGGTTTGGTTTATTGTTAAACAAACTGAACTCTGTGTAGTATATTTTATTCTTTGTTGCATCATTTTTTTCTTTTTCTTCTATTGGATTACAAATGTCAACTGTCTCTGAGGACAGATAGTAGATTAATTCATCACTTGCTTTGGTATTTTATGCCTCTAGATTATTGGGTGATTACTCTGGTATTTCAATAGCTAAAATCTTTTGGCTGGATTTCAAGATGGACCTTCTCATATCCAATCCCACATTTACAAATAGGATTACAATACTGTATAATATAAATTATATTTTTCATATTTCATTAAAGTACATATTTAATGTATATTTCATTATAATAAAAATCACCTAGAAATAAAGGTGACCTTTGCATTAAACGTAATGAGATACTGTTATGCCATTCTCTTAGGAAAGGAAACTGGGAGAAAATTTTCCATTTGATATGTATGTGTATATTTTTTAAGAAGAAACATATGCTTTAAGATTAGCTAATTTTGGTTCCAAATGTGAGTACAGGTCACCCTCACTTTCCTAAAAAGCATATGAGCCCTTCAAGATGGTTGTTGTCTATCCTACTCCTAATCATTTTTGGCATTTGATAGTGGAGTGTCTGAAGTGTTAAAATTAGTAACCTCAAATGTCATACAATCTAATCAGTAGCTAGATATCTAAAAGGCACACTGTATCTAAATACTGAAGAGACGTGCTTTTTCCCCCATGGTTATTATTATCTGGTCATCCCGATTTTGTGAACTTCCAGAAAAAGTGAAAGTGTTAGTCACTCCGAGGTGTCCGACTCTTTGTGACCCTAAGGACTGTAGCCTACCAGGCTCCTCTGTCCATAGAATTCTCCAGGCAAGAATACTGGAGTGAGTTGCCATTTCTTTCTCCAGGGGATCTTCCCCATCCAGGGATCAAACCTGGGTCTCCCACATTGCAGGCAGACTCTTTACCAACTGAGCAACCAGGGAGGGAAGCCAGAAAAGGTACTGGTAAAGCTGCCTGTTTCTGGAGCCCTGAGCTCCCTAGAGAATTGTCATGTTTCAAACATGGACTTGCCTGGAAAAATCAACATCTTCATTCTCTTGCACTGTCATTCCAAAAGTGAAATGCCAGAGATCTTCCATTTCCTCCTCTAGACTTACCTTTCTGTTCTCTGCCCTGGGACCTTTATACACTATGCCTACAGGTTCCCAAACCCTCCAGCTTTGGGGCTGGTGCAGTCAATGGGGAGCCAGGAAGGTGATCGGAGGGAGAAAAGAGAGGATGGGTTGTTCCTTCTCTGGCTTCCTTCCTGAGCAGTTGCCTCAGGCTGGCTGGGACTCTTAACAAAAGGTCACTTTCAAGGACTTCTCTTCCTGACAATCTCTCTCTTTTTGGCTTCTGTCATCACTCTCCCTCTGTTCCTAGGTTCCTACTTTTCCTCATGGTTCTCCTACTTTTGTAATGAGTTTCTTTGCAAATAAAGTCTTCCTGATGTAGTTTCACTTGACTGTTCATCTTCTTTCCTTTGGAACCTTGAGCATTATGGGCAAAGAAAGGGTTTGGGTGTTGCTGTGTCTTTAAATAAAGATGGCCATGGCTAAACTAGTGATTTTCTATCTCAGGTTGTGACACTCAGGGTGATACTGCTTATTTCAATAGATGTCATGAAATTCTCAAAATGATTTCAACTGTAATTCAAAACCCCAAACTTGACACTTAGCATTTGTAACAGGTGGGAATGAAGGAGTGTGATTGTTAGAATCATTGGCTCTGTCATTCTTGAGTTGATAATTGGCCATTAAAAGAGGTACATTCCAGGTGGCTGGGCATGAGGCCAAGGAGTGGGAGACACACATGCCCAAGAACAACTCAGGGGAAGATGAAGAGGAAGTATCGGATGCTGTGAGTTAGTGGGTGGATGCTTTGCCTAAGGGCATTCAAATTCAAATTAATAAAAAATATGAAATACTAGCAAAGCTAAGCTATATATATACTTCTTGGACACAAGCACAGGTGTGATTTTTTGGATGCAAGCATAACTGCAATAAAAATTGATGACATGTTTACTAATGATGATAAATCAAATTAGTGACTATATCACATGTATATGTATAGCTCAGTTCTATATACTCCAATACAAATACCCCAATTAAAAAAAAAAGCTTAAAAAAATCAGTGACCATGTCTGAAGCAGGAGAGGGAGGCTGTTGTCATTTGAAAGGGACACAAGGGTACTTCTGGTGGTGCTGTGTTAGCTTGCTTGGGACTGCCATAAAGAAATACCACAGATTGGGTGGCTTAAAAAGCAGAAATTAATTTTCACACAGTTCTGGAGGCTGGAAGTCCAAGATTGAGGTTGTTGGCAAGTTTGATTTCTTCTGAGGCATCTCTGGTTGGCTGCAGATGGCTGTCTTTTCCCCGTGTCCTCACATGGACTTTCCTCTATGCCTGAGTGTATGTGTTCTCTCTGTGCCTCCAGAATCTCTCTTCTTATAAGGACATCAGTCATACTGGGTTAGGGTACCACCCTAATTACCTCCTTTAACCCAAAATATCTCTTTAAAGTCCCAATCTCCAAATACACTAAAACACTCACATTATAAAGTACTGGGGCTTAGGGCTTCAACATAAGAATTTGGGGAGGGTATAGTTCCTCTTACAATAGACACAGAGATTCTGATGTTCTGTTTCTTTTCTGGGAGATGGTTGCAGAGGTCTGTAATTTATGATTATTCATTGAACTATGTTTCCATGTATTATGCATTTTTATGTTGTTTATTTTATATTTCACAACTGTTAAAAATTAAGTGAGTATACCATGCTGGCCAAAAGAATAGTTCTGGGCCACCCTTCCAGACTGTTTTGTGTAGGCCACTAACATCCATTTCTATGAAGATCATAAAAAATAAGGTATAAACTAGGATAAGGAAATTCATCTTTGTAGGGCTATTTTTCTTCCTCAAGCATGTTTATATGGTACAGAATATTTCAGGATGCTTATTTGGAATAAACAATACATAGATAGTTTACCTGATTGTATTTTACATTTTCTGAATATTAAAACTGTGTGTGGGTATTTTAACAAACTCTGGTTCTGTATAATCTCATCTCCCTGCAACCTGTAGGCATGAACTCTGCTGCCCTCCTGTGAATTATGCTTTGACTCTGTCCTTGGGGTGTGGATGACCTTGTGAAACTGATGGTTTTAGTAATGAAGCTGCCCTACTAAAAGAGAAGGGCATTTCTAAAAGGAGCAGAAGATTACTATTCAGAAGGGGGGAGAGGTGTTTCATTTTTGATGCTCATTGAAGAAAAAGATGTTCGTCACCAAACAGAAGTTTATCAGTGTGTGTTCATTTCCACACTGCGCCTTTGAGATAACTTAAAATATAATTGAATTGTTCACTATCTGTTCTTAGTAGGAAGGATCAAAAATTAGGTTGTGTAGTGTTATTTGAAGGATTAAGAAACTTCCACTCACCCCCTAGGAGAGCTTCCTCATCAGCCTGCAACAGAATGTGAGATTCCCAACTTCCAGCTACTTATCTGTTTATTTTCCAGCAATGTGCCAGGTAACACACAGATGCAGTTGCTATCTTTGGAGCCCTTAGTCTAAGTGAGGGAATCAGGTAGGCAAACTGGTAATTACAATACAACATTGTGAAGCAGTAATAGAGGTCTAGGTCTGTATAGGAAAAGTAGAAATAGCAGGGAGTACCCAAGGCAGTTTGAAGATTCAAGAAACTCTTCCCAGAAATGATTCTTTGCTTAAACGTAGAGGAGGATTAAAAGGTAATCAGGTTACAAGTCAGGTGACAATGTCTTGAGGAGATGGAACCACAGGAAGAAGTCATAGGGTTCGCCTTGTGCACCTCAGGGTGTATAACTAGGATCGTCTCCACGTTCCAAGTAAAAATGAAAAATGTGTCTGGAGAGGTGGGTGAGAAAGGAACTTTTATTTTAAGAGTGATGATGTTATATCTCTTTTGGATGCATTAATTGGGCTGCTGTACCAAGGATGTACTTGAAAAAGAAAACAGAGAAGGCAGAATGGTCATTTAGGAGAGATGATGAGAGTCTGAACTAAGGGGATAGCGGTGGGCATGTAGAGGAGGGGGGATTTGTAAAGTTGGCAGGATTTGGGAGTGAGTAGATGTAAAGGTGATGGAAGAACTAACGATGTAGACACACTTGTAGGTAAAAAGGGCAGGATGTTGAAACCGACCATGCCTCGTGGCCTCAGTTATCATCTGCGGTGGAGCTACTGATAAAGAACCCGCCCGCCAGTGCAGGAGACTTAAGAGACTTGGGGTTCAATCCCCAGGTTGGGAAGATCCCCTGGCAAAGGGCATGGCAACCCACTTCAGTACCCTTGCCTGGAGAATCCCATGCACAGAGGAGCCTGGTGGGTTACAGCCTATAGAGTCGCAAAGAGTTGGACATTACTGAGGCGACTTAGCATGACAGTAAGTTGGGGAGCACTGAACAAAGGCCTTAAAGAAAGTGGCACATCCCTAAAAAGTTTCTAGAGGAGATGGACAAGATAAATGACCAAGGACAAGTAAAAGTATTGATGGCTGGTAGTGATGAGACTTCACTCATGGCAGGGAAGTGAAGTGAATGAAAATATTACACTTCTTTCCAGCCCATCCTCCCTTCAAAAAAGGGATGGGAGGGTGCTCACCAGATCAGAGATTCATGCAAGGGAATGGAAGAAACCCAAAGAGTTGTGAGCAGAGAGTGAAGATTAGAGTGGTGATGCAGGGTGAGATTGTCTTTCCTCACTATGGAGTGAGAGGCAGGGCTAGAAGAAACTGCTGCATAAAATTTAATCCTGACACATACTGTAACAGACTATTTATTCCTTGAAAAAGATGGTTACGACTCAGTCAAGACAAGTAATTTTAGCTGCTTTACAATTTGCCAAAACTGTTTTACATGTACTGTTTTATTTAAAGTCAAGAACCATATCACATTAGAACTCGGTACATGGAGGGGCTCAAAATAAGCTTGTTTCTTGTGGACTGAAATATTTTGTTTGAAACAAAGAATACCATTACTTATGTCTATGGCAACACACACTGGAATCTAGGGAAAGTGACATAGGCGGGTTCATTTTAATGGGAGATGGAGGGACAGAAGAGAGCTAGTTGATGAGAGTTGCAAGATGTAGCAGAAAAGAGCTTATCATCTGAAGCCAGACACACACTGTTGGATTTGTGGTTTCTGTGTGTCTGTGTGTGTGACTGGGGGTGGGGGGAGCTGGGAGACTCAGCTCCAAACCCTCAAAAATGAAGACCAGGGTGGTGAACTGCTCCCTGGGAGGCTGAACACAAACTGAGATGTGTCAGATTTTGGCCAGCATGGAGCTTTTTAAAAGTTGATTTTGACAAGGTTCTGTCCATTTGTTGTAAATGAAGGGATGGGGAACTACCATGTTGCTATGAAGTTACTGAAACTGGCTGATGCAGAAATGACCAGGTTAAGTTTTCTACCATCTAGCAGTAAGGGAGGCCGAGAAGAGAGTTATGTTCAATTACAAAGAATTAGAGTTACATTTCCTAAGCACTTCAGTTTATAGCCTATGAAATTGATACCCACACTGTCAATGTTAATTATTACGTTTGGATCTTCTCAGTTCCTTAAAAGTTATGATTGTGGGTATAATACTCGCTTAAGTTTTCCTTACTGTTCTTGCTATAAACAGATTTTCTTCATTCTGATATCCTCTTTCCCCCACCCTCTGCCATTTTGTCAGTAACATTTGGTGTGGTCACTTTGAGTGATTGAAATTCAGGGCCAACGCTAACATAACTCAGAGAAAGGGAAGGAAAGAAAATGAGACCTATTAAAAAATCTACATCTAATTGTTAATAAAAGGGAGAAAACTTCTTTAAATATCAGAGGAAAAACTGTTTTCTGTAAGAAAAACTGTTTTCTGTAAAGCAATCCAATGCTATTAAAATGGCAAAAGCTCCATTCTTTAGTCTCCAGTTTGAAGAACTCACTTTAAACTCTCTCTGAAACCTACCAGAAAATTTTCAGGACAGTAAATAATAACGGTACTATTTTTACCATTTCAAAAAGCAGTAGAAGGTAGGGTAATTAAGAGTTTCAAAGCAGACTGACGTGGGTGGAATGGACCCTCCATTTATGAGCTGAACACACTTGGATAAGAGCCCCAGTTCATCATCTGTGAGATGGGAGTGCTGGCTGCGTTTTAGAGGATGTTCTCAGAGGCTGTTCCTCACTTCCTCCTCCCTAGCAAAGCACCGGAGGACAGCAAGTTCAGGAAATGAACCATTTCCAGCTTCAGTGGGGGAATCTTGATTAGCTGGCTGATAAAAATACCAGCATTTGCCCCGTGTAGTCTGTGGCATAACTAGTTCACTGAGGAGTTCCCTTTTATGTAATTTGGGGGAACTACTTCATGCTCTGCCATTACCTTCTTGGAGACTCACAATGTGTATTTTTATACTCAAATCTGAGATGAAACCCTTACCAAGAAGGTTGTTTAATTTAGTGTTTTCCATTTGTGCTTTGTCACAGAACTCTGTTTCCACATTCTACTTATTACCAACGGTAAAATTAATGTTTCAAGAAACACTTTGAGAAATGTTGCAAAGTATTTATTTATTGCTTTCAAATGAGTTATGTTGAACTGTTAAGCCCCAAAAGACTGTTTCATATTTTATTTGCATCTAAACTATTTACATCTGAATTATGCTCTCTTAGGCTAATATCAGAATTATCCTTAGCATCCTTCTTTTAATAGAGAATGATTTAATAAAAATCCTGTGCCAAAGGAAATTGGCTGAGTTTTAAACATTTTCTCCATGACCCACACAAAGTAAATAATCAATAATGACTGTACACAGACATTTACAGGGCACTTGTGAGGTGCTTATATGACTTTAAACTGTAATAGCTTTGTATAAACACAGATGATTCCTAATATTTTTTTAGGATAGACAAACATAACTGCAATATTATATTAACCATCTGTCAATATGATTTCTAAACCAATTACAAACACACAGTATACCTTTAGGCTGCTGAAAAGTTTTGTAAATTGAACTTCATTCAGTGGACACTGAACAAGAACATAAGAAACAAATACTCTGTCACAAACATACAAACAAAAAACATACATGTACACTTTTTCATATTTGATGCTGATAATGAAATCCTACAATTATAACTAAAAATAACAGTGCATGATCTTATTCTTTTAGCAGGTGTTATAAGAATGCTCCCTGGAGAAGGAAATGGTAACCCACTCCAGTATTCTTGCCTGGAGAATCCCATGGAGAGGAGCTTGAAGGGCTGCAGTTCATGGGGTCACAAAGAGTCAGACATGACTAAAGCAACTTGGCAGGTACTCATAAGAATGTATGTCATAGGAATTAGAGGCAGTAACGTCTTGGGAAGACCTTGAAGCTTCATTTCAGGCAAAGTATTTCTAGGGCCACTAAATGGAGGACAGAAGACAGAGACAAGTCCGAGCGCCTGAAAGCGTCAGTCGCCTGGTAAAGCCAGGATGCACCTCCACCTCACAGGGTCCCTCAACAGTGACCCATTTCCCATTTCAAGCCTTACTGACACCTTAACTAGTGATTGTTGATTATCAAGACACTTGATTATCAAACCATCATGGATGATGTTAGTAGGTGGACTAATGCCCAGCAAAAATATATCGAGTTCTGATCGTTGAGCTTGTAAATGACATCTTAATAGTAAGTACTATTGGTGAATTTAAAAACAGGGGATGTCAGAATGGAAAGAGATAATTTAATCTGAAGCAACTACAATTAAAGTAGCTTAATGTTGCAAAGCATATGTCTACTTAATACTTTGCTAAGGTCTCCCCCAGGATGCTGGAAAGAGCTCACCAAGTGAGGGATGCTATCGTGTAAGTCTCATTAACCTCCCAGTGAAGCCACCCCGGCAACCACGCAATCTCTTTTCTTCTAATTTAAAGAAGTGGTTCACTGACTAAGCTTATAAGATGTGATCCAAGAGAGATTCCTTTATATTTTACTTTGTATTCTACTCTTTATACTACTTTATCTTCTACTCTACAGTTGATGGTGACTTGAGGATAACCAATTCTTATTTCAAGCCATTATTTTCCCCAATTAACAGTAGATTCTAAAGAAGTCACCTCTTTTAACTGATATTTTCATCTTCTTTCAGCTCTGAAGAAGCAGATAAAAGTAGTACATTGGCCTCTCTGTACCCTCCACCTTAATTGTTTTCTTAGATCTAAAGCCATCTTCACATGAAGCAGGTAATAATATTATTGGCAGCGTTTCAAAACAGAAGGATTTGTACCAAAAAATGCTTCACACCCTAATGGGATATCTGTCATCAAACTATTTTCACCTAAAGGTTTCAAAACACTTGGAGCATGGATTATGCAATGATGTTTGGGTTGAAAAAATATGCCATTTTCAAGAATATTTTAAATTTCTGAGAACCTTAGAGATTTAAAGCTTTATGCTAGTCTATGATACAGCTGTAGAGTGTAAATCATCTATCTTTTTGTTTTGTTCATCATATGGCTCTGTTTTTTTATCTTCTTGTTGCTTGAGAGTATGAATGAAATAACAAAATGGAAACTGAGTTTGTTTATCCTTGACTCTGATAAGATGCCAAAGCTATAATATTGCTGAAACCTTAAGCAGTCACACAAAACTCATAAGAAATTTTAATAATTTTCAAAAATTAAGAAGCAGAAAACTTAATTAAAATTTCCACATAGTTCATACTCAATAAATACTTGTTGACTCATATTTTAAAAAGAAAACTATAAAAATGCAAAACTACATTTGAGGAATGCCCTTTTGCAGTATTTTTGTAGCAGTTGAAACTGGGTGATGAGTACAAGGACGTTCATTCTACCATTTAGTCTGCTTTGTAAATATTTGAAATTTTTCTTAATAATTTTTTTTTTATGAAAACTTTCCAGGTTTGTTTGGTAATCTGCTTTCTGGGGATCCCAACCTGTGAAAAAACTATGAAACTAGAATCTATATTTCCCTCTCTTTTTAATCTCTCTAATAACTAATCAGACAATTAATAAATTAAGCAGATGTTTATAAATATTTATTCTGGGCTGGAATAGTCCTAGTCCTTGTCAGGCTCTGGAGATCCCTTAAGAAGCTTACAGTATTGTTAGATGATACAAACCATAGGTCCTAGGAGTAGACAATACATTCAGTGAAGAGTAGGGCATAAAGGAAGATAAAGGAAGTGTGTGTGTGTGTGTGTGTGTGTGTGTGTGTGTGTATGTGTGTGTGTGTGTGTGTGTGTGTGAAGGCAGGTCAAATATTGTATCTCAGGAATGCATTAGAGACTGCTTCATGGAAAAGTGACTCTGAGTAATTAATCAACAGGGACCTGTTGTACAGGGAACTCTGCACCATATTCTGGAATAACCTAAATGGAGAAAAAATTCAAAAAAGAATAGAAAATGAAATTTAAAAAAGAAAAGTGACTCTGAAGATATGGTTGGTGAAATCCTACCTACTCTTTAAATCCAGCTCAAATTCTATTTCTTATATCCTTGATTTCAATTACCAAACAAAAATATCTATTTCCACTGTGTACAGTAACCCTTTGCTTCTACATGTCATTTCAATTATATCTCTTGTTATTGTACTGTAAGCTCTTTGAGATGAAGAACTGTTTTACGTGTCTTTGCAACCTTCAGATCCTTCTAGAAAAGTGACTTGAATATTACAGGGACTCAGTAAAAGTATGCTGAATAAAATAAAACAGATCATCCTTCTACTTTATTGCTACATGAAATAATTTTGTCATATCATTTGACATTTGAGTTTACACGTGTGCCTTTGCTGGCAGTCAATAGTGATTTAGGAAAGAGTGCTGGTCTAAAAGAAAAATATGTCAAGTTGGAAAGAGAAACTTTTTTGTCAAAAATGGACACTGCTCTTTTCAAAGAGCTATAAATAAATGCCCTAATTTTTCTGCTCACTCAAAGAGGCACATTGTCTTGCTCAGTACAGTCCTGAATGTTAATTGTGTTCTCTTGAAAGCACCTGGGATCCAAAGGCTTTTCCTTCTCAGGCTTTTGCACAAGAGTTTTTTATCAACTGCATAGAATTTGGAATAACCCAATTCTGTCACTTGGTGGGAACAAATAATTAAAAGAAAGTTGGCTGACAGAGATAAGAAGCACAAAAAAAAGGAAAAAGCAAAGCATAGGAAAAATATGGTCAGTGAGGTACTTTCCTGACACTTTGTTAGTTATGAATGAGGTAGTATTTTTTTTTTTTTTTTTTTTGCTTTGAACTTGATCAATTCAAGGCCATTCCTAACGCCTTTAAAGTTTAAAGTTCTGGTTTAAAGTTTAAAGTTCTGGCCCAGCTAGTAAAGCACTTGAAGGCCCACACAAGAGAGTATATTAGTAAAGCTTCTAATGGAAAACAGCAAAAGCACAAGCAATGACGACTTGACACGCTAACTGGGAGACTGAGTAGACCCTAAAGCCTGCTACTCCTTCAACACTTACGGCTAACCATTTTTTAGCCATTGCACTGAAACAAGCAATTTAGAAATGAATTCCACTGTGAGAAATAAACAATAATTCCCAAATAAAGATTTCTGTCATCAATAATTGAGTATTTGCTGACTTTTTTTTTAAAGACAAATCCAGTGAAGACAGAACCACAATGTGATGAGTCAGGGTTCAATGAAAGTATAACTTACTACACAAAACTGTTTTTAAACACTAGAAAACTTGGATTTTGAGAAAATTTTGGGAGATCATTGAGGCTTATTTTTATTGTTCTGTCTGTTTTTTTCCTAAGAACAACTAGAAACACTGGATGAAATATCACAAGATACCTCCTTGAAAGTGTCAGAGACCTGCCAAGGTGGCTGTGGCTTAGGGAGCCCAATACCTCAGAGAGAAGAAAAGCACAATAGTCCGAGTCCAACATGCACCCAGCTTTACCACTTACAGCATTTGCCAATTCATGAGCAGCACTGTGAAGCTGTGAAACCGGGAACTTCTACCAGTCTTAAGAGATGGGAGTTTAAAAGGATAGATTCTGAAGCTACTGAGGAGGACTAGATTTCAGATGGGATTTTAGAATGCTATGCACTGAGAGTAGGAGAAACTGGAGATGGAGAAGCCCCAACGATAACTGAAACTCACTCAATTTATGATTAGATTAAGGTGATCCATCTTTAACCTAGTTGTTTGCCAGAAAGAAAACCACCATGGAGAAACTTACATTTTACTCAGATTTTTCCCATACCCAATATCTGACATTAAATTTTAAAAATTATCAGACATATAGGAAACAAAATGAAACGAGTAAATGCCAAGAGAAAAAACAGAAAACATGAATGACCCATAGAAGGTCTGGATTTTGGAGTCCACAGACACAGGTGAAAAATAGCTGTCAGAATAGCTGCAATCCAAAAATCTACAAGCAATAAATGCTGGAGAGGATGTGGAGAAAAGGGAACCCTGTTACACTGTTGGTGGGAATGCAAACTAGTACAGCCGCGATGGAAAACAGTGTGGAGATTCCTTAAAAAACTGCAAATGGAACTGCCATATGACCCAGCAATCCCACTGCTGGGCATACACACCGAGGAAACCAGAATTGAAAGAGCCACGTGTACCCCAATGTTCATCGCCGCATTGTTTACAATAGCCAGGACATGGAAGCAACCTAGATGCCCATCAACTGACGAATGGATAAGAAAGCTGTGGTACATATACACAATGGAATATTACTCAGCATTAAAAAAAAATTCATTTGATGCAGTTCTACTCAGGTGGACGGAACTGGAGCCTATTATCCAGAGTGAAGTAAGCCAGAAGGAAAAACCACAATACAGTATACTAACGCATATATATGGAATTTAGAAAGATGGTAACGAGAACCCTGCATGCGAGACAGCAAAAGGAACGCAGATGTATAGAACAGTCTCGTGGACTCTGTGGATGAGGGCAAGGATGGGATGATATGGGAGAATGGCATTGAAACATGTTAATTACCATATGTGAAATCAATCACCAGCCCAGGGCTGATGCTCGGGGCTGGTGCACCGAGATGTCCCAAGGGGAGGGAATCAGGAGGGAGGAGGGAGGACGGAGGGGGGGTCTGGAGGGGGAGCATATGTAAACCCATGGCGGTTTCATGTCAATGTATGGCAAAACCAACACAATAAAGTAAAGAAAATTTTAAAAAAAAAGATTAAAAAAAATAGCTGTGATTAATAAGTTGAAGAAATTACATGATATGATGGAGAATTTCAGTAGAGGACCAGAAGACTATATTTTAAAAAATCAAAAGGAAATTGTGAAATCAAAATTTTAAAAACACTAATTAAGAGATCATTATATAGATTCAGTATTATATTAGACAAGCTGACAAGGATAATGCCTATCTGATTGGGGGAGGGAGGGGTAGTGATGTGGGGTATGGGGTGTCTGGTGATGTTCTTTTCCTTTTATATGGTTATACAAAGTGTTCATTTTATAATAACCCACTAATCTGTACATAGGGCTTCCCTGGTGGCTCAGCTGGTAAAGAACCCGCCTGCAATGCGGGAGACTGGGGTTGGATCCCTGGGTTGGGAAGCTCCCCTGGAGAAGGGAAAGGCCACCCACTGCAGGATTCTGGCCTGGAGAACCCCATGGACAGTCCATGGGGTCACAGAGTCAGACATGACTGTGACTTTCACTCACTTCACTTCCATTAAGCTGTACATGCATGATCTGTGTTCTGTTGCATATATGTGTTAACTGATAAGACATTCATTAAAATAGATAAACCATCTTCCCAGAGATACTGTGAAATTCTTGGAGTGATGGAGTGTTTCAGGAAGCTGACTTCCTGTAGGTAGGCCAAACATGGAGAGAAAATAGGTAAAAGGGCAATAATATTTAAAAAAAAAAAAAAAAAGACTGCAGTGACTTCATTTAGACTGACTTGCTGGATGAACTGCAGCCCCCTGGATGAAACACTCCCTGTCTTCAGCCTTTTGATGGACTCCCACAGAATTGAAACACTCAGCTGGTAAAATCACACATCTTCCATTTGTTTGGCTGTGTGATTATAATTCAGATGTATTTACTACTAACCTGAAACTAAGCCTATTGTACTTGTGCTTTTAATAATATAAGATTTAGTTAAATATTATATAAAGTAATGACAGCTGAGTTCAAAAAAAGAGAGTTGTTTCTATGAAAATTTGAATGCTTCCTCAATCGAGGTGAGTCTGTAGGAAAGAAAAATAAACAGACTGCACAATGAATAAGGAAAGTCATTGAGGAATAATCTTTTTGCATGACACACCATTGCCATCTTACCCACTGAGAAGAATGAGTGGACCCATGTGAACATACCTATACTTACATAATAAAGTAACCCAATAATTACTACTTCATGAGGTTGTCCTGAGGACCAAATTAGTTGATATATCTAAGTGACTTAGACTGGATGGTAGCCATTATTATTAGGCATTGATACAGAAAATCCAAAATTTGGATCCAATATCAGATCCAATCTCAGCCCTCCTCTGCCTTTTAAACTCATCTGATAAGGGTTGGACACCAGCCCTTGGGTGTTCAGGGGATACTCATCAAACTCCCCAGGTTCCAGAGACTTGAGGCAGGGAGAACCAAGCATCCTATTCAGGGTTAGGCTATCGAGTCCATTAACCACCAGACCCCAGAAATTCTTTCCACCTTCCTGGCTTCTCCAGCCTCCAACCTCAGTTTGTGTTCAAAACACTATCTTTGAAAATTCCTTCCTCAAATCTTGTGCAGCCGCTTCAGACCTTACTTTGTACCCTGGCATCTGTTGTCTTGGATCCTCAACTTAAATGAGACAAATATGATCCTCTCTGGTAATTTTTTCTGCAACTGTAATGGCCACAAACACTTATCTAATTCATTGATTTGTGTCTGAATGTATAAGTGCTTGCTGAATACTTATTGAATGCTGAATAAATGTACTAATACAACTTTCCTATTTGTAGACATAATTTGATTAATTACTTATGATGGAAAACTATTTCCTCTGAGCTCTTTCAGATCAGGTTAAACTGTCTTGTCAGGAGGGGTTTGAACTAACTGTCTTGAGACTGGTGGTCAAGACTACTGCTGTGGCCCGTGGTAGCCTTTTCCATGCCCCTGTTTCTAGACTCAACAGTGCCAAACTTGTGAACAACATCACAGCTTCTTGTCCCAGAAGCAACTTGCTTTATCTCTTATTCTCTCCTGAATTCCGTAATCCATTCATTTGGGGGCGTTTTAGGTTCTGAGAAAATGGATGCAAAGCCTGACTCAACATTTTTGTTCTGGCTCCCAGCTGCTAAATAACCCTCCAGTCAGTAGGTGAAAGGGAAGTTTCACTTAACAATCAGGCTGCTTCAGACCCCTGCTGTAAAGAAATCAGGCCTTGGAAGGATTCCAAGGCATGGGATCCGGAGACACCACATCTGGGCTGGGTGAAGCAGAGACACACAGTCTTGGGAACCAGGCATGGTAACTGCAGTCTCCACAGATGGGAGGAGGTGAGCCGCTGGGCAACGAGCAGCAGTTGTTACCCACAAACGACTCTCCTGCTGGAGGGACAGAGCTGATCCCTTACCCACCACGCTGAGAACAGAGCCGAAGTCCTCACTTCACCTAAGGGTTCATATCATCCTCACCTCGACCCCTTCCCTGGCTGGGGCCACTCCAGCCACACTGGCCTTCTCGGTGTTACTCAAACAAGGCAGCTCACACCTTTCTCAGCCTCATCACCTGCTTCTCTTTTCATCATTTTTTTTTTGTTTAACATTTTTAGTGAAGCACGGTTGCCTTACAATGTTGTGTTAGTTTCTGCTTTACAGCAAATATCGCCTCTTTTTTGTAGTTTCTTCCCATTGAGGTCACCACAGAGCACGAGTTACCTGTGCCGTACAGCAGGTCCTCATTAGTTATGTATTTATACGTAGTATTTATGTCAAACCCAGTCTCCCAGTTCATCCCCTCTCTTCCCCCTTGGTAGCCATATGTTCCTTATGTTTGTTTCTCTATTTCTGCTTTGCAAATAAAATCATCTGTACTGCTTTTCTAGATTCCACATATGTGCATTACTGTATGTTATTTGTTTTTCTCTTTCTGACTTGTTTCAGTCTGTGTGACAGTTGCTGGTCCATCCATATCTCTGCAAATGGCACATTTTCATTCCTTTTTATTGCCAAGTAATATTCCATTGTGTGTGTGTGTGTGTGTGTGCGTGTGTGTGTGTACACCACAAATCTTCTTTATCCATTCCTCTGTTGATAGGCATTTAGGTTGCTAGTTTCCTTAAAAAACTAAAAACAACAGAAAATAACCATATGACTTAGCAATCCAATTTCTGGGCATATAGCCTGAGAAAACCATAACTCAAAAAAATACATGTACTCCAATGCACGTTGCTTTTCTCTCTATCTAGAAATGACTTTCCACAGGCCTGTGCATGGCTCACTCTAATTTCTTCCAGATTTCTGCTCTAATACCATTTCTTCTTCAAAGGAGACTTTGTTAACCATTTTACTTTAAAAAGCTCCCAGCCCCCTAATCGAGTCACTGTATTCCTTCATCCTGCTGTATTGCAATGCACCAGTCCCTATCTGATGCATTCTTTTATTTATTTATTTATTTTGGTTGGAGGCTAATTACTTTACAATACTGTAGTGGTTTTTGCCATACATTGACATGAATCAGCCATGGGTGTACATGTGTTCGCCATCCTGAACCCCCCTCCCACCTCCCTCCCCATCCCATCCCTCAGGGTCATCCCAGTGCACCAGCCCTAAGCACCCTGTCTCATGCATCAAACCTGGACTGGCGATCTGTTTCACATATGATAATACACATGTTTCAATGCTATTCTCGCAAATCATCCCACCCTTGCCTTCTCCCAGAGTCCAAAAGACTGTTCTTTACATCTGTGTCTCTTTGCATTCATTTTTATCTATTTGCATATTTTCTGAATCCTTCCCTTGAGAGTAAGCTTCATGAGGGCAGAGGCTTTATCTGTGGCTGTTTCCAGTACCTTGAACACTTAGTAAGTGTTCCATAAATATTTCTTGAATATTATCTTGAGTATTATCCTCTTTGTTTTCATTTTTGTTTGTTTTCATCAAGTATCTCATATGTGCACAGAAGCCTGAGTGTGACTAGCAAGCTAAGTTGTGGGAAAGCCTTATAACTCAAACTTGGACCATCAGGACTGACACTACAAAAATGGAGCCTCTGGCTTTCTCTAAAACCACACAAGGAAATGACTGTATATTAGTGTCCCGTGGCTGCCACAGTAAACTACCACAAAGTAGGTGGCTTAAGGGCTTCCCTGGTGGCTCAGATGGTAAAGACTCCTCCTGCAACATGGGAGACTTGGGTTCAGTCTCTGGGTTGGGAAGATCCCCTGGAGGAGGGCATGGCAACCCACTCCTGTTTTCTTGCCTGAAGAATCTCCATGGACAGAGGAGCCTGGCAGGCTGCAGTACACTGGGTTGCAAAGAGTCAGACATGACTGAGTGACTGAGCACAGCACTGGTGGCTTAAAACAACAGAAATGTATTTCCTCACAGTTTTGGAGGTAAGAAGTTCAACATCAAAACGTCAGCAGGGCCATACTCCACTCTGCTCCAAAGATATATCGAAAGTCCTAACCCACAGTATCAGACTGTCATCATATTTGGAAATAGAATCTTTACAGAGGCAATCAAGTTAAAATGAGATTATCAGGATGAACCCTCATTCAATCTGTCTAGTGTCTATATGAAAAGGGAAAATTTAGACACAGAGACAAACAGGTACAGAGGAAAGACAGACATGCGAAGATGGAGGGCTGGAATGATCCATGGGTAAGCCAAGGAACACCAAGGATCGCTGGCAACTTCTGTGAGCTAGGAAGAGGCGAGGAAGGACCCTTCCCTATCAGTCTCATGGTCCTGCCAAACCTTGATTTCAGACTTCTGGCCTCCAGAACTGTGAGATAATAAATGTCTGTTGCTTTCAGCCACCTAGTTTCCAGTACTTTGTTATGGCTGCCCTGGAAAATTAACATAAGCCCTGACCTCGACCATCCCCCTTCCTTAAGTACACAGAGTTCCCTGTCCTCCTGCTACTGCCCTCTTAGTTGCTACCTGGGTTTCCATCTGGGTCAGTTCTTTGGTGAGACTTAAAATAATACAATGAAAGGCTAATCATTTGTTTGAAGCTCCAAAGAAGGCTTTAGGAGAATTATTTCAAAATTTGAGGCAAGTGAATGCATGTGTAATAATAGTTCAAGATAAGGGCTTATTTATATAATCTCAAATTGGCCAGTGAATATGTTAATTCATATAAAACCTGCATAATTATTTAACACAGTTTAAGATATAAGATAAGAAGACAGGAATCCTGTTGTGAGAATAATTAAACCCTGGGCTAAGTCTGGAGTAATTATCTCATACATTTTTGAATTATGAAAATATGACTTTTCCCCTTATCTATTGGCACACCCCCAGACTCCCAACAGGGCTCCATCTTTGCTCCTGCAGGTGTAGCATGCAGAGAGCAGAAGGAACCACTGGTATTCCTAGGATGCTACAACAGGCTGGCCCTGTGCTGGAGCATTCAAAAGCTGCCCATGTTGTTAGCTGAGGAAGGTCCTTCTCAGTGACTGGTATGAGTTGTCCTCACTATTTTAATATTGTTTAGATGGAAAAAGATGTCTGCATGAAGTGTAATTAGCAATTTTTATTCTATTTTTAACTGAGAAGAAAAATTTCCCTATAAAATACCCATTGTTAATATTTAATCATCTAACAAATACATGTTTCCTATTTCCATTCTATGTGAAAGTAAGATACTAGTACAAGTTCTTAGAAAAGGGATTACCTTCCCAGAAGATATGTGTAGTTTTATCAGGGACCCTGATCCAAAGACATTAATACTTCTACCTTCTACGCTATAGGGTTGGTGAGGGTGGATTTTTTTTTTTTTGGCAAGGTTCTGGCCTAATGTGTCTCAAATCACACAGAAAAATGGCCGCCCACACTGTCTTTGTATAAAGCTATCCAGAAAGCTCAGCACAATGGAAGCACGGCACTGTGTAGACTGTGATGGTCCAACAGCAAGGGCCTCCCAGCTCATGGAGCCGAAAGGGTCATGCGAAGTTCCTGAGAGGAGTGCGTGTCAGACGTGCCTTCTGCAGGACACCTGGTGATGGTTGCCTCTTGCTCCGAGATCGGTGCTCTGCCATACTCCCCACAGACGATGATTCCACGACCTTCCTGAAGCGGTAACCAAACAGTGATGGGTCAATGTCACTATCTGGTGACTAGTGCTCTAACCATCTAAGCTGAAAGTTGTTCCTACTTTCTTGAGCAAATTAGACAGAACAAAACCTAACTCCCGACAATCTGCTTTTCCGCAAGTGCCTCAGAAATGTGCTCAACTTTTCCTTCTTTTATTTAATTACCATATTGAAATAATATTTTCCAGTTTAGATACATAGCATTTTAAATGAAACTATTTTAATTTTAAATGAAATGAAATCTTTGAAAGCTGTCTGGTGAGCTATTTTCTATGGATAAACATAGTTTCATGGCTAACTATCTTCATAGTTCCAAACTATTGAAATATTACTAGAATTGACTTTTGGTTTGCAATTTCCTGATAATTTGGAAGAAAAAATAAAAACACACACACACACCACCAAATACCTTAATTTTAGGATGCAAAATATATAATTTCTGTCATCATTTAAATAAAATGTAATATTTCCAAACCTCCATCCTGCTGTAATGATGGGAAATTCAGTCTCATTCATTACCAGATTCTCCTCCCCCAGTTTCACTAGGGTTATTGAAAGGTCCAAAGTGTCTTATTCAGGCCAGGTCTTATATGAAGGGCCCTTTGGTCTTTGGTCTTCATGGTCACTGCTGATTGTGATGGCAACACACAGAGAACAGTTGGTTCCACTGATTTATCAACTGAGGGGAGGGGCAAAGAGATCTTTGCCAAGTACTGAGTTTTCCTTCCCAGGGAGGGACTGTCTAGATGCCCCAGACTGGCGTTCCCACCCCATAGGGAGCTGCCATCTTCGGGGTAGCTCTTCTCTCTCTGCCCTCCCATTGCCCAATGCCACCTGCCTAGGTGTGGAGGGTCCCTGTCCCTTCCATAGGCCCCCATCTGCTTTCCTGGTTAGAGCAAGCTCTTTCAGTTTACACAGTACTCTGCACCCCCATTCCCACCCCATAAACCACCTACCATTCCTCATCCACTACTTCCAAAAGGCAAATATTTTCCATGAGTAAAGGAAGCCTTGGATCTTCTGGACTTCAGTCCTTGTTCGTCATCAAGATTGGGATTGTGGGGGAAGGACAAATACTCCTCACTCTTTCTCATTCTTCCACAGGCAAAAAAATAAAATAGAAAGCAAGAAAGAGTAGCAAAGAAACAAAAAAAAAATGCCACAATATCTTATTAAACTGCCCTTCAACATGTGGGTACTTGTGATTGAATTCTAATGTTCTTAATCTTACAAAGTGATTTCAACACTCTGAGCAGTTAAATATTGCACATTATGAAATTTTGTCACTGAGTCTTTGAAAAAAGTAGTAGCAGAAACTGGATTGCATTTTGAGTGGCTCTAAAGACATACTATACTGATTTTTCAAATTGGGGTTATTCCAGAAAGGTTTTCACCTTTGTGTAACACGCACTTGACCCTAAAACATTTAAATATATTTGGGGCTTCCCTGGTGGCTCAGATGGTAAAGAAATATCAGCCTGTAATATAGAAGACCAAATTCTATGGAGAAGGGAACAGCTACCCACTCCAGTATTCTTGCCTGGAGAATCGCATGGACAGAGGAGTCTGGTGGGCCATAGTCCATGGACTTGTAAAGAACTGGACACCACTGAGTGACTAACAATTTTACTTTCACTTTTGAGATGAGAGGCAAGTCTCCTGGCACGGTTGCAGTTGCTCTCAGGTCATGCCTCCCACAGGCAGGGTGAGGTCTGGCACTAACTTTTCCTTTCCTTGATCCTCTCTCCACGTGGGACTCTCTCTAGAGTCATTAACTTAGTCAAAAAGAGGGAACGTTCTGACTAAGGGAAACATCTACAGGGAACAAAGCTATCATTTATCTTCCTCTAAGGAGAATGACCTCAAAATCAAGATATGAATGTTGGATAATACACTTAAGAATTGAATGGATTTTTTTAAAAGTGTTTTTTTCTTTGAAAACCAACTTCCTTCAATTTTCTTGGAAAAAATTAAAAACCCTGCAGAGCTTGTGATGATAAATACAGCCCTTGGCCAGCTTTGCCTGTGTTGGAGTGTTGGAGGTGCTGATGTAGGGTTTTTTCTTAAGTTATTTTGGGGAGTAGAGCTTATTTAAATTCCACCATTTGGGGAAAAAAAAAAGACACCCCCATCAGTGCTGTTTCATGTTGGTTGAATAATTCACGAATGGGCAGATGGAAAGACACATATAGCTACAAACTGAGTACCCCTTCATATAAGCACTGTTTTGTTAAACACTCCCTAGCCAGTTCCATCACAGTTAATGCAGTTCTTGGGAGGAAGAATAAGATCACTTCTCCACTGAAATACTATGTGTATGAGGTGTTTATTAAAACACCTACTAGCCAAGCTCTTTTCTCTTGAATCCTCTAAAACAAGAACAGAGTAATCAGAATTCAGGCATTGTACTGCGAAAGAAGCATCCTGTCAAAGGATTCTACCTCTGGTTCTGAGTTTCTTTATTTCTGAAAAAATAAATTTGTTTTGGAAAAACACAATGATTGCATTACTATTAAAAAGCATGAGTGAAAAAGCAGAAATCAATGCACTGCCATGTTTTCCTGAGCTCTCAGCCCAGGCCTCCTGCAGAGGAGCAGTGAGGGCTGCGTGACTCAGGAAATTAAGCACCAGGATCAGCTCCTGGGGCCTTCATCTAATTTTCAGTGACCTTGTGAAAATTACTTCACATGTCTGTACCTTTGCTAGCTTTTAAGGTGAGGAGAATAATATTGGCCTCCCACCAAAGGAGTATGGGGGTGAATAGCAAATGTGTATAACTGATATTGCCTTGCTGATACTGTGTGAAGAGCCGTGTGGAATGATAAGCTGACTGGATGTAAGATGGTGGAGGGATGACAAGTAACTTGGATATTTCCATACCTACAGTTCAGCCATGCTTAGCTTGGAATCCTTTGAATGCTTTATCATGGTTTAAGGGCATGAAGAACTCGTTTCAGTCCTAAAGAAATAGAACATTAGCAACTTGCCTAATCAGTTTTCAATAATTCTTTTTTCAATAAGAATTTGGAAAAGATATGTCTACTTTCATTTTGGGCTTCCCAGTGGAGCTAGTGGTAAAGAACCTGCCTGCCAATGCAAGAGATGTAAGAGATGCGGGAAGATCCCCTGGAGGAGGGCATGGCAACCAATTCCAGTATTCATGCCTGGAGAATCCCATGGACAGAGTAGCTTGGAGGGCTACAGTCCATAAGGTCGCAAAGAGTCCAATACAACTGAAGTGCCTTAGCACTCACACACCCACACATGCACTTTTAGTTTATTCCGAGATCCCAGAGGCCTCAGAAATCATTCAGCCCACATCCTTAGGAACTGCATCCCTGAGTAGGGCCATTTCCTGTGGGAAGACAGTCACCATCTCCAGGGTGAATATAATAGGCAGCAATTCTTTCTGATACTGAGTTGAATTCTGATTCCTTGTAACATCCATCTGTTGGTTCTAGTCCTACTCTCCGAAGCAGCAAAATCTTTTTCTGAAGTCTATTTCTTCTAGGATGTAACAGACTCTCAAATTATTGAAGTCAGGACTCCCATTTTTCTTGCATTTCTATCTCTAGGTAAAATATTTCCTTCTCCATTCCTTGTATGACCAGGTACTAGTAGCTGCTCATCATCAATGCCATCTTCTTGTAATTCAGCCCAGCTTGTTTTTCTTTCCCTTAAGATGTCTTCAAAAAGGATCACTACCTGAAGCAGTGGGTCTAATGGTTCAATGCTCAGTCAGGCCTCTTTTATTTACATTTTAATAAAAATCAAATTTATTGATTATCACTTTGGATATAATAATGAACAACATAGACCTAATTCTTGGCCTTAAAAGCTTATGCTTGGAAATGGAAGAAGTGCATGGAGAAGATCCTCCTCCCAAGAAGACAGTTTACAATGATAGACTTGAGACTGGGACCAAGAACAAACTTAGAAGCAGGAGCAGAATTCTTGGGGTGGATACAACTGATTAGAACTCATCCTCCAATCCGCCCCTCCTTCTAGCTTGTCTCTCTTTTCTGCACAGCCTGGAAAGCTAACACTATACTTCCAGGACAGATAGGAGCCTGGACAGAAATTAGGCCCCACCAAATAAATACAACTCAGTCCCTTGCTAAGGAGATTTATTAATGAAATAAAAAGTCATTGAGTGAATTTAAGCAGTGTTCTGACATTTATGTCTTTAACAGGTTCAGATACCTGATAAGGCTGATCTTCTGTTATTTATTTTTCCTTTTTTTTTTTTAATTTTGAGCTCTTTTTGCCCAATTATACAGTCAGATGAAGTTTAGGATAATTTTATCTATTAAGAAATCCAACTGTAGATGATCATATTGGGTTAAGTTTAAAAATTACTTGGAGAAGAAATGATTTAGTTTTCCATTCTTGACATATACTTCTCTCTGCTTATGTAAATGTTCTATTTCTTAAAAAATTGAATAGTGAGGTAAACATACTGAATATTGCTGCAACGAGGAATGATTGGAGCGCTGTGAGAACTTACAATAGTGGAACTTAAGGCATACTCAGGATCAGAGGCAAGTCTTTCCAAACATGACATCTTAGTTGGGCCTTACAGGATGAATAGGAGTTCACTGGGCAGAGAGAAAGATGAGGGAAGAGACTTGCAGGCAACTTGGTCAATTTATAAGACCCAGAGACAAAAGAGTATGGGACAGTCTTTCAAGATTCAAAATGGCTAGCACAAAAAATTCAAAAGGAGAGGAAGACAAAAATGGAACAATCCCGGTAAGCAACATATGCAAATTATGGACAGGTTTGTAAGCTGTATTTGGGTATTTAAATGTGTATTTAGAGTTTAAATGGCAGAACAATCTGGACATAATAGTAGAAGGGTAAGGAAGGTGATGAGAAAGGAGGTGTAAGTAGAGTGCCCAGGCTTCTGGCTTTTGACCTGGGAGCATGATTGTGCTTTTCACAGAGACAAGAGCAACAGATGAATCATATCTTGAGGGGGAGAAATATCATTAATTCGTGTTTGCACCTGTTGAATTTGTGGCATCTGGGGACACCCAAGTGGAAATGTTCAGCTGACTTTGAATCACAACCAAAGATCAATGATGTATAGGGAGATATTGGTTTCTGAATCATTATAATTGAAGGCACTGAAGTGGCCAGTATCAGTCAAGGACAGTGTGAGGATCAAGAAGTACAAGAAAAACACGTGACTTAGGCCATTTGCTTTTAAGCCCAAGGATAACCTTGGAGAATTTAGAAGTCCTATTGCACTGCTGACTCATACTGCACTCATGTAAAGTTTTGGTCTCTTTCGCACACACTCTATCTGGGCCACCTGGTTATAAGTAGCAGAGACCTATCTCAAACTAGTTGAAGAAGGGGGAAAAAAAAGAGCATGGGCTCAAAAAGTACGAGATCCAAGGTAGACTTTAGATATCATGACATCCAAGGGACTCAAAATCTTATTTCTGATTTGTAAATATCTGTAGAGACTCTGTTTCTACATGGTAGAAAAGAGGAACCCCAGTCAACCCAGCTTACAACCTCAAAGCTTAGCAGTATCAGTGGAAAGAATATTACTCTCAAATGTGTGTGTATATATACATATACATTATATATATAAATCTTAGCATATGTGTGCATGCGTGCTCAGACACGTCTGACTCTTTGTGACCCCATGGACTACAGTCCACCAAGAGAAGACACCAGTTGGCTCTGCTTAGGTCTTGTGCCTACCATAATTTGTGTCAGTGATCAGGATAATGGAGCATTGGATATCCTCTATCTGGATCTCATTGGATATCCTATATCTGGATCTCTAAGAAAGCTAAAATTCTTGAAATTCACCCCAGACCTTCTGAATCAGAATGTCTGAGGAAGAGTCCCATGAAGTACTATTTTTCACAAGGGGCTAGGGTGACTCTTACTGGGAGAAGGGTGCACAGATCATGTTTTGAGAAACTCTACTAGCTCCAGAGCCACTAGGACAGAATCCTGCCTGAGAGGTCCTCAGGTCTGTAACCTGTCGGTCTTGGGAAAGTTGAAAGACATTCAAGCTTTTGAGTGGACTTGAAAGGACTTGGGGTGCACTCTAGTCTGAATCACGTCATTAAATCTATGACCAGGCAATTCATTTAACTCCCTTTTGACATTTACTTCCCTTATTTCAACACACAGGGAAAATGCTTACTCAGAATGATTGTGCGAGGTTAAATCAACAATACTGTGAGGTCTGGTTGCCCATTATTCTTTCTCCATTGCTCAGAGGCCTCAACCTCATAACTAACGCCTAGGTTTTCCATTGCTGGGGTGGTTTCTGCCGCCTGTGTCATTGCCATTTATTGCCTAAGGAAGTTCTCAATGTTCAATGCTTCCATAGCCTCTTGGGTCCCTAAGGCTGTGCTTCCAGGATGCTAAACTCAACCTGTCCACCCAGACCCTCACTGTCTCTCTGTCTCATCTTCTACCTGCCATATCCTACCTGCCAGAACCTCCACATCAGCTGCTCAGGGAGTTCTTTAAATATCTGCATTACATACTTCTGAACCCAGGTGATAGGCCTGGGATATATTTTCATATGTGACTTGGTACAGATAGCAATGTCTTGAGCTGAAAGCTGATTTGGGCTTTTACAGTGCCAGATTGCAAAAGAAATAAAAATTATCACTTTTTTGTTTTTTTAGGAGAAAACATCTCATATAAAGGACTTGATAATAGACTCATGAGACTCCTTGAAGAGCTATACTAAGGTAAAAGTAGACAAAAACCTACAAATGCCTGACTACATTACTCCTGTATTTGGTCCTTCATCATTTTTTAATATCCTTTTTTTCCAGCTGCCACCCTGGGAGAAATAGAAAAGAAAAGAGGATGCAGAAAATTGACCTGTAATTTAAAAGGAAGCTGACTCCCCTTATGAGCACCCTGACAGTGTTGATGCAGTGCATATTAGAAATGGGACAATGAATGAAATGGTGTCAGTGCCCTGTGAACTCATGCCACCCAAGAGCACTTTGCCATGCTCTGACAATGCTCCCGAACTTGTTCCGGGAAGAGGTTTGTAAAGCTGTTCTTCTGTGAGAGCCTAGCTCCTTCAGCTTCTAATCTTGAATATTAAAGATATTGAATTTGTTTTCTTTGCAAATTTTGCCCTCTGTGTGGTTACTGGGTTGGTGCCAGAATAAAAGTTAATGAAAACCTCATCCAAATCATCCTAAGAACTTTATTCTATTCTTTGTTCCTTAAAGTTAAGTGGCATTTCTCTTCTAAAGAACCCCAAGTGGCAAGATACTATTTTGCTATTATTTTACCCTCAATTATTGTATTTTTCCTTCCCTGTATTTTCTTTGTTGAAACAGCTTACAAGTCTCCACACCCCCCACCCCCTACTCCCAGCCATTGCCCCGGACACCTCCAGAGAGGAAGGGGCTGGGTAAACTTGGAAATCTTGGCTTTTACTTTCCAAATCCTAAGCCCTTGAGGGAGAAGAAAATTTGTGGGCCCAGAGAAAGTAACCTTAATAAGCATGGTGAGCAAATGTTCCACCAGATGAGATACATTCTTGGAGCTCAGGGCTGTGAAGAAAGAGATGGGTGAGTTCACGCCTAACTTCCTGGTTTTACTAGCAGAGAAGGTGGGTCTCACAAGCAGAAGGGACTAAGGCAAGCAAGACCATGGAGACCAAGTGCTGTGGGTTCTCTGACCAGGCTCATAAACTCAGTGTGCTCAGGTTCCTGGTGGGTAACATACATGTGCTGATTGGAAGTGATGTGAGTGGGAGACTGTGCATGCTAAGTTACTTTGGAGTGTCCAGCTCTCTGTGAACCCCATTGACTATAGCCCACCAGGCCTCTCTGTCCATGGGTTCTCCAGGGAAGAATACTGGAGTGGGTTGCCATGCCCTCCTCCAGGGGATCTTACTGACCCAGGGATCGAATCTGTGTCTCCTACATCTCCTGAACTGGCAGGCAGTTTCTTTACCACTAGTGCCACCTGGGAAGCTGAGTGGGAGACTAGTGAGGCTTGTACTCTAGAGTATGTGTCCTGCCCAAAGGCAATCTAATCCTTAGTCCAGTTCAGTTCAAATGCTCTGTCATGTCTCTTTGTGACCCCATGGACTGCAGCACGCCAGGCTTCCTTGTCCATCACCAACTCCCGGAGCTTACTCAAACTCATGTCCATCAAGTCGGGGATGCCATACAACCATCTCATCCTCGGTCGCCCCTTCTCTATGAACACAAAAGAAACCAATCTGTTGTACTTGACAAGTTTTGGCCCACAGACCAGGGGCCACATTGAATGGAATAATGACTGTGTTGATATTACTTATTGTGGGCAGATTGCTAGGGTTCAGGGTGTACCCAATGCCTTGATGCCACATCAGCTGCTAAATATTGTCATTAACTCAGGGTACAATGAGAGGGATGAAATCTTGAATGGCCCAGGTTAACAGTTGTAGAAGTTTCAAGATGAGGCTTAATTTCCAATATTCTGGGAGGTGGGTCATGGAGTATCCCGCTTTGGATTATAGCAGAGAGTGTTTTGCCTATGTTATCCTCTAGGAGTTTTATAGTTTCTGGTCTTATGCTTAGATCTTTGATCCATTTTGAGTTTATCTTTGTGTATAGTGTTAGAAAGTGATCTAGTTTCATTCTTTTACAAGTGGCTGTCCAGTAATAAAAACACAAATAAACAAATGGGACCTAATTAAAATTAAAAGCTTTTGCACAACAAAGGAAACTATAAGCAAGGTGAAAAGACAGCCTTCAGAATGCGAGAAAATAATAGCCAATGAAGCAACAGACAAACAATTAATCTCAAAAATTTACAAACAACTCCTGCAGCTCCATTCTAGAAAAATAAACAACCCAATTAAAAAGTGGGCCAAAGAACTTAACAGACATTTCTCCAAGGAAGATATAAAAATGGCTAACAAACACATGAAAAGATGCTCAACATCACTCATTATCAGAGAAATGCAAATCAAAACCACAATGAGGTACCACTTTACACCAGTCAGAATGGCTGCCATCCAAAAGTCTACAAGCAATAAATGCTGGAGAGGATGTGGAGAAAAGGGAACCCTCTTACACTGTTGGTGGGAATGCAAACTAGTACAGCCACTATGGAAAACAGTGTGGAGGTTCCTTAAAAAGCTGCAAATAGACCTGCCATATGTCCCGGCAATCCCACTGCTGGGCATATACACCGAGGAAACCAGAATTGAAAGAGCCACGTGCACCCCAATGTTCATCGCTGCATTGTTTACAATAGCCAGGACATGGAAGCAACCTAGATGCCCATCAACTGACGAATGGATAAGAAAGCTGTGGTATATATACACAATGGAATATTACTCAGCATTAAAAAAAAATTCATTTGAAGCAATTCTACTCAGATGGACGAAACTGGAGCCCATTATCCAGAGTGAAGTAAGCCAGAAGCAAAAACAACAATACAGTATATTAACACATATATATGGAATTTAGAAAGACAGTAATGAGAACCCAACATGGGAGACAACAAAAGGAACGCAGATGTATAGAATAGACTTGTGGACTTTGTGGATGAGGGTAAGGGTGGGATGAGATGGGAGAAGGGCATTGAAGCATGTTAATTGTCATGTGTCTAATCAATCGCCAGCCCAGGATTGATGCTCGGGACTGGTGCAGCGAGATTTCCCGGGGGGGAGGGAGGAGGGAGGGGGGACCCGGAGGGGAAGCATATGTAAACCCATGGTGATATCATAACAATGTATGGCTAAAACAATAATTAAAAAAAAATAAAATAAAAAAAAAAGATGAGCCTTAAAATCGAAACTGAATGGAGTTAAAGAAATCTTCAAGAATTTCTTGTACACCAGAATGTGTAAACTGATAATACTTCTATCATTAGAGAGGTATCTAGGATAGTTTTGGCTTTACCAGTGTGGAACTTGGTGCTGTGTGATCTTAGGAAAGTTAGTATCTCAAGCCTGTTTCTCCAACTGTGAAAGAGGAACAAATGCCTTCTGGAGTTTGCTGCATTAAATGTAGGACAAGGATATGGAACAATGCTTGCCTCTGAATAAGATTGTAACTCTTAGTGCCAAAGATGCTGATACCTTGTGTTCACTGCCTCACAGTGAGTTTGGTGAAATACTAATTGACGGACTTTATCAATAATGAAAATGTCAATACAGTAATTCTCTTGTCCTTTACGATGTATTTCCCATCCTTCTCCCCTCACTTTCATATGAAGATGTTCTTAGAGTCTCTCCGATCAGGTTAGAGTCTCAGACATCCTCAGACTCACTTGAATTGGAGTCTTAATATGTTCTTCCCATTGCCTTTAGACCAAATTACAAGTTCTTGAGAACAGCTTATGAGCCCAACCTGGCCACTTACCATCCACCTCCATCGCAAACTTTCATATTGGAAGACTTGAATTACTGCATTGTGTTTTGATACACAGCTGACCTAGTAGGCCTACTGGGGGTAGGGCCAAACAACACAAGTTTAAGAGTTGGGAACTGATGTAGGTTTGAGTTATAGCTCTGCCCATACTAAAATTGTGATCTTGGGCAAGCCTCAATTTCTGCATTCATGAAAGTAAACGGGGATACTTCTATTATCTGGGAATAATAATATTATCTGTCTCTTATGTAATTCAGCAGCTTAAAAAGAAGGGCATAGTGAAGATGAAAAACACTCACCAACTGTAAAGTTTTACATAAATGTCCATGTTGCCCACATAGGCTTGGCCAGTCCCCGCTTCTTTTTCTCTCCATCAGACCATCTCAGCTGGTGCTCTCTCTGATCGTGATCTCTTTGTCCACCTGCTTTTTGGCAGCATGGGTCAGCTGCAGTTCAGGAGGGCCCTGCAAGATTCAGGCCACCTAACCCCTCTTCAGATCAACTCATCTGTTTCTTTGCAGAGAAGCCCACTCTTCGTCCCTGCTCAGCCTCAGATCTGGTGATGGAAGCCTTGGCCCTGTCCCAGCTCATTTCTGGAGCAATTTCTGTCTCCTATAAGGGCTAACTAAAAATGATGTGTGTGATTGTGTGTGTGTGTGTTGAGAGAAGTGGTGACAGACAAAGGAAGAATTAGGCCACTAACTATGTCTGGCACTCTCTTTTCCCCTTGTTCCAGGGAGAAGACAGTGCATTTCCAAATGGAAGAATCATGGACTGAGAAGATTGTAAGGAAAAGTAGCTCATATCAGTGTATCTTTAGGGATCATCTATGACCTTCGTGAGTCTGGGGATTAGTCCACCTATTTGGAGCACCAGAATACAGTCCATAAGTTAACATCAAACAGGACTTTTTATTTTTGCCTTAAAAAAAAAAGAAATTATATTTTCTAACTTTAGTTGTCTTCTTATTTAAGATTCTCTGATTCATTCAGGCTTCTTAACTCACCTGTTGAAATTTTCTGACAGGGATCAAAAGCACAGGGAACTAATTTTCCAATTCTTTAAAGTTTTGAAGAAACAGCAGCCTTTGCATCCAGGCTCTGGGATCAGTTACATGGAGGACACTATAAAAAAGCAGCCAAGGAACAGAGCAGAACAGTCTTTTCTTTCATTGCCTAGAATTAGAGCAAATTACTTTTTCATGATGGAGAGCTAGAAGATGGATTTAAAAATACTTTATAGAAGATTCACTTTTTGGATTACAAAATTACTAAGAACATCATGACAGACATTTACAGACATAAATTTCATCTACTGTGAGTGGTGCCTTACAAAGAATCTTTTGTATATATATAAAAGCTTTTGCATATGTATAAATTGCATAAGATAGCATTTTCACAAAGGAAGAAATTCTGCAGGCATTTCTATAATTGCTTTCCATTTCAGATTTGATTAGAAATCCATTTCATTGTCTTAATCTTTCTCTTTTACTGTTTAAAAAACTCCTTTATGTGAATTAATTATCTATACAAAAGCTTCTAAACCTTGAATTGTGACAACTAATATATATGTATCTCAAATATTATGTTAAATATTAAACTGCAAAAATAGAGCTACCCAACCTATTATTAAATTTCCTGGGCATCTTGAAGAAAAAGTTATCATTTAGGTTTCTGAATGAGTATTGATAGTCTTCATGATGAAGAAGACATAACCATTATAAATATATACACAGCTGACAACAGAGACCCAAAGTGCATGAAACAAAAATTGACAGAACTAAAGGAGAAATAGTTCTCCAGTAATAGTTGAGTGTTTTCCATGCCCTGCTTTCTATAATGGACTGACAATAAAGAAAGACAATAAAGAAATTAAGGATTTGGACAGCACTATAAATGAACTAGGAGGCTTCCCTGGTGGCTCAGTGATAAAGAATCCACCTGCCAGTACAGGAGACATGGGTTTGATACCTAGGTTGGAAAGATCCCCTGCAGAAGGAAATGGAAACCCACTTCAGTATTCTTGTCTGGGAAATTCCATGGACAGAGGAGCCTGGAGGGCTACAGTTCATGGAGTCACAAAAGAGTTGAATGTGACTTAGGGACTAAACAGCGACAGCATAAACAAACTAGACCTAAGAGACATATATAAAACATCCCCCAAAAGCAGAATACATGTTTTTCTCAAGTACATCTGGAACAGTTTCCAGGATAGACCATATATTAGAATACAAGTCTCAGTAAATTTTTAAAGTTTGAAAACATCCAAAGTATCTTCTCTGATCACAGTGGAATAAAACTAGAAGTCAGTAACAGAAGGAAAACTTGAAAACCCACAAATTTGAGGAAATTAAAGAATATACTCTTAGCAGAAGTCAACCGTAACAAGGATTACTGTTTTTTTTTCCTCAAGTACCGTTCGAAAACTAGAAAATGACTCTAATGGCTCAACTGTCCTAACTGGTCACTATCCCTGAGCCAGTCAGTTAGGGCCAAGGTGACTGGGTTAAGAAGAGGCTAATCCTCCTACAGACTCACAATGGGGTTTGGGTGATTTCCCAGGAACAGGAAGGTGACCCACCACACTGATAGTGGTTTGTACAAAGTCAAAAGAGTTATAAGGAAATTAATATTTAAGATACACACGGAGAAAGTAGGCTGATAAGATAAGGGTCATCTATTGCTATGATGAGTGAGGAAAATGTTTTTACCTCTGTTGCCCAGGCAACGTGAATCTCTGCATCTGGGAAGTAGCAATGGCCAGCAAACCTGAGAGTGGGTATCTCTGGTTTTCTATGCCAAAGAAAATAGAGCAGATCCAAATGTGTCATTAGAACAATGTTTCCTGAGCTAAACACCAAGAGCTGAAGCACAGAGAAAAATGTGTTGAATAACCTGGGAAAGATATAAGGAAAGAGGCATAACTTAGACAAATGCCAGAGATCAGGCTGTGGCCCACAAAAGTATATGTTCACGTTTCTAGAAACATATGGAGAGTGTGCTGTGCTGCTGTGTTTGGTCGCTGAGTCATGTCTGACCCTTTGTGACCCCATGGACTGTAGCCCACCAGGCTCCTCTGTCCATGGGATTTCCCAGGCAAGAATACTGAAGTGGGTTGCCATGTCCTCCTCCAGGGGATATTCCTCACCTGAGGATCAAACTCCAGTCTCCTGCATTGCAGGCAAATTCTTTACCCACTGAGCCACCTGGGAAGCCCTCATATGTTAAGGGTGGTGGTGGTGGTGGTTTAGTCGCTAAATCATGTCTGACTCTTGCGACCCCACTGACTGTAGCCTACCAGGCTCCTCTGTCCATGACATTCTCTAGGCAAGAATACTGCAGTGGGTTGCCGTTTCCTTTTAGGCTAAGTCTAATAGTGAGACGATGATTTTAAGAATACGTTTATTTCCTTATTCTAATTCTTCCATATATATTTCACTTCTTTTATTCTTTGTTTCTGAAGGTGGGATGAAAAGAAGGCTTCTAGAAACAAAGATTTATATTGCTATTGTCACTTAACAGAGTAGACCCACTAACAGGTCCCTTTCCCATTTCAGGTAGTCGCCGCGGGAGTGTTGTTTGTGGTGTTTCTCATTTAAAGGTGCTCATCTCCTTATCTGGATGCAGCAGAGAGACAGGGAAAGCACCCTGAGCCCAGAGCTCAGAGCACTCATAGGGGATGGGTGTTCTCAAGGCAGAGATTTGTTTGTTCAGAAATTGCTGAGCTCATCCCTGTTCCTGGTAATTAACAGGCTCTTCTTCACCCTTGTTCAGGGAGAACTTTTTTTCCCCTTGCCCTTGGCAGTGACCAGTCTACTTCTTTGACAGCTTAGTGAAATTCCTAGGAGAGAAAGGATAAGAATAGCTCTCAGCAAATTCACTGCAAGAGGAAATTCTTTTATAAAGGAGTTTAAATTAGGAAATACATTGACGTTAAATAGTGTTTGTCCCATTTTGGAAACTTAATGAAATGTCTTCAAATATTTTGGGCTCAATTAAGTTCATTTGCTACAAAAACTATGTAACAACTAAAAGAAAACTTCTTGAGTACTCTAAAAGTATTTAAAAAATTAAAGTTATAATATTAGAGAAACTTGAATTTTCTTAAATGCTCACAAACTGTATGTAAATTTATTAAGATTTCATTTTGAAATCACAAGTGTAAATTAATTATCCAATTATTTATTTTAAATTGAAATTACAAGGTTGATCTGTTACTTTAACTGTCTAAAGTCCTATAAGCCTAACAAGTACAAAATAATAAAAATACACAGGTTCATTAACACAAATATTAATACTATGGTTTTGTTTATTTGTACATGCCTATATTTAATTCTAAATCTTTATAGAATTGAAAGAATGCTTAACTGTAAATGAAATAATTATGACTTGCAAACAATTTTGAAGTATCTCTTCTCTGCTTGTTGAAATTCTGTAAGAATGGAAGATCTCAGCAGTGACACTGATTAGATTGTTGTGGATGACATTGATGAGACATTTTTTTTATCAAGACCTAAATAGGGTGATCTGATGGTACTTGTGGGCCCTATTCCTATGATTAGGTTGTATATTACCCAATTCTTTTATCTATTCATGTAGTATGAGACTCCCATTCAGCAGTACATATATTATTCTCTTAAAACCTCTTTTTTTCTTCCAGGGGGTTCTGGCTAAGGAATCTTATACCAGCTACCTCTTTCTGCATGATAAACTACTTCAAAACTTAGTGGCACTAAGAAAAACTCTATTTTATTATATCTTGCAGTTTTTATGGTCAGAAATTTGGGCAATCAATTGGTTCATTCTTCTATCAGGTGACCTCCATTAACATCACATGGAAGAGAAGGATTATCCAGCTGAACCCTACAGCATTCCTGATGCACAAAAGTGAATCAAATAAAATGGTCTGAAAAGTCCAAAGTGGTTTCATTGCCATGTCTCAGACTTTGGGAGAATGGCTAGAAGGCTGGGCTTAGCGAGGGCTGTCAGTTGGAGTGTATCCATGCGGGGTCTCTAGCAACGTGACCTCAGGGTAATCAGATTTCTTACGTGGACCCTAAGGGCACCAAAAGCAAGTGTTCCTGTGAGCAAGGTGGAAGCTGCATGAGCTTTTGTGATCTAACCTCACAAGTCCAGAAGGCTGTACTTGCCACTGGACTTGACTGGCTGAAGAGTCACAAACCCCATCCATATTCAAGAAAAGAGCGCAGAGACATCCCCTCCCCTTTCTACGGCAGAAATGTCAATAAATATGTGACCACATTTTAAACCTGCCACAAAGCTATTAGCATTGCTAATAAAGGTCTTTATTAGCTCATAAAGGTCTAAATAAGCTATTAAAGGTCTTTTCCATTTAACTCCAAAGGTCTTTGACTTGATGTACATTATTTTCAAGTACTTCTTGTATGCTATAAACATATAGGTATTAAAACAACATCTGGTTAAATTCTAGGTATATTGCATGGCATTGTCTCACAATCTATTCATGACTTTGAAAGGTCATTCTATTTGGTAAAATGACCTTGGAAGATTATTCTACTTGATGAAATTATGTATAAGAATATTTCTGAACTTTATCTGCTAATAAGCCACAGACGCCATCTCTTGAACTCAAAAGTGAAATGTTCTTTCTGGTCTTACATTAATGATTTTTTTGACTTTTTCTAACAGATAAGTGTGCTATGAAGAATATTTTATGTTCTTCTATACTCAATTCAAAAAAATACAGAATGAGTACACTCTTCAAGTGAAGCGCATTTTAACAAAGGTTTGGATTTTATCTGGTGTAGATGGCTTGGAAGTCATTCAAAATGAATGGGACAAGATGAGCAATAGAGAGAAGACGGTTTTTAGAGTAGTTTGTTAAGAAAAGATGCAAGCAGGTCTGCAACTTTCTTTGTTCAATCAGGTTTAGGGACCAAGTTCTTTTTGTTAGGCTTCCCCGGTGGCTCAGCTGTGAAGAATTCACCTGCAATGAGGGAGATGCAGGTTTGATCCCTGGGTTGGGAAGATCCCCTAGAGGAGGGCATGGCAACCCACTCCAGTATTCTTGCTGGGAGAATGCCAAGGACAGAGGAGCCTGGTGAGTTATGGTCCCCAGGGTCACACAGAGTTGGACATGATTGAAGCGACAGCAGCAAGTACCACTACTCTATCTGGTTAACTCCTACAGGGGTCTTAATCTTGATCCTGCTTTTTAGGTGATTCTGTCCACTGCTCCTCATTGAAACAAGAACTGGTAGATGTTGAATAAATATTTGTTGACTGAACAAATGAATGTCTAATTTCAAAGAATTTGAATATAAGAAGTCAGCTCTTCACACTAAAATTATACTGCTCATAATTTTTCAAGGATCAGAAAGCATCTTACATTCTCATTAGTGCCTTTGTAAGGCACTAGTCGTCATTGTAAATAATCAGTTATCATTGTTTTTGCCACTCAACTCATTTTGCTTTTCTGGGTATTTTGATTCCAGACAAAGAGGCATAAAATGTATTGCTTTCCAACTGGGTTTTCTATCTAAATAAGATAATAGAGAATTAGGACTCTAAGAATTCAAAGAGAACTCACTGACATACAAACTATCACCAGCATTTTTCAGTGGCTACTGTAAAATACCCTCAGGAATAGAATAGAATCTTGTTTGGTTCCAGTGAAAGGCCCTGAAGAATGCACAATGTTTGATGTGTGTTATTATTGCAAAGTCGTCATCCCCTACATTCAGCTGGCTTTGATCTCACTAGTTGTGTCCTGTAATATGGGTCCGGAGAGAGATTTGCTTGATCTGCCTCTGATGCAGTTGCAGGGTCGCCCTACCTTTTATCAGTTCATACTACCTCCATGTTAATCCCTTCTTTCCACTCCAAATACTGTGTTCTCATTGCTTTGTCTTATGTCCTTTGTGCAGCTCTTGAAAATAACCTACCACAGTTAAGGGAGCCCAAGAGGAAAAGCTATCACTGTGATTTAGGGTGATAATTTCGATTTTCAAACGCCCTCTACATACAGAGTCTACTTGCTTGGAAAAAATGTGTTTAGCATGGGATCAGTTGTGGCAGGCTTCTTGGTTTCAAGAATCTGAAGGGAGTGCTGAACAGAGGGGATAGGAATGAAATGTGAAATGAGTTTCATAGTCCTAAACCCTGGCAGGCTGAGCTGTGTCGTGGTGGGGAACCATTCAAGGGGAGTGGGACATGGGCCAGTGGATGCATTTTTCTCCTTATGCTGTTGCAGCTAAGTGACTGCAGTGTCAGTGTTTTGCTTCCATTTAAAAACAAAATGGGTTCCTGGTAGGAAGGCCTCTAGCTATTTTTAAATCATTAACTAATTTTAGAAGGCTAGAAATTAACAACAAGAACAAGAAGTGAAAATGGGCAGAGAATAGCAGAAGCTCTACAATGATAATTCATTCATATGAATAAATAGCATTTCAACATTAAGGCAAACTAGGTGTGGCCATCTGAGAAACCCCAAGGTCTTTGTTGTCTTCTCTTTCCTGGAATTTGAGATACTAGTTAGTAGTCTTTGTAGGGAGAAAGGGGTTTTTTTCCCCTGAAAAACTAAGTTTGAGAAATGTGAATTACTGGTCTAGTGTGCCTAAATTATAAAATTTAAAAAAATCAGTAAAATAAGTTTTCATGTACAAAGATTCTAAGAAGGAAGGAAGGAAAGCAGGAAGGAGAGGAGGAGGGTGTGTGGGATGGGCTCTTAGAGTAGAATTTAAGTAAATAATAGCAAAATCATTCTTTAGGGACTTCCTTGGTGGCCCCACAGTTAAGAATCTGCCTTACAATGCAGGGGATGCAGATTCGATCCTTGGTCAGGGAGAAATGAGGAGACACTTAATGGAATCTTGAGAGAAAGACCTTAATTTGCTTTAAAAGCCAGTCTCACTCTCCCAGTGGGGTTGAACTGGGAGGCACATAGCCATGGTCACTACTGGTGGCCACCTCACAACTGCAGAATAAACCAGCCTTATTATGATATATGGCAAAGAATATTAGATGGACAGAAAGAACCTGGGTCCTGAGGAGGGTGAATTACTTCTGAAACTGCCCATCTCTGGGATTCTTCTTACATAAAATAGCTTTTTTTTTTGTTTGTTTGAACTAGTTTGCATATGAGTAGAGCAAGCCTAGAGTCACACCCAGTCAACTTTAATCCTTACATTCCAACAAACATTTCATCTGTACTGTTAAGTCACAACAAAATAAACCCACATCAATCTTTGCATACCTTGTTTGACTGAACATTTTTCATACTTTTTCTTTGATTGTTTAAAAAACGATTGCCTATCATTCATATCACAATGGGCTACTTTCCTAATAAGTAAGAAGTTCTTCAAATCAATAAGAAAATAACAAACAAGTAGAAAATTAAGCAAATTCCACAAACAGACAATTCACAGAAAAGGAAATAAAAATATATCTTAAATATAAAAGAGGTTTAACTTCACTCATATTAAGATAAATGAAAGTAACTGACTGGAAAAGACCCTAATGCTGTGAAGGATTGGGGGTAGAAGGAGAAGGGGACGACAGAGGATGAGATGGCTGGATGGCATCACTGACTCGATGGACATGAGTTTGTATAAACTTGGGGTGTTGGTGATGGATAGGGAGGCCTGTTGTGCTGTAGTCCATGGGGTCACAAAGAGTCGGACACGACTGAATGATTGGACTGGACTGAACTGATTACTTTCAGTTTTGTTTGCCATAGCAAAAAAAATGAGCACAACTTATATATTTAGGTACAGAAAGCTAGTTAAGCAAATTAGGGTGCACTTTAAAATGTAATAAGGAAGCTCCAGTGGGTCAGTGGTAAGGAATCCACCCACCAATGCAGGAGTTGTAAGAGACTCAGGTTCAGTCCCTGGGTTGGGAAACTCTCCTGGAGAAGGAAATGGCACCCCACTCCAGTATTCTTGCCTGGAGAATTTTATGGACAGAGAAGCTGATGGGCTCCTGTTCATGGGGTCACAAAGATTTGGATATGACTGAAAGAGTAACACTTGTAATTCTCTATAGTTGAATTTACTGCACACAATGAATCTGTTTTCTCCCAAAGAATAAAGTTTGTGTAAAAGAACACAAAATATTCATGAGTTGGAAAAATTTATGCAATAGTGCATAATAGCATTAAGTATAGTATTTTTTCTAAACTGTCCACTTGAAATTAGAATAACACTGCATTTTAAAATAAAAATTGCTAGTTCCCTCCCTTAATAGCATACCAACCCAATTAAGAGCAGTATTTTTCTAAGGTTCCAGCTATTTCCAGGTGTCACGGTCCCACATGTTTTCCTGTCAGTGCGTTCCTAGATACAATATTGTCTTCTCTTGCAAAAAAAAAAAAAAGATTAACACACACTCACACACACACACCCAAAAAGCAACTTGTAAAAGAAAGGCAGTTTCACCAAAAATTTTAGATTCTTATCAGATAGGGTTTGCAGGCTGAACATGACCAGCCTTACTTTACCAGTGTAGGTAGGATAGTTTGGCCTGACATTTATATCACTTTCCTGGAGAACTGCTAAGTTATTTCTTCTCTCCACCCTGTTGTTTGACACTGATTAATTTTCCTGAAGTTCCTCTTCAAGTCTTGAGAAGCTGCCAGCACAGATGCTCCTATACTATATTGTTACATGACCTCTTACCCCAGCAACACCCAATTTATAATTACAACATGGGAAGAAGTAAGAAATTTCCAGTGCCAATCATCAGTGGGCACATACTAAAAAACAAAAACATAGATACATTTTAATACACACAGAGAAAAACATTGTCTTTTCCCCGTGTTGTGCCAGTTCTTCAGGATCAATAGATGTAAAATTTCTGAACTATCCGACTTAAATCCTGAAACAATGAATGACTTAAAAATATGCTTACTGGGACTTCCCTGGAGGTCCAGTGGTTGACACGCTGTGCTTCCACTGCAAGAGGCATGGGTTTGATCTCTGGTCAGGGAACTAAGATCCCACATGCTATAGTTCAGTTCAGTTGCTCAGTTCTACCCGACTCTTTGTGACCCCATGAACTGCAGCATGCCAGGTTCTCTGTCCATCACCAACTCGCAAGGTGAAAAAAAATAATGCCTACAGTAACTAATCTACTTAGCAAACACTACGGTGCCAAGGACTGTGGCAGGTACTTTATGTTTATTATATTCAACCTACCAAGAAAACTTCACACTGTTTTCCATAGTGACGGTACCAACTTGCATTCTCACCAACAGTGCACTAGGGTTAACAGTGTACTCACCTGAAGAATAAGAACTCTTCATACTAAGTTTGCCAACTGCTCCACAAAATCCACACCAAAACTTCAGGAAGGGATAAATGGGTTGTGTCAACTGAGCCTGTGCTTTTTTATGATGTTAGCAAATTTTTCTAGGTGACCCACTCAACGCACCTCCACTTGTTGGTCAGGACTGTGTTGTGGCTGGAAGATGTCAAGGGAAAGGGGTTGAAGCTGGTGTTAGTTGACCAGGATGTGGGTCAAGGGAGAGCATGTAAGTGAGGAGGGAGACGGGTGAACGGGCTGAGCAGAAGCCGGGGAAGAGGGCCTGTAACCACCACCTGGGAAAGTTGTGCTTGGGGGTGGGAGACGGAGGGTGTGTGATGTAGACACCTTGGCCATCTTCACTTGTGCCCTTCTGCTCCACCAAATATCACCTCCACAGCTCTCCATTATGACCCGGATGTGGCATAAAGCCTTTTGGTCAGTTTCTTCTCTGCTTTCTTACTTCAGCCAGTGTGGAACTGATTGTCTCTCAAAAACTTTAGCTCTTAAAAATAAATGAAGTATAGTCAATTTGCAATGTTTCAGGTGTACAGCAAAGTGATTCAGTCATATATATATACACACACATGTTGCTGCTGCTGCTGAGTTGCTTCAGTCGTGTCCGCCTCTTTGCAACCCCATAGACGGCAGCCCACCAGGCTCCCCCATCCCTGGGATTCTCCAGTCAAGAACACTGGAGTGGGTTGCCATTTCCTTCTCCAATGCATGAAGGTGAAAAGTGAAAGTGAAGTTGCTCAGTCATGTCTGACTCTTAGCGACCCCACGGATGGCAGCCCACCAGGCTCCTTTTCCATGGGATTTACCAGGCAAGAGTACTGTGTTGCCATTGCCTTCTCCACACACACACATATATGTATATATATTCTTTTTCAGATTATTTTCTGTTGCAGATTATTATAAGATATTGAATATAGTTCCCTATACAGTAGGTTCTTGTTGTTTATTTAATTTATATTTAGGATTCATAGCAAGAACCATGAAGGGTCTGAGACTTTAATCCTACTAACAAACTAAAAAGTTATCATGGATGATGGCAGAAGACATGAGACTCTGGGGTGAGAGATATTACAACAAAGGCAGCAGATAGATTTTCAGGTTCATTTGTATCAGTTTCCCATAATCTTCAAGTCTGGGGGGCAATGCAAAGAGCCCTTGATGGATGCCTGTAGACACATTAAGTTGCATTACAGGAGAACACAGATCTTGGGGAATCTCCCAATTTTAGAGTGACTGTACTCTTAGTCTTGGGGAGATGTACCTCATTACTCAAGATCACTTCCTACAAACACTATCCTGAAAAAAAATGGCCTAGAAAATATCAGTCAGGGTCTTGGAGTCTTGACATACCAAGCAAGGATGTGCAGGACTGCTTAGGACCCATGGCAAAATTGCTTCTCCCAAAGGAGCAGAGGGTGGCAAGCTACACACTGCACAAAATCTGGCTGCTACCTGTTGTTGCATGACCCATGGTTTTTACATTTGAACCCTAATAAGAAAGTTATTATGCCCCACATAAAACAGTTCTACCTTTCTCATTAATAGACCGATATTACACAGAAAAACAATTTCCTGATTATACTTTGCATGTGTATGTGTGTGCTCAGTCATGTCTGACTCTTTGTGACCCCATGGACTGCAGCCTGCCAGGCTCCTCTGTCCATAGGATTCTCCAGGTAAGAATACTGGAGGGGGTTACCATTTCCTACTCCAGGGGATCTTCCCGACCCAGGGATCAAACCCGTGTCTCCTGCATTAGAAGGTGGATTCTTTACCACTGAGCCATGCAGACCTTGACTTTTACTAATAAAAATCTCTCTTTTTGTATAATACCACTGATTTTGTCTCTTGGCCTGCAAATCCTAAATTGTCTGATTCTTGACAGAAAAAGTTTGCTGGCTCCTGGTCTAGGTAATTGAAAGAAAATTTTCAAAGGGTCCTTTTTCTTTGCCATTTTTATAACTGCTAATTTCACTGCTAAGCTTAGAAGAAATGTGTGACCAACCAAATTAGTTCAGGTGTCTGCAGATTCTTTTTTTAAATATAATTTTTGAATAGGTAAACATATACATTACTTCATTCACATCAGAATTTAAAAGGCTTTCTTATCAGCCTTTCTCCAGTGGTTGTGTTGATCTTTGAGTCTCCCATCACCGAGGCTGAGGTTTATCGCTTAAAAACACCTTGACTTTATATTTAGTCTAATAATAAGAATGACTAGCATGCTTGAATTAGAGGGATAGAATACTGCTTATCCAGACTGGTTTTTATTTGTATCATTTCCTCTTCTTTCTTGGACCCAGCTTGCCTGCAGTGGCTTTATTTAGTTCTCAGTACAAATGTCAAACTAGCTAAAGTTGGTGCTTCAGTTATGTACTGGTGCATAATAAATTACCTCCAAACTTAGAGGCTTAAAGCAACAGCAATTTATTTTGTCTCATAATGCTATGAGTTGACCAGATGGCTCTCCTGCATTCTGGTGTGTCAGCTGCGCACTGGGATGGCCAGACGGGCCGTAATGTCCTCTCTCAGGTGGCTGGCTGTTGGCACCAGGGGCCAGCCAGGAGTTGAGTTGGAATTACTGGCTGAAGACTTGGTTCTTCTCTCACATGGATACCCGGCTTTTCTCTGAGTGGAGGTTGGGCTCTAAGAAATTCCAAACCTAGTCTAAGAAAGTACACACAAACCATTGAATTCCAAATGGTTTCTGATCAAAATATAACAGAGAAATGTATCCTGGTTATGTAACGTGTTAATATCATGGGAAGTTGGGTGAAGTAGGTACACAGGAACCCACGGGAACCCACTGGAGTATGTTTATAATTCTTGTACAAATTGAAATTATTTTAAAATAAAAAAGCTTACAAAGAAATAATTTATGGGATTAGCTCAGATTTAAGAGGAGAGGAAATAGACTCCACTTTTTGATGAGGGAATGACCAGATTATATTACAAGAGAGCACATGGGCTAGGAGGGATTGTTGCAGCAACCTAGTGAGCTATTAACCCCTGTTTAGGTCATCTTAGCATGATTGGGAGAGAGAATGTGTGTGTGTGTCTGATTTCTAATGCTTTCCCACCTAAATTTGACAGTCTTCCTCTTTCACTTTGGAGCAGCTGTTAAGAAGTACTTCTGTGTTTATATTACCATCTACTCCTCCCTGGATCATATTTTCTGAACATGATCCAGAAAAAATAAGTTGTCTTGGGTCAAGCTAAGAAGCAGTCACTGACCTGATTACTGTGATGTGTTGATCCTGAAATTGAGAATCACGTGTAGAAATTCATCATATGCAGACTGCATGAGCTGAAGCAGAAGGTATTTGTTCCTGGGAGACCTGAGTCTCTCGGTTGCAACCTCTAACAAGCAGTAACCAACCGTTTTGGCACCAGGGACCAGCTTCATAGAAGACTGTTTTCCCATGGATTGAGGAGGGGTGGGGGATGGTTTCCGGATGATTCAAGCACATTGCATTTATTGTGCAATTTACTTATATTATTACATTAGCTCCACCTCAGATCATCAGGCATTAGATGCCAGAGGAACCCTCTGCTCCAGAATCTAATCATCAGTGCAGCTTTGTGAGCTAATCAATCACAAGCTTTTAGATTTGAAAGCATGGCTCTGATAACTTCCAAGTCATCTGTAAACACTGCAGAATTTATTTAAACTACATTTTGGGGTCTACCTTTGTCTTTCCTGGAGTTCCAAATTCCACTCTCCATTCCTTTAATTCCATCATACCCCAGCATGGGAATAGAGGATTTATTAGGGAAGCGGAAGAAAGCTGGAGTTATTTGGCACAGAAATTTCATCCAAAACTTCATTGTTTAAGAAAGCAAACACACACACACAAAAAAAAAAAGAAAAGAAAGAAAGAAAGAAATCACCATATTCATAAATGAAACTGATCTATGTTTTACCTGTTGTGCTATCTATATCAGATTTAGTATATGAGACATGCTAGTTTTCCAAAATGCTAAAGATTTCTATCTTTGCATGTTCAGCAAAAGATGAGCCATCTGTTCTTTGACTAAGACACATTTTTAGAAGTAGATCTTTGATATGTTAAATATTTTTTTTTCAGTGACTATTGATCTATTCTGATTTTCTATTTATTCTTGAATCAATTATAAAAATTACTTTTCTGAAATATCTGTAGTTCCACCCAGACCTTCAAATTTGTTGGTGAAAGTCTACATGTGATACTTTATTATGATCTTTCAAATGTATCCTTTGTGGTTTTACTGTCTTTCTCATTGATAATTTTTCCTTTTTTGTTTTATCTCTTCTCTTGGTTAATCTTAGCTATCTTTTTTCTTTTTACTGTCTATTTAGAAGAAAAAGCTCTGATTCTACTAATTAATTCTACTTTTCTGTTTGCTTTCTAATTTATTAACTTCTTTGGCTCTGTGGAGTACTCTCAATTTACTGATAAGCTCTAGAGGCCGAGATAACTGAGTGGTAAATTTTCATCATGGGTAGGAAAGATATCCAAATTGGTGGCAAGGCATGTGGTGGAGAGTGAGGCTGTTGGATACAGCAGGGACTTCTGAATGGTCAGTAAACAAAGTTGGGAGAGGAGGGACCACTTTCATTTAGTATGAGTGATAACAAAAGACAGTCATTTTGAGAGATTTCCCTCCAGTGCAATGAATAATTTAAAAATGTTTAGAGTAAGTAGAGCATAAAGGACAGAAAGGAAATAAAAGTAGCATATTTAATGGTGCTTAGGTAGATCTACTCTGCTTTGACTGCTGTCAAATTGTTTTACAGTAGTCAGGAGCTTCATGATTTCTAGGAAAATAATTATTCAGAAGGTTATATTTCTAAATTCAAATTTATGAAAGATCTTATTATTCAGGGATACCTTTTCTTCCATCCAGAGCTATGAACTTCCCACGTCACAATGTCTAATCTCTCCCTTCTTGAAACAAAGGCAGTTTCCTCATGAACAGAAAGAGGTTTTTATGCCACTGGAAAAACAATCTATCCTTCTGCCATTTTGATAACTTATGGAGAATAAATGAGATTGAATTAGGAATGGAGGGCCCTGTCTCAGACTTCAACAATTAATAGACTATTACAGAGAAGCAACTTCTTGAATTAAGATTCCTCTGGGATCAGATGTCTGTCTTACTGAATTTGAATGCAGAGCGTGTAAAACTTGTCCCAACATTTCATGCAAACCAGAAAATGAAATATTTATATGTACTGCTCTTAGCCACGCCCAGAAGTTTTCATTACATCCACCGTCTTTCATTCCCTGGCCCCAAGAATCTGAACCCCACAAACCTCTTAAACTGAAAATTCTCACAATATTCTCTTCTGTCCTATTATTATCTCCTCATGGATCACTAAACCTCCTAGTTTTGCTTACTCTGAACTCAATCATTTTTGAATTTTTTCCCCAATTTCACTTTCCCCTTACAACTAACCACTCATTACCAATTCAAGATTCAGTGGTTTATAAATTCATCTGTACCCATGTAGTTCAGATGTATTCTTGCTTTCAGAGTCAGAAGAACTAGGAGTTGCCAAATACCAAACTATATAAGACCTTGTGTCAGACACTGGCTACCTAACAATATTTATTCCCCCCTTTCCTTTAGTAAGAAAATCTTGATTTTTAAGCTGAGCACATAACTTTTCAACTAAAAGGAAATCTTAGTAGAGAGTGTGTAGGATTTTCTTCTATCCTTTCTTTGTCCACCTTCCCCAAAGAGAGATTGTGCGCCAATAAGCTATATCCTGCCAGAAGAACAGCAGAAACCTGGGTGCAGTGTATTACCATGGACTATGAATTGTGTCTTCTACCCCCAGTATGACTGTGTTTGGAGATAGGGTTTTAGGAAGACCATTAAGGTGAAATGAGGTCATAAAGGTGGTGCTCTAATCTGATGGGCCTGGGAGCCTTATCAGAAGAGGTGTTCTAAGTCGCTTCAGTTGCGTCTGACTCTTTGCGACACTACAGACTGTAACCCACCAGGCTCCTCTGTCCATAGGATTCTTCAGGCAAGAATACTAGAGCGGATTAACATGCCCTTCTCCAGGGGATCTTCCCAACCCAGGGATCGAACCTGTGTCTCTTATGTCTCTTGCACTGGCAGGCAGGTTCTTTATCACTAGCGCCACCTGGGAAGCCCTATTAGAGGAGGAAGAGATACCAGATCTCTCTCTTTCAGTGCACACAAAATGGCCATGAAGGACACAACAAGAAGGCTACTGTCTAGAAACCAGGAAGAGAGGCCTCACCAGAAACCAAGTCTGACAGCGCCTTGATCTCAGACTGTAGTCTCCAGAGCTGAGAGAAAACAAACGTTTTCCACCCAGACCATGGTACCTCACTGTGGCAGCCCTAGCAGGCTAATACAGGTGTATGGAAACTCTCTGTACCACCTTTGCAACTTTTCTGTAAGTTGGCAATTACTTTTAAATAAAAAGTTTATTAAAGGAATAAGAGAGCAAGAAGAAAGAAGAGAGAGTCAAAGTACGAAATGGTCAGAATGCAGAAATACAAATACAGGCCATGTTGGAGAAGGGCTCCTCTCCACCTCATTGCTTTAGGTTAACCCCTCCATTTTTTAATTCATTCTTTTCGTCTTTTTGTTTTACCTCCCGGCCTCTCCATCGTGCTTTCATGTGCATAGTCCTCTACTTTTGTGAGTCCTCTCTCATCTTCCTTCTCTCTCATATCTGTTTGTTTAGCTTCTTTTTTAACAAGTTATATACTACAGTTACTTCATGCAGCCCATGTTATTTCATGATTATGATGTGGTTATTATAATGTGTAAGGCCACAGGTAACATGTCAAATGAACAACATAAACTCTAAAGACAACTGGATTCCAGGGACAAAGGGAGATTCACAGGGCCCTGAATATCCATATTCTCTGTGGGCATAATGATAGAACAAGAGAGGAAACTGAGGTTCAAAGAAATCAAGTAACTTTCTAACATTATCCCCTGCTATCCCCTGAATGCTTGTGTGCCCCTAAAATTCACATGCTGATATCTTGACCCAGAAGGTGATGCTCTTAGGAGGTGATGGATTTGGGAGGTAATTAGGTCATGAAAGTGGTGCCCTCATAAATGGGATAAAAGTGAAAGTCACTCAGTCGTGTCTGACTCTGTGACCCCATGGACATACAGCCCATGGAATTCTCCAGGCCAGAATACTGGAGTGGGTAGCCATTCCCTTCTCCAGGGGATCTTCCCAACTCAGGGATCGAACCCAGGTCTCCTGCATTGCAGGCAGATTCTTTACCAGCTGAGCCACCAGGGAAGGCCATAAATGAGATGAGTCCCCCTATAAAAGAGACTCCAGAGAAATTCTTTGCCCATTCTTCTGCCACGTGAGGATACAATGAGAAATCTGCGTTCTAGAAAAGGGCCTCATCCAACTATGCTAAAACCTTGATCTTGGGTTTCCAGCCTCTAAAACTGCAAGGAATAAATTTCTCTTATTTGTATGCTACCCAGTCTACAGACCAACTGGACTAAGACATCCCTTTATCAATACCAGTAGGTTTACATTAGTGGAGAATTCTAGCTCTTTGGTCCCCAAACTCAAAGCACCTGGCACACAGGAGCACTCATTAAATGCCTATTGAGTGAATGTCTCAGTCTTCTATGATCATTACATTGAAGTTCAGAGAGCACAGACTCAGATTTAAATCCCTGGCTACTTTGCTACATTATCATCATTCTTGGATGATGGTTGTTAGGACCCTTGAATAAGAAAAGAATAATTGAATATTTCTCCAAATAATCTCCTTTCACACACTGACACTGTCATTGTGCTTAACAAACCCACACACTGTCACCATGACAACATATGGTCCTTAGTCCCATTTCGACCATTAGACACACTTTATAAATAGAATATTCAGTTTCATTCTATCCAATTTTGCCTTAACTTTTTTTGTGATAAAGCCAGAGTTACTAAACAATGTATGATTTTGCTTTAAAGCTCAGGCTATGGTGTCTCATGAGGATTTAATAGTTCACACAGGTCATATGAGACTTGTTATGAGCATTTAGCATTTAGAAACTACTTATTTGGTTCTTGTGACAAGTAGCAAGAAACTTTTACCTGGTAGATGTAGAATTAGGTGCCACAAACAAAAAGATAAACGAAAATGCTTTTCCTTCCCTGGGGACACTTACAACACAACACATATTTTGTTCATGTGCATGATGCATGAATCTGTAAATTTAAAATTAGAGATAATATGGTCAGATAGTGTTTCCCTCATTTCATCTAATTCAGACAAAATGACTACTGATGCTCTCATATTTGCAGTTTGTTTTACATTTTACTCTGAGAGTCTCAAATTATCCTAATGCTGAAGGGTTTATAACTTGTAAAATAACAAGACAGTCAGATTTAGCAAAAGAAGAGACAGTTTATTAATTCCAATCAGTGGGTTGTCTTCCTGTCTTATTTTAAAATATATTTGGTAAAGAAGCAGTTTCCTTTACCTCAGGTAATAAAATATACTCCGGGAAAATTTTCAGAAAATTAAAAACATTTGCCCTATTTAATTATATTTTATCTTCAGTCTTAAAGATTATCTTCTGGATTTTTCTAGGGATAGGAAAAATGTACAGAATTAACCGGGGTTGGTAATAACAATAATAATGGTAGTTATTCTATGTGTTAGGCATGGTGATTTGACTATTTATTCTCATTGCCTCATTTAATCCTTATCATAATCTTGTGAAATATGTACCATCATTAGCCCGGTTTACAAAATGAGGAAATCTGGGGCTTAACGAGATTAAGTAATTTGTTGAGCTCCTAAATAGTGAAGGTGAGGGGGAGGAAATTTTGAATCTTCTTGGTACTCATCTTCATTAGGGAAAAGGTCTTACTTCATCTGTTCTCAAGGTAACTGTCAGACCATTTGCAGCAGATTTTTTACTACAAGGGAATATTTTAAGCAGACATTTCTATTCCTTCGCCATATATCTTAGGTTATTAGTGTCTCTCTTGTTACGAGTAAAACTTACATCCTGTCACTCTGAATACTAAAACATCTCCAGCTAGACTCTGGATCCAGAACACTACCCCTGAGGTCATTGTGATGTTGATGTTTCCATTTGGATCTTCCTCTGCCTTCTCCTCTGGGAGCCCGGTTCTACATCCTTGACTCAGAGCACATGCTGATGACTCTGGGTGGCAATGATGATGCAACCCACCTTAGTTAATATGTCATCAGCAGTCAGCACTGTTGTGGGTGGCAGAGAAAACAACTCTCACTTTGGGATGAAATAAAAATGCATACTGTACACAGAGGCAACAAAAAGGTTCAGGAGTATAACTGTGAAAGGTATAGTTATTATTCCCTTAGAGACCTCGTGCTATAAAAATCTTTGTTAAAACATTTTATTCTCATCTTTCTGTGACTGAGAAATATTTCTTAATGTTGAAAATAGAAGAGAAAAATCACTGATACTAAAACCTGAAAGTTAATGGAAAGAATTAGATTTCACCCAGAGTCCTGTAAGTGGTCCAAGAAGAAAAATCAGAATATATGGAAAGAAAGAAAAAACAGAGCTTTGTAAGATTTCAGAGTTAATGAATAAACTTTTAAAGTGCTGAAAACCTGAAAGCAACTTAGATGAACATCCAGAATTCTGAGACTTCACTAGGGAGCTGCCTAATTACTCAAATCTACAGTGACTGGGGGAAAAAACAAAAACAAAAAACGGTTGCTCTGCAAGATTCTTGTCTTCCAGGGATGGTTAAAATGTGATTCTAATTCCAAAATGAATGTTTGGATGGCCCAGACCAGTTTTTCTTAGCCTCAGCACCACTGACATTAAGGCCAGGTGCTTTTTGTTGTGGGACTATTGTGGGACTGTGGTAAATATATTGTGGAGTATTTACTAGCATCTGTGATCAGTGGCCCCTGGATACTGGCAACTTACCTCCTCCCTCAGTCATGACTATCAAAAACATTGCCAAGTGTTCCATGTGGAGCAAAGTCACTAGTGGTTTAGAGAACCAATGGATTAGATGTCCCTTTTCCAAGCTCCTATTATGTTTGATGACCCAGCTGACTTGTTAGGAGATTCAGATACATAGGGTCCTCCCAGAGATAAGGACTTCTGCACTCCATCAGGTGGCCTTAAATCCTAACTCTTTTGCTTACTAGCTGTAAGGGCTTGGTCAAGTTACTAAATGGTAAAATATCAGCTGTTGTTGTTGTTGTTGTTGTTGTTTAATTGCCAAGTGAGATTTTCTGAAGGGAAAAAAAGAAAGCTGTCAGGAAAGGGAAAGGGGGAGTTGTTCAGTGGATTCAGGATTTAAGTTTTACAAGATGAGAAAGTTCTAGAGTTCTGGTGTCCAAAAACATGCATATAGCTAACACTACTGTACTGTACACTTACAAATGGTTGTCATTGTCGTTCAGTAGCCAAGTCATATCCAACTCTGTGATTTTATGGACAGAAGCAAGCCAGGCTTCCTTGTCCCTCATCATCTCCTGATGTTTGCCCAAGTTCATGTCCAAAGAATCAGTGATGACATCCAACCATTTCATCCTCTGTCACTCCCTTCTCCTCTTGCCTTCAATCTTTCCCAGCATTAAGGTCTTCTCCAATGAGTAAGCTGTTTGTATTAGGTGACCAAATTATTGGAGCTTCAGCTTCAGCATCAGTCCTTTCAATGAGTATTCAGGGTCGATTTCCTTTAAGATTGACTGGTTTGATCTCCTTGCAGTCCAAGGGACTCTCAAGAGTCTTCTCCAACACCACAGTTCAAAAGCACCAATTCTTCTGCCTTCCTTATGGTCCAGATCTTAAGTTCATACATGACTACCAAAAAGGCTTTCAGTTCAGTTCAGTCGCTCAGTCATGTCCAACTCTTTGCGACCCCATGAATCACAGCACGCCAGTCCTCTCTGTCCGTCACCAACTCCCAGAATCCACCCAAACCCATGTCCATTGAGTTGGTGATGCCATCCAGCCATCTCATCCTCTGTCATTCTCTTCTCCTCCTGCCCTCAATCCTTCCCAGCATCAGGGTCTTTTCCAATGAGTCAACTCTACGCATGAGGTGGCCAAAGTATTGGAGTTTCAGCTTCAACATCAGTCCTTCTAATGAACACCCAGGACTGATCTCCTTTAGGATGGACTGGTTGGATCTCCTTGTAGTCCAAGGGACTCTCAACAGTCTTCTCCAACACCACAGTTCAAAAGCATCAATTCTTCGGTGCTCAGCTTTCTTCACCGTCCAACTCTCACATCCATACATGACTAGTGGAAAAACCATAGCCTTGACTATATGGACCTTTGTTGGCAAAGTAATGTCTCTGCTTTTCAATATGTTATCTAGGTTGGTCACAACTTTCCTTCCAAGGAGTAAGCATCTTTTAATTTCATGGCTGCACTCACCATCTGCAGTGATTTTGGAGCCCCCAAAAATAAAGTCTGACTGTTTCCACTGTTTCCCCATCTATTTCCCATGACTATATGGACCTTTGCTTGCAGAGGGATGTCTTTGCTTTTTAACCCACTGTCTAGGTTTGTCATAGCTTTCCTGACAAGAAGCAATTGTTTCTAATTTCACATCTGCAGTCACTAGCCGCAGTGATTTTAGAGCCTGAGAATAAGAAATCTGTCACTACTTCCACCTTTCCCCCTTCTATTTGCCATGAGGTGATGGGGCCAGATGCCATGATCTTAGGTTTTTTTTTTTTAATATTGTTTTAAACCAGCTTTTTCACTCTCCTCTTTCACCCTCATCAAGAGGCTCTTCAGTTCCTCTTCACTTTCTGCCATTAAAGTGGTTTCAGTAGCTAATATCTATTAAGTGTGTGTGCATTCATTTTTCAACCAGAAAGTACGGAAGGAGCCAGGAAATATACTAGGTCCTGGGGATAAGATTCTGAGCCAAAATAATGCTGACTCTGATTTTGTGGAATGTAACAGTCTAGCAATGGGATGGAAATTAATCAAGCTATTGCTCATGTAAGTGCATAATTACCCAGTCAGATGAATGCTGTGGAGTAAAGTACATGGCATTAGCATGTAAATAGGTCTGTAGTCGAAGAAAGCTTCAGGCATTCTGATCAATGTGGCTGAGTCACAGAAGGAAAATTTGCCAGAGGCCTGTTTGCTAAGCACTTTTCCTATAGGGTGGCATGGAGTGGATTCATGCCATATGATGTGGGTACTGTTGTTAGTACCCTCATTTTTTAAAATGAGATCATAATTTGTCCTTCCCTTCTTCCCCTTTGGGTAACCATAAGTTTGTTGTCTATGTTTGTGAGCCTGATTCTGTTTCATAAATAAGATATTTGTAGCATTTAAAAAATTTCACATGTAAGTGATATATTTGTCTTTGTCTGACTTACTTCACTTAGTACGATAATCTAGATCTATCTATGTTGTTGCAAATGGCATCGTTTCATTCTTTTTTATGGCAGGGTTGTATTTCATTGTGTATATATACCACATCTTCTTCATCCATTCATCTGTTGATGGGCATTTAGGTTGTTATCATGTCTTGGTTATTGTGAGTAGTACTGCTATGAACACTTAAGTACATGTATCTTTTCAAATTAGAATTTTCTTTGGATATATGCCCAGGACTAAGATGGCTGAAGCATATGGCAGCTCTATTTTTAGTTTCTTAAGGAACCTCCATACTGTTTCCCATAGTTGCTGCACCAATTCACATTCCCCACCAACAGGGTAGGAGGTTCCTTTTTCTTCACATCTTTTCCAGCATTTATTACTTGTAGACCTTGTGAGTTGACACCTCATTGTAATTTTGATTTGTGTTTATCTGATAATTAGTGATGTTGAGCACCTTTTCGTGTGCCTATCAGCCATCTGACTGTCTTCTTTGGAGAAACGTCTATTTAGGTCTTTTACACATTTTGAGTTTTTTGTTGTTGTTGTTGTTGGTATTGAGTTGTATGAACTGTTTGTGCATCTTGGAAATTAAGCCCTGTCAGTCACATCATTTGTAAGCATCACTAATTTTGATGTTGACAAATTTATCACCCTTTCCTTTATGGTATATACGTTTTATATACCATAAACCTTTCTTACCCAAAGTCATGAAGACATTTTCTTATTAAATGTTCAAGCTTTATTTTTTTTAATGTCTTTCACACACCTAGAGATGATTTCTGTATATGATGTAATGTAGAAATCAGATTTTGTGTTTTCCCTTATGGATAACCAGTTATCCTAGCACCCTTGAGCCTCGCTGATCAGTATTGCCACCTCTGTCACATAAACATTAACCAAAGGTGTGCAGGTCTGCTTCTGGGCTGTATCTTTGCTTCTGTTTGTCTTTCCTCGCCACATGGTCTTAATTATTATAATTTTGTCGTAAGTCTTAATACCTGGTAGGGTATGTCTTGATCTTATCTAATTGTTTTAAATATCCTTGACTCTTTGTTTCTCAACATAGATTTTAGGTAAACTTTCAAGTTAAGTTCACCTCCTACTGAGAGGCAGCAGCAAGTTATTGAAGTACAAGTGTGAATGGAGTGTTGTTTCTCTCCCCAAACTGTCTCCTTAGCAGGCCACACCAGGTTGTCTGTGTCCCTTTACTGACGAGCTCAGTTCCTTTCATGTAGCCTTCTCCACAGAGCTGCTCCATCCAGATTCTGCTAAGCACACCATCTCCCCACCTCCCTGAGCCCAGAGGTAATACAGCTCTCCACACCCATCTGCAGTTATCAGACTCTCAGCCCTGCTCTCTTCACCTTCGTTTCCTTAATCTCTGCCACATCTTTGTAAAATGTCCCTTTACTTCAGTCAGTCAGTTCAGTTGCTCAGTCATGTCCGACTCTTTGCAACCCCATGGAATGTAGCATGCCAGGCCTCCCAGTCCATCACCAACTCCCAGAGCTTGCTCAAACTCATGTCCATTACGTTGGGTGATGCCATCCAACCATCTCATCCTCTGTCATGCCTTCTCCTCTTGCCCTCAATCTTTCTCAGCATCAAGATCTTCCCCAATCAGTCAGTTCTTCACATCAGGTGGCCAAAGTGTTGGAGCTTCAGTTTCACCACCAGTCCTTCCAATGAATATTCAGGACTAATTTCCTTTAGGATGGACTGGTTGGATCTCCTTCCAGTCCAAAGGACTCTCAAGAGTCTTCAACACCACAATTCAAAAGCATCAATTCTTCAGCACTCAGCTTTCTTTATAGTCCAACTCTCACATCCATACATGATTACTGGAGAAACCATAGCTTTGACTAGACAGACCTTTGTTGGCAGAGTAATGTCTCTGCTTTTTAATATGCTTTATAGGTTTGTCATAGCTTTTCTTCCAAGGAGCAAGTGTCTTTTAATTTCATGGCTGTAGTTACCACCTGCAGTGATTTTGGAGCCCAAGAAAATAAAGTCTGTCACTGTTTCCATTGTTTCTTTATCTGTTTGCCAGGAAGTGATGGGACTGGATGCCATGATCTTAGTTTTTTGAATGTTGAGTTTTAAGCCAGCTTTTCCTTTTACTTAACTGTCCTCAGATGGTTCGGTCTGAGTGCCTGTGTTTCATTCTGGGAACCTGATATATACAAAAAAATAGTTCATTCCATCCCACTATAACTGGAAGGTGGAAATGAGTGAGTTTTAAATGAAATATGTCTTCTGTTCAGTGGAACATCTATTCATTGTCCTGATTTAAATGACTGAATTAGTGATTATTATTTTTGATGTTTTCTCTGTTACCATTGATTGAAACTACTTGTAACATTCAAACCAGAGTTAAATAAGCAATGCATATAAAGAGCCTACCATAAAGCTTTGAGGCATTTTAAAGGCACTCTAGCATTTGTTTTGTTTAAAAGGAAGGAAGAAAGGACATTTTGAAGGATTTCAGGAGCAAAAATTTGATCCATTTTAATAATTTTCAAGTTCACTGTGCTCTGCAAACCCAATATTACCTCCAATTTGTGATATTACAATGGAAATTATAGAGCACGAGTCAGACCTGGAAAGAAAGATACAGAAAATTACTTAACATATCAAAAGGAACCCACGTTTACTCTAATTTTCTTCTCAGTTATGCTGACAATCTCTCTCATTTTGGAATGCCTTCCATAGCTTTGTAAAAGGCCATAGACGAACATAATTGGCCCAGTAGAGGTTAAGTTGAAACCAAAACATTGTTCAGTTACCATCTTAGTGAAAAAAGCTATGGCAATCCTTCATTTGATGATATTCTTCCTTGGAGTGTATTTTGAATTATTCTAGGATAAAAAGACATTTCAGATGAATTTAAAAATCCAAGGTATCAGAGACTACAGCTTTCCACCTTTTTCAGGGATTAAGCAAATATCTCTGGAGAAAAGGCTTATTGAAAACAATAATAAACTGACCAATCTCTTACTTGGTATTTAAAACTCTGTATTTAATCTATATAGGTATGATAGAGATATCTGTTTAGAAAAATAGATAATATGATATTTTTGAGTTTGGTAACTTTTAAAAATATTCTGGATATATAGTTTCAAAATAGGCAGTCCTAAATATAGTGTCACATTATTGAACCTCTGCACATCCCATCTTCCTCACCAGTCATGTCAGAAGAACATAGACTTGTGTTTAATAACGAATTTTGTTGTCGTTCAGTTGCCAAGTTATGTCCAGCTCTCTGTGACCCCAAGAACAGAAGCAAACCAGGCTTCCCTGTCCTTCACCATCTCCCTGAGCTTGCTCAAACTCATGTCCATTGACTCAGTGATGTCATCCAACCATTGCCACTGGCCTGCCTGGGGCCGATCCACTGCCCAATAATAAATTTAGAAGTGCTAATAATTATATGAAAATAAACCAAGAAGTAAACAAATGTAGAGATTCTCTGGATGGACTCAGTCAAAATATTCCCCAATACCAATTCTGCTGTGCCTTTCTGTGCTTTAAAACTAACAGTTCTATTCCCTCAGTCTCTCTTAAAGGTTAAGTTCCAGGTTCCAATATGCAAAGAGGCTCCCCTCTGAGGAATGCAGAAGGAAACACAGGGTTTGGGGCATCCACTTTGCTAATCGAGATCGCGGCACCAGCAGCGTACTGGTGCTGGCAGCCATGACTTTCTGATTCAACATCTCCCTATTGTGGAAGAACCAGCAGCTCCTGGAAGTTCAGCTGGTGTCTGCAATCACCTCAAGAATTCTGAGAATTGTGTCTATCTCTCAAAAAAATCTTTCACTGATGGAGTGGATTCTTTCGCCTGACAATAAAGGCCCTACCTAAGACTATTGATTATAGTGTATCACTGCATCCTCAGTAGAGATGGAATGAATAATAATGGGAAAAGAAGATGACCTTCCAAACAGTAGAGCTGAATTACTTAGTCTGCTCCAGGTACTATGCAAGGTGCTTGGAGCACAGCCCCAAGGAGGGTCCCTGGTGAGATTTTTGTATATGGATGTGGGCACTAGGGTGGCCAGGGAAGGGGCAAGAAGCTGATAAATAAAAACAACCAAATGTTGAACATGGCTGTAAGAGCAACATAGAAATCTTGCCTCTCTTTGAAGCCTAATATCTTTTGAAATCAGAGAGTTCAGGAAGGGAGAAGAGAGAAGAGAGAGGAAAAAAGAAAAGGAAAAGAAAGGAAAGAAGAAGAATATCTAATACTTAATAGACATTGTTTGACCTGAATGATGTATAAACATTATCTTATTTAAAATGCCATCATAGTGCACCAAATACATTGAGAATATTGATCCTGCCTTAGAGAGGAGAAAATTTAGGCTCAGAATCCACACTGCTGTTAATTTAGAGTAGTGTGATGGGGATAAGGGGAGACTTAATAAAATTTGGGATTGTCCTTACAATGTTGAATACCCAGTCTGTAGAATAAGATTTATGATTGTGAGCATTTTTTCCCCTTGAACTTTAATTAGAGCTTGCTGACATTTTTCCTTCTCTATACATTCAAATCTTTATATTTTGGACATTTACTGGGAAAATATGAAATGAAGACATGAATATATCTGGTAATTTCTTCCCACTCCTGAAAATTTTGCTGATTTGATTTGATAGTTCCTATAAATAACTCTGTGGAATGAGGAGGTTTAAAGTTAGGAAGAACAAGCCTGCCAAAATGAACTATGCTTCATGATAACACATAATTCCCTTAAAGATTTAAACTCAGAATGCATGTCAATGAAAAACCTTTTTAACAACATGCTGCATCACCAGTAGAGTTTACCTTATTTGACAGCTGCTTCTAATTACTTAATTTAACACATTTCATGGGTAAAAAAAAATGCTTAATAGTGTGAGACCTCATTGCTATTTCTGATCAAGTGAGAGGTATGTGTGTAGATTTGTCAGGCATTTGTTGTGTGTGTGTGTGTGTGTGTGTGTGTCTGTGTATTGAAAGGATTCATTCAAAGAAACTTTTGTAATATCAGAAATAAAAAGAGATTAATTCCTACATGAAATGTGAAAAAACTCTTCAATTGATGAATACTGACAATTTTCGGCAGTGGAAAAACAATAGCTTAAATTTATTTTTAATTATATTCTAAAGCTAATTTAAATGTTAATTCCTATGCAAGGCAACCTATTATATGTTAATCTAGCGCCCTCTTGTGTAATAGATTTTAATAACAAAGTTTGGGAATCTATTTTATATACTGGTTTTTTGTATAAGTTTGGGAGTCAGTATGTAACATACTGGAACTTCCCTGATAGCTCACTTAGTAAAATATCTGCCTGCAATGCAGGCGACCCCGGTTTGATTCCTGGGTCATGAAGATCTGCTGGAGCAGGGATAGGCTACCCACTCCAGTAATCTTGGGCTTCCCTTGCAGCTCAGCTGGTAAAGAATGCCCCTGCAACACGGGAGACCTGGGTTCCATCCCTGGTTTGGGAAAGTCCGCTGGAGAAGGGAAAGGCTACCCACTCCAGTATTCTGGCCTGGAGAATTCCATGGACTGTTTAGTCCATGGGATCGCAAGGAGTTGGACACGACTGAGCGACTTGCACTTTCACTTTCACTTTATGTAACATACTATGTTTTCTGATTAAGTTCAGATATCCATAATATACAACGAATTCTTACAACTCAACAAAAAACATCCGAATAGCCAATTAAAAAATGAGCAATTTGAAAATACATTTCTCCAAAGAAGATACACAAATGACCAGCAAGCACATGAAACTATGCTTGCATTATTAGTCCTTATGGAAATGCCAATCAAAACCACAATGAGGCAGCACTTTACACTCACTAGGATGGCTTATATACTACCTTTAGATGTCTAGTTTCTAAAGGAACATAGTCATTGGATGATGGTATCATTTTTCTCTCTTTCTCTTTTTAAAAAATTTCCAAATAGGAATAATAATTTTGCAAAGCAGGAGAACTTAGTTCTTACTCTTGGAGTTTTAAGGCAAGAATAAAATGGGGAGATCTGCTGAGTGGCAGGATGTGGTTGGCATTTATTTTTCCTGTGCATATACTGCTGTCACCTTGTGCGATGACACAGGCTAAATGGCATTATTAGTTCTTCACACGGAGCATGGTGCTACGGCAAACTTCTCTTTTTAAAAAAATTGTGAGTTTTCCCTGGTGGTCCAGTGGCTAAGAACCCACCCACTAGTGCAGGGGACAAGGATTCAGTCCCTAGTCTGAGAAGATACCACCTGCCTCGAAGAAACAAAGCCTGTGTACTACAACTATGAAGCCCGCGAGGGACGCCACTGCAGTTAGAAGCCTGAGCGATGCAATGAAGAGTTCCCCCGCTCGCCCAAACTAGAGAAAACCCCCCCACACAGCAATGAAGACTAGCACAGCCATAAATAAATAAATAACCCCCCCACACACACACCCACCACCCCGCCATCCACCTTTGCTTTTAAAAAGCTGTGGCACAGATATAGAGAACAAACTAACAGTTACTGGGGAGAGAATGGGAGTCGGGGAATATAGAAGTGGGATAAGCTACAAGGATGCATTGCACAACACATCACACAAATACAGTTAATATTTCCAACCTTAAATGGAGTGTAACCTTTAAAATTATGTATATTAAAAAGAAACAGCCTTTGTCTGTGAGTCATGTCTTTAGGACACTGCAATAAAACATAAGTCTGCTGAATAAATACAATTTGGGATGCTCCGTTTAAAAAAGCGTAGTAAAAATCACATAACATAAAATTCACCATCTTAACCATTTGCAATAGCTATAGGCTATAGGCATGGTAGCTATAGGCATGTTGTTGGACACCAGAACTCTAGAACGCTTTCATCTTATAAAACTGAAACCCTGTATCCACTGAGGGTGTCCCCCTCTCTGTACCAGACAGAGAAAGATGACCAAACCTCTGAATCTCTTGTCATTGGACAAGGCAGCAACATAAAACAATATTCTTAATGCAGCATACCAGGGAGACTACTATGATTATTAGCAGTTCATATGGATATCTCCAATTAAATTTTGTCATTATATTTTTACTTAATTTCTTTAATTTTACAGTTTTGTCTTTCTTCCCTTATATTTTATACTACAATGTAAATAAACTATTTTTAAATATAATATCAATATTACCACTAAAAGAGCTAAGAAAAAATTTTGTAGATTTTTCTCCCCTAAAATACATCCTAGTAAGAATGTACAGTAAAGGTATTTTGTTTTAAAGTTGGGCTTTATACATCTTTCTTCTGTGGAGTGACCCTTATAACTTAATATACCGCCGAGGTCATTTGTTTCGTTTGGCTTTCAATTTCAACCATTGAGGTTTCAATAAAATGACATTCTTTAGCAGGTAATGACTCAGAAAACAGATCTAGATAAGAATTCTTCCTTCCATCCTTACTCTATGTTTTTTATGGTCTTCTTTAGCCATCTAATGTTTATTTTTGCTAAGGCATTTCTTTTCTTGTTTCCTTCCTTTCCTAGTGTATTATTCATTTTTATGCTTCCCTTTTTTGTACATAACCACATCTCTTGGTGATCTCTCCACAGCACTGTTATGTCTACCCTTTTCATTTATTAGTTTTCCTAACTCAACATCTTCTGCTTCACAAGGGTAGATAGAGCCCAGAAAAACTGATTGTCACACTTCCCCCCTCCCCTCTTCCTCCTTGCCAAATGGCATTTTCTTGTGTTTTCCAGGTTCCTCCAGTCCAGCTGAACTGGCAGAGTGAGCACTTGGGGAGGGCATTTCTGCACGACACCTTCTGATGGCCAGCGTGGCAGTAGGCTTGTGAGGCTCCTGCAAGATCAGTTCCTGGTGCAGAAGGTCAAGGGTGACCACGGCATTCGCAGACTTGATACAGGCCACTTAAGGGCATCGGGACGAACAGTACCATCTGTTGGCAGCTGTCACTGTGAGTGCCCTCGGGCAGATTCCCTTCCACAATGATGTTTGGGAGCTTGTTCCCAGAAACAACCTTGAGCCTGGTTTTCTAGCCCACCCAACACTTCCCTGAGCTGCCTGGGAGCCTTTCTATAAATTCCTCTTTCAGCTTAATTGGCCAGAGTATGCTTTCCTTGCTTAAACTAGGAACTCTGACCTAAATACTCTACGAAAAAGTAATGATTAAACAAGACTAAATATGGAGAGTGGGGAAAAGGAGTGTGCCATCTGTCCTTACTTCATCTGTAATAAATTATTGTTGACCCATTCTCTCTGTCTCTCCACAATGTTTCTATTATCCTCATTATTCTGCTTTTAAAAGAAACCCAAGTTTTTTAATGTTTTGTTGTTGTTGTTGTTGCTGTTGTGGCAAAAGTCATACAGTATAAAACATTACATTAATCATAATCAACTGTCCTTGAGTTGGGGAGATCCCCAGGAGAAGGGAATGGCTCCCCACTCCAATATTCTGGCCTGGAGAATTCCATGGACTCTATAGTCCATGGGGTCGCAAAGAGTCAGACAGACTGAGGGACTTTCAGTTTCATTTTCACTTAGTGGCACTAAGCACTTTCACACTGTTGTGTAACTTACCACAACCCATCTCCCAAATTTTTCACCTTCCTAAACTGAAACTCTGTCTCCATTAAACACCTACTCCCCATTCTCCCTCCCCTCTCCCATGGGCCCCTGACATCTACCGATGTACTTTCTGACTCTGTGAAATTAGCTATGTTGTGTAAATGGAATCAAACAGTGCTTGTCTGCACCAACTGTATACTGGGGGCTTCCCAGGCAGGGCTAGTGGTAAAGAACCTGCCTGCCAATGCAGGAAACATGAGAGACGTGGGTTTGATCCCTGGGTCGGGAAGAGCCCCTGGAGGAGGACATGGCAAACCACTCCAGTATTCTTGCCTGGAGAATTTCTGAAGGACAGAGGAGCCTGGAAGGCCATGGTCCATTGGGTCGCAAAGAGTCAGGCACCACTGAAGTGATTTAGCATGCACGTACTCACTGTATGTTGGAATGCATTTTTAAGGTTAACTTCATGCGTGTCCTACAAACAGACTGCACCTTCTTCCCCCACCCCCAGTGCTTTATAGTAGGTTCTCGTTAGTCATCTATTTTATGCAAAGCAGTGTGTATATGTCAATCCCAGTCTCGCAGCCTGTTCCCCTCTGTTCTCCACTTAGTGTTCATGTATTTGTTCTTTACATTTGTTTTTGGAATTCTGTTTTGCCTCCTCCTTGTGTACAAGGATGGTAATTGCAGATAGTAAATTGAAGTTTAGCAATCTTCCAATGCCAGCATTTTTCAGTAGCCAGAATTCTTTTCCCCTTCTCCCAGCAGCAAAGATGGCTTTGAGGAGAACTATTCTCAAGATAGAAATGATGAGAGAGGAGAGTCAAATTGCTGACTTTTGGGTCTCTATGGAGATCCTTGTGAACTCCTATGAAGTAAGGGAGATGTTCATCTTTCAAAACGTGATTTTTAATTTCAAGAGCCAGGTATCAATATTTGAGGGTACCACAAAATTTGATTATTTGTTTTTTAGAAGTCTGAAAGTCTTATTTTAGAATATTAAGAGCAATATCAGGAGAACTTACTAATGTTTATGCCAAAACATGTTGAGAAGGGTGAGGGATATAGTACGGGAAGGTTTGGATTTTCTCCCACTTCTAAAGGAAACGTAGCTAAGTAGGTGAGTGGACCTGGGGATACCTTGGGATGATGCTGGCAGATAGTCAAGAGCTTTGCAGATCTGGCTACCCAAGAGCGGAGGGCACAGTAGAAGCCGTCAATAAGGGACTAAAGTGAAAGTGAAAGTCACTCAGTAGTGTCCGACTCTTTGGGACCCCATGGACTATACAGTTCATGGAATTCTCCAGGCCAGAATACTGGAGTGAGTAGCCGTTCCCTTCTCCAGAGGATCTTCCCAACCCAGGGATCGAACCCAGGTCTCCCATATTGCAGGCAGATTCTTTAATGGCTGAGACACCAGGGAAGCCCAAGAATACTGGAGTGGGTAGTCTATCCCTTCTCCAGTGGATCTTCCTGACCAAGGAATCGAACGGCAGTCTCCTGCGTTGCAGGTAGATTCTTTACCACTGAGCCACGGGGGAAGCCCTAAGGGACTAAAGGAATGATTAACATAAGCAGCGAGTATTCACAGAGAAGTGGTCACATTATGGATCCTTGCTTGCCCCAGATGCTACAGTCCTAGTTGAGTATTAAGTTCACTGCCCCAAATATGGGATCTCCATAATAATATTCTCCTGCTGTTATCACATTATTGTGAATAATGATAGCTGGAGCGCTACTTGATCACCGCTGGAATTCAGCCCATGCTTAATTCTCCAAGCCAGACTTCAGCAATACATGAACAGTGAACTTCCAGATGTTCAAGCTGGTTTTAGAAAAAGCAGAGGAACCAGATCAAATTGCCAACATCCAATGAATCATCGAAAAAGCAAAAGAGTTCCAGAAAAACATCCATTTCTGCTTTATTGACTATGCCAAAGCCATTGACTGTGTGGATCACAATAAACTGTGGAAAATTCTGAAAGAGATGGGAATACCAGACCATCTGACCTGCCTCTTGAGAAACCTGTATGCAGGTCAGGAAGCAACAGTTAGACATGGACATGGAACAACAGACTGGTTCCAAATAGGAAAAGGAGTATGTCAAGGCTGTATATTGTCACCCTGCTTATTTGACTTATATGCAGAGTACATCAGGAGAAACGCTGGACTAGATGAAGCACAAGCTGGAATCAAGATTGCCAGGAGAAATATGAATAACCTCAGATATGCAGATGACACCACACTTATGGCAGAAAGTGAAGAAGAACTAAAGAGCCTCTTGATGAAGTGAAAGAAGAGAGTGAAAAAGCTGGCTTAAAGCTCAACATTCAGAAAACTAAGATCATGGCATCTGGTCCCATCACTTCATGGCAAATAGATGGGGAAACAGTGGAAACAGTGGCTGACTTAATTTTTCTGGGCTCCAAAATCACGCAGATGGTGATTGCAGCAATGAAATTAAAAGATGCTTACTCTTTGGAAGGAAAGTTATGACCAACCTAGACAGCATATTAAAAAGCAGAGACATTACTTTGCCAACGAAGGTCTGTATAGTCAAGGCTATGGTTTTTCCAGTGGTCATGTATGGATGTGAGAGTTGGACTATAGACTCTTGAGAGTCCCTTGGACTGCAAGGAGATCCAACCAGTCCATCCTAAAAGAGATCAGTCCTGGGTGTTCATTGGAAAGACTGATGTTGAAGCTGAAACTCCAATACTTTGACCACTTGATGTGAAGAGCTGACTCATTGGCAAAGACCCTGATGCTGGGAAAGATTGAGGGCAGGAGGAGAAGGGGACGGCAGAGGATGGGATGGTTGGATGGCATCACCAACTCAATGGACATGGGTTTGGGTGGACTCCTTGAGTTGGTGATAGACAGGGAGGCCTAGTGTGGTGTAATTCATGGGGTTGCAAAGAGTCAGACATGACTGAGAGACTAAACTGAACTGAACTAATTAAGATACTATTAAGTTACTATAGGCTACTGAAAAGAGGGACTGGCTGACTTCTGAGAGAACATGGTGTGCAGCCATGCCTTGGGCACACTCAGACCACCAGGGAGGGTAGAGTTGGGGATGAAGTAGAACATTGGGTTCTGGGAGGCCAGGAATCTCACACCTCACTGGTGCCTCTGATGGACTCTGATGTTGACGGCACTATAGTCAGGCTGTATAGACTCATGAAGAGGGGGGAGGAATAGGGGTCCTGTGAGGCCTGTGGTGCAGACAGAAGACAAGGCAGAAGCCCCCGAGACAGAGCTGGGAAGGCCTAATGTGACCTGGACATGGCTGGTAACCAGGGACTTCATTTTCTTCCCCTTCCCTTGTGCTCTGTCCGGCTCAGAGATGGTGTTAGATGCTTTCCATTACTCTTCTCTTTATGCCTCATCATCCCTGGACTCTGGGACCCCTCCAAGGACAGGGACCTTGTCTCCATGAGCCCCATTACTTTGTTTTTCATTTCTTGATTTCTTTCCATGAATCTCCAAAGCTCAGGCTGCTTTTTAGGGTTAACAATTTTATCCCTGTGTTGGGAAGATGCCTTGGAGAAGGGAATGGCAATCCACTCCAGCATGCTTGCCTGGAGAATTCCATGGGCCAGGGAGCCTGGTGGCTATAGTCCATGGGGCTGCAAAGAGTTGGACATGACTGAGCACACACACAGACATTTGTAAATAAAAATAAGTGAAAATTTATCCTCCTCCCTTCATAATAGATTGTAAACTTCTTTTAGACAAGGAAACTGCCTTCTACAGGATGCCTTATGTTATGCACTATGCAAACAGAGGAGAATTTTCAAATGTTAACTGACTGACACCTAGACCCTTTCATTCTGATGGGAATGCTGGTGACTCTGTCCTCAGCGTCACAGGTGAAAATAACAAATAGCACTGGATGTCCCAAATGTGTTTGTTTTTCTTTCCCAAGAGGACTACTTAGTGCTTCCCTAAGCCATTTCACCTGGTGGCTCACCAAACTGTAACCCTGTCCAATAAATCTGCCTGACAGATGACCTCATGGAAGCTGAAGCTGATAGCCTTGAGGACAAACCAGGATTTCTGGCTTCACCTGTTGCTTCCAAGTATTTGAAACATTTTTTCATGTTTTCTTAGCTTTGTTCCATATTTAATTTTATTAAAAGGTGTTACATTAAATGGCAAACTAATGAGGTTTCATAAGATACAAATGTAAAATACTTAACACAGCTTTGACACCAAGCAAACTCTCCCTATGTGAGCTAATCTTACTATCTGATCTGCAGAGAGATCATCTTATTCATCATTCTCTCCCGTAATCATATATCACTATATGAGAAAGCAATATCTAAGTTGCTGGACTTTTTTGCTTGATACGTATTTTAAGGTATGCCCTCTCCTATTTTCCCTGCACTTTCTACTTTCTCAAGTGGTCACAAATGTTAGCACAGGAAGAACTACATGAAAAGAAACTGCACTCTCTGTGCATTATTCATGGCCTTTGTCACCCATAAAGGGCTGGCCTAGTTTTCTATTTCCACAGGGACATTTCGCACAGCCCACATTCAGCATGACTGTTAGCAGTCATGGCAGGTGATATTTTATTCAGCCAAATATTTTATCCACACAACCCTAAGACTAGAAAGCTGGGAAATTGATTACAGGAAATGTGCTGTTTTGGGTAGTGTGCCCACTCTAAGATGGATCTCTAAGGACCCTATGATGGGGACGTTTTCCTGTTTTGAACTTGCTTCTCCAGTCAAACCTCTTCCTTTGAGGGAGCTTTCAAAGAAGACTGGCCATGCCATTGTCAGCCTAGTCCAGTGGTTTTCTGCTTTTTGTCTTCTTCAAAATAATCTGAGAAATTTGAGAACAGTCAGAATCCAGGGCCTCTCCGCTTGAAACTTTCCTCTTACACACAGATTCACGGACTGGGGGGCAGGTATTCCAGGAATTTACCTTTTTAACTCGTCCACTGGGTGACCCATCGGTAGGTGGTGCATAGACCACAGACAAAGAAACGCTGGGAGAGTCCATTTACAGCCACCCACTTGAGAAGCATTTACTGGGTGTACGGGCTAGAACAGTACTGTGGAAAAAAAGCTAGGTGTGCAGTGTGTTCCAAGAGGATGCAAAATGCTGATGAAATAGACAGACTTCAAAACAAGTCCACATCTTTCGTTTCCTCTCCACGTCTATCATATGAGAGAGGCAGAGGAGAGACTGGCTCTTGGATGGAGAAGTTAGTGTCTTTGGTGGTTCATTATTTTTAATAAGACAAAATTCCTGTTTTTGTGCTTGTTAATACTGAAATTTAGTTTTTGGGGAAAATAAAAGATTACTTCTTTTTCTTCAGCCTATTTATGAAGACAAAGGACTAAAAGAAAAGAACTTTCAATTCCTATAAGACTGGCTTGTAGCATTTCTGGATCATGGACCTGTACTTCCACTTAAGAATCCCATGAAAGTGAGGAGCTGGTCTCTGTGTGTACAAATGCCCAAGCCCATGAAATACTGTGGAAAATTCCATCCATGTGTGCTCAGACATGCCGGACTCTGTGTGACTCCATGGACTGTAGCCTGCCAGTCTCCTCTGTCCATGGGGTTTTCCAGGCAAGAATACTGGAGTGGGTTGCCATTTCCTACTCCAGGGGAGTTTCCCGATTCAGGGATCAAATCTCTGTCAGTGGTATCTCCTGCATTGGCAGGCGGATTCTTTACCACTAGCGCTACTTGGGAAGCCAATTCCTTCCATGAACACCAGTCAATCTTCCTTGTCCTAAAAATTTGTTCTTCTCAAATGCAAATCTAGCAGTATTTATCCATTTGTTACTAGACTATGTAAAGGCACTATATTAGATGTGGGGTAGCAATCTGTGCTTTAACAAGCCCACGAAGTGATACTGATGCATGCTAAAGTTTGATATCTGCTGGCCTAAACCAAAATATGTCATCCTCAAGCCCTGTCCCCCACAGGTTCTGATTTATCAGGGCTGGTGTGGGAGTCCAATCATTGATGCTTTTAAAACCTCTCCAAGAAATTCTTATGGGCAGGCAGAGTTGAGCCTGGTTGAAATGTTGAATATGTACTCTCAGGTTCCTGATAACCATCTGTAGCCCCCAAGGAAAAAAATCCAATGTCCACACCTATGTCTCTATGGCTCCTGGCATGCAGGGTGGCACTAGCTTGGAGACTAAAGGTGTCCAGTATGACTAGGCAGCCCTTCTGATCACAAGGGCACTTTGTAGGTAATGTTTCAGCGCTCTTTCTCCTTCCAACTAATTTATTGTTTAAGAGCAGGATCCCCAAGTCCTACTTTCATGTTATTTTATAAATACTAATTTATTTTTTAGAATTGTTTTAATGGAAAAGATAAAACACAATCTCTGAGTGATTTATACGACACTAGAAGATAAAAAGGCTTCCAGGACTCCCAGGTGGTGTTAATGGTAAAAGAATTTTTCTGCCAATGCGGGAGACACAAGAGACATGGGTTTGATCCTTGAGTTGGGAAGATCTCCTGGAGTTGGAAATGGCATCCCACTCCAGTATTCTTGCCTGGAAAATTCTATTGAACAGGGAAGCCTGGCAGTCTACCGTCCATGGGTTCACAAAGAGTCAGACACGACTGAGTGACAAGAAGAAGATAGAAAATTCGTTCCTAGGGTAGAGGTTTTTAACTTCAATTGCTGTCCTTAGTGACAAATAGATCAATTTTTGTTACTGTTCAGCCGCTCTGCTAACAGTTTTTGTTAAGTCATCTATTTCGCAATGAATGGAGAAATCGTTGTTTTGAAGAGCTTGTGGGCTTTTGATTCACATGAGGAGGAATTTTTGCAAGTCATTGTCCTCTGGAATACCTGCATGGCGTCACTAGAGTCAGATAAAGAACACTGCCTTACCCCACAGAATAATTTTTATTAAATAATGAAATAGGCATGTGTATGTTCATCCTCGGGTTGGGAAGATCCCCTGAAGTAGGAAATGACAATTCACTCCAGGATTCTTGCCTGGAAGATTTCATGGACAGAGGAGCTTGGCAGACTACAGTCCATGGAATCACAGAGTTACCCATGACTGAGCACACACACATGTGTATCAGTTCAGTTGCTCAGTCATGTCCGACTCTATGACCCTATGGGCTGTAGTACACCAGACTTCCCCGTCCATCACCAATTCCCAGAGCTTGCTCACACTCGTTCACTGAGTCAATGATGCCATCCATCCATCTCATCCTCTGTCATCCCCTTCTCCTCTTACTTTCTCCTCAAACTTTCGCAGCATCAGGGTCTTTTCCAATGAGTCAGTTCTTCGCGTCAGGTGGCCAAGTATTGAAGTTTCAGCTTCAGCATCAGTCCTTTCAATGAATATTCAGGACTGATTTCCTTTAGAATTGACTGGCTTGATCTCCTTCCAGTCCAAGGGACTCTCAAGAGTCGTCTCCAACACCACAGTTAAAAAGCATCAGATCTTCAGTGCTCAGCTTTCTTTATAGTCCAACTCTCGCATCCATACATGACTACTAGAAAAACCATAGCTTTGACTAGACAGATCTTTGTTGGCAAAGTAATGTCTCTGCTTTTTAAAATTCTGTCTAGGTTGGTCATAGCTTTTCTTCCAAGAAGCAAGCATCTTTTAATTTCATGGCAGAGTCACCATCTGTAGTGCTTTTGGAGCCCAAAAAAATAACGTCTCTCACTGTTTCCATTTTTCCCCATCTATTTGCCATGCAGTGATGGGACGAGATGCCATGATTTTTGTTTTATATATAATTTTAAAATAAAAACAGCCAGTATTAATAACTGTAATCAATATATAATAAATTGGGCATTTATTTTTGATGCACACTATATTGGACATATTATATACATTAGTTAACATATTCTTCACCAAAATCATTCAAAGCTATTATTTTCCCCATTTTGTAGATGTTATTGAAGGTGGAATACTCAGGATTCAAAATCAGACATTTCTGATTCCAGAATCTATAAACTTTTTACAATACTGCATTATCTTCCATCCTATTGTTACATATAGTGTCCTAATATTCATATCATGTTTCATCAACTACCATGGGAAAGACACCTACGACAGAACTCCAAATTCCTCTTGCAACTCAACATTTAAAATGTTTGAGGAGCTAGCTGAACAAGGTTCATCATCCCCCTTTCTAGTCTTGATAAGAGCTGCTTCTGTTTTAAGCTGGTAAAACACTCTCATTCAATATTGAATTTTCTTGGCTGTTGTTTGAGAGCCTGTAGAATGAATAACTTATAAAGTCTAACACAGTAATTTCAATAATAGTAAAGAGTGAATCTAAATATTCATCAATCAGGTTACTTATGCTATGATTATTTGAAAGCACATTGATATTTCTGTAAAGCACTCTTTAAAAGTTACTAATGATATAAGAAATGTTCAGAAAATAACTCTAAGAGAATAAAATGAGGTATAAAATTGTTTCCAATTAGCAACATATGTAAATGCATAAAATATTAGATTGGCATAGCAGAATATTAGAAGAATTCATATATGGGAAGTAGGGTTGTGGGTAATGTTTTCTTATTTTTTTTAATATTTTAAATATTTTGCTATGGGGACACACCCATTTTAAATAAAAATACTATGTTGATCTATCATCAGTAAGAAAAATAAAAATAGTGAGGAATCTGACATATCATTCAGTGAATAATTGAGTTGCCTAATTGAAATGATAAATGTCTCTAATTAGTTTCATCAGAGATATTCACATTTGGATATAAAACTTCTCTGAAACTATGTCTGTTTTATAGAAAAACCAAAGGTTACTAACACTTTCCTTGGGAGTTTCATATTATAAAATATTGGTTTATATATATTCATGGTTTTCATGCTAGAAATAGAGTAGACTGTACCTGGTACAACATATGTTCTTAATAAGCATTTGTTGAATGAATAAATAGGTAGGAGATAATTCCTCAGGTTGTAATATATGAAAAGATCAGTCACATTTTGTCAACTTTCTTTTACCATTGCAATCTTGGATTTTTTTTTAAATTAACCAGCAAGTATATTTATGAGCATTGTCTTATAAGTATTTTAATTATAATTTTCTTTTGGAGGATTAGTAGAAATATGCTTAAAACAGAGATATAAATTCAACAAGTACTAAGACTATTTAATACATGTGTCTTAATGAGCATGTAACTTCTTTTTGTCAATATGGAAAAGAGAGCATCAAATATTAAACTTGCACTTGCCTGAAAGTCTTGAAAATATTAGAAGCTCCCTGCAATAGCACAAATCTTCCTGGAAGATCACTTGTAATAGAGTTTGGCAACCAAGTACACGGATATTACATAGTAAACACCATTTATATTCTTGCCTCCAATGGCCTTGTTGGTAAAAATTTTGAAACTCTGGAAGTACCATATTCAGAAAGTAGACCTCAGTGGGAATGGAAAGTGATGGACATTCCTAAATCCAAGAAAAGAGCAGTGACTAGATCCACCCAATTGATAAACCACTTTTCCTTACCTGAAGCTGTATTTTTAAACTCTTAGGGCTTTCTGGCATTTCCCAGTCTCTATTTGCCACTGTCCCATGAACAATTTAGGACTACTTTTTCAACAGATAAAAATAAATCAATCTATGTCATTTTAAGAAAAAATAAAGAATATATTAAAGCATGTTAAATTTACTATTCGATTGCTTATTTATTGGATTGGCCAAAAATTCATTTGGGTTTTCCCATGAGAACTTTTATGGAAAAGTCAAATGAACATTTTGGCCAACCCAATATTCTTCCTGTGTTTTAAGATTATGGAGAATTTGAGAGTGCCTTTAGGTAACACATAATACCCAACAACAAAAAAAATACACTAAAAATCAGGATCATATAAAATGAAAGTGAAATGAGCACACACGTACACATACTCAAGTAATATTGTCCAACATAATTGACTACAGGTGGGACACAAATTTAGCTTTCAGCTTCCTGAAAAAGATGGCACCCCCTAAAAGTTAGTTGAATAATATTTATTGTCCAAAAGAAGAAAACTTACAGTTTCTAAGGCCAAGCAACACTTTATAGAACTCAGTTTTGAAAGAATTTACTCAGAGGACTGCATGTAGTGAACACTTAAAGATATGACACACAATGGCTTCAATAATATCTCCACTGCAAATACAGTTATAGATGTCATAAGGTTGCTTCTTATTGTGTCTTTCCAAAAAGATCAATTTCATGATACCAAAAAGCAACCTGGGGAGATCAGTATGCACTGAATCAAAACAGATAGAAAGGATATCACTTTCTTAGATTGTGGTTCAAACACTGAATAAAGCCTACATTTAAAAAATCAAAATGGATGAATTACTTCACTTGAGATCACTCGTCTATTAATAGATGTAGGTATAAGGTATCATGGATTGAAGGACATTCCAGCCAAATACTGTAAGATCCACCAAATAGGGGAGTGGCCAAGCTGGCAGGGTGGGAATACCCTGAGTTCGTCTCCTCCCACGGGCACATCAAACTTACAACTGTTTACAGAGCAACTATTGGTGGGAAAAACTGGAAGACCAGCAGAAAAGATCTACAATTAAAGATATAAAGAAGTAACCCCGACACAGGTAGGAAGGGCAGAGATATGGTATTGTCCTATACCTCCAGGTAAGTAACTTATAAATCAGAGGATAATTACAGTCTTCTCATTGAGTGAATAGTCTGAGTTCCATATCAGTGTTCCCACCTTGGGGATCCTGCATTAGAAAGGTGAACTTCCAGAACATTCCAAAGTAGCACTTTCAGAAGAGCTAAAGGACTGCAGCAAATGGAGACACAACTCTTGATGGGTGCACACCAAATCTCACAGGCTTCAGAACCCAGGGCAGAAGCAGTAGTTTGAATAGAGCCCAGGTCAGACCTACTTGCTAATCTTGGAGAGTGTCCTGGAGGGGCAGGAGGCAATCTGGGGACATGGACAATGGCAACAGAGCTCCTGGGGTGCATAGGCAGTCTCCTACCAAAGGCCACTTCTCCAAGAGCAGGAAACATAACCTACCTACCAGATGCAGAGACTTAAAAACAGCAAATTAGCAAAGTGAAGTAGTGGAGGATTATGTCCGAAATGAAAGAACAGGATAAACTCTCAGAACTCAGTGAAGTTGAACTAGGCAATCTGCTTCATAGAGAGTACAAGACAATGATCGTAAAGATGTTCCAAGCACTCAGGAGAAGACTGGATGAACAGGGTGAGAAGTGAGGTGTTTTTAACAGAGGATTAAGAAACATAAAGAAGAACAAAACAGAGATGAAGAATACACTAACTGAGATGAAAAATACATTAGAAGGAATCAATAGTAAATTAGATAATACAGAGGAATGGATCAGCAAACTGGAAAACAGAGTAGTAGAAATCACTGAAGCTGAACAAGAGAAGAAAGAAATGAGGACAGTTTAAGAGACAACATCAAGCATAGCATTTACATTATAGTGTGTACCAGAATTAGAAGAGAGAGAGAAAAGGGATGAGAACTGTTTTTGGAGACATATTAGCTGAAAATTTGTGTAACCTGAGAAAGGAAAGAAACATCCAGGTCTAGGAAGCAGAGAGAGTCCTAAACAAGATCAACTGAAAGAGGACCATACAAAGACAAACTGTATTTAAAAATGGCAAAAATTAGTGCTTGCTTCGGCAGCACATATACTAAAATTGGAATGATACAGAGAAGATTAGCATGGCCCCTGTGCAAGGATGACATGCAAATTCGTGAAACGTTCCATATTTTTAAAACCAACATGATAATGTAAAGAAAAATAAATAAATAAAAGAGAAAAAAAATAAAAATTAAAAAAATGGCAAAAATTAAAGACAAAGAGAAAATAGGTAAAGCAGCAAGGGAAAAGAAAAAAGTGATGTGCGTGGGAACTCACATAAGGCTCTCGGCTGACTATTCAGCAGAAACTCTTCAGGCCAGAAGGGAGTGGCAGGGTGTATTTAAGTGGTGAAAGAGAAAAAACTTTAAGAATACTCCACCTGGAAAGGTGTTCACTCAGATTTGATAGAGAAATCAAAAGCTTTACACATGAACAAAAGCTAAGAGTTCAGTATCACCAAACCAGCTCTACAAGAAATGCTAAGGAGACTTTAAGCAGAAGAGGAAAGGCTGTATCTAGAACATGACAATTATGAAACGAAAACCTCATTTTTAAAGGCAAATATATAATAAAGATAATAAATCAGCCATGCATAAAGCTTTCAGGAAAGTTAAAAGACAAAAGCAGTAAAATTGCCTATATCCAAATAAGTGGTTAAAGGATATACAAGACAAAAAAGATGTAAAATACAATGTCAAAAACAGTAAACCTTGATTGGGGGGGGGTGGGTAGGAAAAATACAAGGCTGTTAAAATGTTTGTACTTGAGAGATCAGCAATGTAAAACAATCATATATATATATATATATATATATATATATATATATATATATATATACACACACATATGTATAGCCATCTACAGTATGGGGGATATAGTCGATATTGGGCTTCCCAGATGGCACTAGTGGTAAAGAACCCGCCTGCCAATGCAAGAGACGTAAGAATACATGAGTTTGGTCTCTGGGTTGGGAAGATCCCCTGGAGAAGGAAAATGTCAACCCACCCCAGTGTTCTTGCTTGGAGAATCCCATGGAAAGAGGAGTTTGGTGGGCTACAGTCCACTGGGTCACAAAGAGTTGGACACAACTGAAGCGACAAAGCATGCACACAGGGTGACATATTCTAACTAGACCTCTCATGGTGATCATTTTAAACCATGTATAAATATCGAACCACTATGCTGTGTAACAGAAATTAACATACTCTTGTGGGTCAATTATACTTCAAAAATAAACTCATAGAAAAAGAGATCAGATTTGTGGTTACCAGAAGTGCGGGGTGAGGGAAGGAGGAACTGGCTAAAGGTAGGTAAAAGGTACAAACTTTCAATTATAAGATAAATAAGTACATGAGATGCCATGTAAAACACAATAAATATAGTTAACACTGCTGTAAGTTATGTATTGGAGAAGGAAATGTCAACCCACTCCAATATTCTTGCCTGGGAAATCTCATGGACAGAGGGGCCTGGTGGGCTGCAGTCTATGGAGTTGCAAAGAGTTGGACATGACTTAGTAACTAAACAACAACAAAGTTATATGTGAAAGTTGTTGGGAATAGATTCCAAGAGTTCTTATCAAAAGAAAAACATTTTTTCTGTTTCTTTAACTTTGTATCTATGAGATTATGGATGCTCACTAAACTCATTGCATTAATCATTTCATGCCAAAGGTACGTCAAATCACTATACTGTAGACCTTACCTTTATATAGTGGAGTATGTCAATTACATCTCAAGCAAACTGGAAAAAAAACACCAGCAAGGACTGGGATCAATTAACCCAAAAGTCTACCAGCACCAAATTCAAATTTTTACACAATTAGTTGTTTTAAGCATAGACCAAATTAGCCGATTCTTAGCCATTTAGAGCTGCCTGCCTGCTTTGCACACTTCACCAAACTGCATCCAACATCCACTAGTCATAGATAAGATAAACCCTGTGGTTATATAGGCTCTAAGCCACTGATGCCCTTCAGAGTTTTCTGCCCCCAGAGACTTCCTATTGGATTGCTGAGAAACATCACATAAACATGTGAGTTTCCTCTTTCCTGGAAATTGCCTTGCCTTCTCTCCTTGTGGATGTGTCCCCACCCCAACAAACTATCTCTAGATTGTTTGGTCCTGGTTCTGTGAAGGGGACTATTTCAAGATGGATGGATGGCTACAGGAATAGGGCTGTGTGATTGTGTGTGTATTTTCTAGCTCTGCCTGCTAAAAAAAAAAGCACAGAGACAACGATTTCCCAAGACCAGTAGGCATTCCTGACACCCAGATCTTGGTCTCCATCTACCATTCTCAAATAAAAGGAACTGGGGCCCCTTGGGCAAATGGCTAGGGCCAGGGTGATCATAGGGAAAGAACAAGTGGTGGCAGAAAGTAAGGAAGTACTCAATAAACATGGGGTCATTAAAACAATACGCACAAGTCAACTTGAAACATTGGCCAAATCTGGGGTAATCTGAGAACAAAATAATAAATGGTAATGTTTTAGGTCATGCAGCTATTAAAAAATATGATAAACTAAGTGGCTTAAACAACAGAAATTTCTCACAGTTCTAAAGTTCAAAATCAAGGTGCCATAAAGGTTTCTTTCTTTTGGCTTGTAAGCAGCTGCCATCTCTCTGTGTGCTCATGTGACCTCTTATTTCTGTGTCCATGGAGAAAGACAGCTAGCTTTTTTTTTCTTACAATTGAAATTTTTTGCATATCTTTATATACCTTTATTATTTATTTATTTATTTTTTTAATTTTCTTTACTTTATTGTGTTGGTTTTGCCATACAATGACATGAAACCTTTAAACAATGATTCTTATTTTCTCTTTCTAAATTTCTGTATATAAAACTGCTCTTCATGGAAGTAATCTAAAACCATTATTTCTTTTAAATGTATTGATCTTAAATTTTCTCATTTGTATGTAAATATTATATTTATTTTCATTTTATAATAAAAAATAGTTTTCATTGGTTAATTATGCCTCTTAGGAAGAAAAAAATCTTAGGACTGAAGTGAGACAATAATTTAAAGCTAAAATAAAATTATAAATTACAAGTGTTATTTAAATTTTGATTAATGTGTTTCCCTGCAAGGCCTTTTATTAATACTTGAGGCAAAGAAAAAAATTCTATATGATATAATTATGAGTCAAATTTTACTCAGCCACATTCTGTGACTTAAATTGAACAAAACCAAGAATCAATTTATTTGATTTTACTTAAATTGAACAAAAACAAGAATCAAGTTATTTGATTTTAGAAAAAGCTGACTAATATGTACTCAATGCTTGCTCTTGTTGTTTAGTTGCTAAGTCATGTCTGACACTTTTGCCATCCTATAGACTGCAGCCCTCCAGGTTCCTCTGCCCATTGGATTTCCCAGACAAGAATACTGGAGTGGGTTGCCATTTCCTTCTCGAAAACAGCAATGTTTCTGGTGTCCCTTCTTATAATGGCAATAATCCCATCATGAGGTCCCCTCCTTCATGACTTTGTGCTCAGTTGTGTCCAACTCTTTGGACCCCATGGACTGCAGCCTGCCAGGCTCCTCTGTCCATGGGATTCTCCAGACAAAAATATTGTAGTAGGTTGCCATTTCCTTCTCCAGAGGATCTTTCCCACCCAGGGATTGATCTTGTGTCTCCTGCATTAGCAGGAAGGTACTTTACCACTGACCCACCAGAGGAGCCCCCTTCATGACCCAATCTTACCCTAATTACCTCCCAAAGGCTCCTATCTTCAAATACCATGGAGGGTGAAGGGCTCAACCTATCAGCTGGAGTTGGGGTATGCCAACATTTGTAACAGAATATGATGACTCAGTACACACAGAGTAAAACAGGAAACCAGGAATACATGGTGATGTGAATAACTGAATACATAAACAAATGGAGAAGGAATAAAAGCTCCTCTTTAGAGTAAAATTCCAACTAATAAATGTCAATAATTATGGAAATAAATGATCATTATTTGGCAAATGTCACAGTAATAATCAAGTTTTAGTCAAGAACAATGAATGTTAAACTCAGTGGGTTGAAGTATAATAAAAAACAGGATAATTTCATAAAATTAATTAACCTTTACTCTTTAGAGTAAAATTCCAACTAATAAATGTAAAAAAATATGGAAATAAATGATCATCATTTGGCAAATGATGTCACAGCAATAATCAAGTTTTAGTCAAGAACAATGAATGTTAAATTCAGTGGGTTGAAGTATAATAAAAAACAAGATAATTTCATAAAATTAATTAACCTCACACAATATCAATTACAAAAAGGAAAAGAGTAACTTTACAGTGGTAAGACCTGGCAAATCCTACCTTAACCAAAAGATCAAAGTCAACCTCAATAGCAAGGGAGCAAATCAGCATCACTTGCCCTCCAATGTGACATGTTGAGAGTAAGCAATATTACTTTTGTGATATTCTTGCAAAAATGTAAAACTTGCATATAATCAGAGGAAACCTCAGACAAACCTAAACTGAGAGACTCTTTAAAGGTCTGAAGTTCAGGAAAGACAAAGAAAAACTGAGGAACTGTGACGATGAAAGGAGATTAAGGGGATCTGACAAGTTCATTCAATCTGTGATCCTAGGTCCAACCTCAGTTAAGGGTTGTGTCTATATATTATACCTCTAGTCCCAAATAACAAAAAACATAGAAGCAAGCACTAAATAAAATGGTTATCAGTAAATACCTATTTATTGATTGCTTACCAAGAAATCTAGGTGGGCAGGGCCCTCTGCTTTCATCAGCCTCCCTCTCTCTGAGTAGAAGTCTGTGTTCTGAACCACCCATATAGTGAAGGTATGCACTTATATACGTCAGAGGAGCTCTATCCTTAACCAAAGAATTTGTGGTATATAGGCTAAAAGAATTGAGTGGTTGCCTGGAGATATGACCTGTGACCTTATAAGAAGATGGCCATGAGGAAATACAGGGACACAGGGAGAATACCATGTGCGGATGGAGGATTAGAGTGATGCATCAAAAGCCAAGGAATGGTAGAGATGCTGGAAAACTACTAGATGCTTGGAAGAGGCAAAGAAGGATTCTCATATCAGTTTCAGAAAGAACATGACTCTGCAACACCTTAACACACAGCCTCCTACAGATCACAGGTCATATTGGAGTGAGGCCCACCTTACTCCCGTATGACCTCATTTAACTAATGATACATATATGCAATGACCCTGTTTCTAAATACGACCACATTCTGAGGGACTGGAGATAAGGACTTCACCATATCTTTTGGGGAACACAGTGCAACCCTAAAAGCCCGGAATGTTTTTAAGGGTCAGTTAATGCTTATCATTTCTTAACGTTTCTGCTGTTTTAAATTATCTAGTTGGTGACAGTGTGTTGTGGCAGCTCTAGGAAGCTAACACAAGGACCTATGTAACAAACCGCATTCTAGTGGCTCTGAACCAAAGTGAAGTAAGATGTGGTCCCATCTTCGGGGAAATGCTAGATAAGATTTCAGAAGGAGAGAGAGACAGAGAGTGAGAGATGGGGGGAGAGAGATGATGAGAAGGAGGGAGGAGAGATATTAGTTAAGTGGTTTGTATTATTTGGAGAGAATTTCTCTGATGGGTCAGTGGTAAAGGCCCCACCTGCCAATACAGGAGATGCGAGTTCAATCCCTGGGTCAGGAAGATCCCCTGGAGAAAGAAATGGCAACACATTCCAGTATTCCTGCCTGGAGAATTCTATGGATAGGGGACCCTGGTGGGCTGTAGTCCATAGGGTCACAAAGACAAACACTTCAGATGTTGGAATAAAAATAATATACCCACAATGAAATTTGAGAGACAGCAAATCTCTATGGACTCATTTATAGAGTTGTTGAAAATTCTAGCAGAAGATTTTAAAAGGAATCCAACAGCTTAATCTGAATATGTAGTAGAATAGAGATCCATAAATAGCTAAATCAGTTTTGAAAAAGAAGAGAAAAATGCTACACTCAACCAGAAAATGGTAAGATATACCATAAAGCTTCCCTAATAGCTCATAGCTTAGTTGGTAAAGCATCTCTAACAGCTCAGTTGGTAAAGAATCCGCCTGCAATGCAAGAGATCCCGGTTTGATTCTTGAGTTGGGAAAATCCGCTGGAGAAGGGATAGGCTACCCACTCCAGTAATCTTGGGCTTTCCTTGTGGCTCAGCTGGTAAAGAACTTGCCCACAGTGCAGGAGACCTGGGTTCGATCCTTGGGTTGGGAAGATCCCTGGAGAAGGGAAATGCTACCCATTCCAATATTCTAGCCTGGAGAATTCCATGAACTGTAAAGTCCATGGGATCGCAAAGAGTCAGACACAACTGAGTGACTTTCACTCTCATACCAAAAAGCCATGATAATAAAGGAGTGTGGACCTGAGCTGCTGCTGCTGCTGCTAAGTTGCTTCAGTCATGTCCAACTCTGTGTGACTCCATAGATGGCAGCCTACCAGGTGCCTCTGTTCCTGGAATTCTCCAGGCAAGAATACTGGAGTGGGTTGCCATTTCCTTCTCCAATGCATGAAAGTGAAAACTGAAAGTGAAGTCTCTCAGTCGTGTCCAACTCTTAGCAACCCCATGGACTATAGCCTACCAGTTTCCCCTGTCCATGAGATTTTTCAGGCAAGAGTACTGGAGTGGGTTGCCATTTCCTTCTCTAGGACCTGATGCAGCCATAGGTAAATAAGCCAATAGATCAGAAGGAAGAGCTCAGTGACACACCTGTATGTTTAGGGGAACTTGGTACATGAGGGAAATACTACTTGAATCCATGAGGCAAAATGGATGGACTGCTCAATGGATGTTATTGAGGAAACTGACAGACTCTACAGGGGAAAATAGAATTGGAAAACTTACACAATGAACAAAGATGGGCATCAATGGATTAAAGAACTAAACATGAAAGACAAACTAAAGCAAATAGGAGAAAATATAGAAATATATATTTGTGATTTTTAAGTAGAAATGACTAGTGAAACTTCCAAAATGCAAAGTGCAAGGGAAAATTTTTTCAACTGCCTATTTTATTTTATTTTATTTTATTTTTATTAGTTTTGCCATACAACGACATGATATCACCATGGGTGCCTATTTTAAAAATAAGAATCTCAAGTGATGATATATGTAAAATTATCAGATTATTTACAGATTAAGAAAAATTAACTGTGAACTTCCAGATGTTCAAGCTGGATTTAGAAAAGGCAGAGGAACCAGAGATCAAATTGCCAGCATATACTGGATCATTGAAAAAGCAAGAGAGTTACAGAAAAACATCTATTTCTACTTCATTGACTATGCCAAAGCCATTGACTGTGTGGATCACAATAAACTGTGGAAAATTCTGAAAGAGATGGGAATACCAGACCATCTGACCTGCCTCTTGAGAAACCTGTATGCAGGTCAAGAAGCAACAGTTGGAACTGGACATGGAACTGGACAGATTGGTTCCAAATAAGAAAAGGAGTACATCAAGGCTGTGTATTGTCATCCTGCTTATTTAACTTATATGCAGAGTACATCATGACAAATGCTGGGCTAGATGAAGCACAAGCTGGAATCAAGATTGCCAGGAGAAATATGAATAACCTCAGATATGCAGATGACACCACTCTTATGGCAGAAAGTGAAGAAGAACTAAAGAGCCTCTTGATGAAAGTGAAAGAGGAGAGTGAAGAAGTTGACTTAAAGCTCAACATTCAGAAAACTGAGATCATGGTATCCAGTCCCATCACTTCATGGCAAATAGACGGTAAACAGTGGAAACAGCGGCTGACTTAATTTTTCTGGGCTCCAAAATCACTGCAGATGGTGACTGCAGCAATGAAATTAAAAGACGCTTACTCCTTGGGAGGAAAGTTATGACCAATCTAGACAGCCTATTAAAAAGCAGAGACATTACTTTGCCAACAAAGGTCCGTATAGTCAAGGCTATGGTTCCAGTAGTTATGTATGGAAGTGAGAGTTGGAGTATAAAGAAAGTTGAGCACCAAAGAATTGATGCTTTTGAACTGTGGTGTTGGAGAAGACTCTTGAGTGTCCCTTGGACTGCAAGGAGATCCAATCAGTCCATCCTAAAGGAGATCAGACCTGGGTGTCATTGGATGTGTGATGGATGGCATCATCAAGTCAGTGGACATGAGTTTGGGTAGGCTCCGGGAATTGGTGATGGACAGGGAGGCCTGGCGTGCTGCAGTCCATGTAGTTGCTAAGAGTTGAACACAATTGAGTGACTGAACCAAACTGAACTGAGGAAAAGTTATTTGCAATGTGAAACCATAAGAGATTGTTGTTGTTCAGTCACTAAGCCATGTCCAACTCTTTGCAGCCCCAAGGACTGCAGCACACCAAGGCTTCCCTGTCTTTCACTATATCCAGAATTTGCTCAAACTCATAACCATTGAGTCAGGGATGCCACCCAACAATCTCATCCTCTGTCATCCCCTTCTCCTCCTGCCCTCAATCTTTCCTAGCATCAGGGTCTTTTCCAATGAGTCAGTTCTTTGCACCAGGTGGTCAAAGTATTGGAGTTTCAACTTCAGCATCAGTCCTTCCAATGAACATTCAGGGTTAATTTCCTTTAGGATTGACTGATTTGATCTCCCTCCTGTCCAAGGGATTCTCAAGAGTCTTCTCCATCACCACAGTTCGAAATCATCAATTCTTCAGCGTTCAGCCTTCTTTATGGTCTGACTCTCACATCCATACATGACTACTGAGAAAACCATGGCTTTGACTATACTGATCTTTGTTAGCAAAGCGACTTCTCTTGTTTTTAATACACTATCTAGACTTGTCATATCTTTCCTTCCAAGGAAAGAAAGAAATCTCTTAATTTCATGGCACAGTCACTGTACACAGTGATTTTACAGCTCAAGAAAATAAAATCTGCCACCATTTCCACTTTTTCTCCATCTATTTGCCATAAAGTGATGGGATCAGATGCCATGGTCTTAGTTTTTTGAAAGTTGAGTTTTAGGCCAGCTTTTTCACTTCCCTCTTTCACCCTCATCAAGAAGCTTTTTAGGTCCTCTTTAGTTCTGTAAGAGGTTAATAGTTAACTATACAAAACCCCAGAAGTAAATATCTAGGATATGCAAGCAAATCCACATGGAAAAGATAGGAAGACCATGGAAAATATTCCCTGTAAAATGGACCTTGTAAGACCTTGGTTTCCTCATTTACCCATTCAATAAATATTTATTGAGTGCCTATCACATGTTAACACTGCTCTAGACACTGGGGTTAAAGCAGACAAATTTCCTGCCCTTATGAAATTTAAATAGTCCACAACCTTCTCTCTTACCAATAAGAGAAAGAAACTAGTTTCTACTAAATGAATTTTCCTTTAAAATTATAATTGTGTCATTTTAAAATTGGAAGAATTTTTAAGGTGCATTTCTTCTAATTCTGTACATTTGTGAATTATTCTCAGGGCACAGTGGCCTGACACACAGAGCTGACACTACATCTGTGTTTATAATGCAAAGTCCAGTAGTTAGATGGGTCCAGAATTGCCATGACTGAGTCACATTGTGTGCCATTTGGCAACCTCTCTGAGCTTTAGTTCCTTCATCAGTAAAATAACAAAAAATGAGACAGCGCATACAATTCATATGAGGATTAAATGAGATAATACAAAACAAAACAGCATCTGGCACATGATAAAAATTCAATCATGACTGCTTTTACATCTATGTTTCATTCTGATATTGAGTCCAATAATTATTATTTTCCCACGCATATCATGGGGCTTCCCAGATGGCACTAGTGGCAAAGAATCCACCTACCAGGAGATGCAAGAGACATTGGTTTGATCGCTGAGTCAGGAAGGTCCCCTGGAGTAGGAAGTGGCAACCCACTCCAGCATTCTTGCCTGGAGAATTCCATGGACAGAGCCTGGCAGGTTACAGTCCATGGAGTCACAAAAAGTTGGACACAACTGAGCACAACAGACATATGCTATTTCAAAATTAGTATGGTAACACTTCTGGTTATTAATCAGGCAATTAGTTTCTTCTTTAATTAATAATCAGAAAAGGAAGTCATATGCCTGCCCTGAGACGTACCCCCGTAGTGTGTGAGGTGTGTCTTGTGGATTAACTATTAATCCTAGAATGAAAACTGAATTCAAGATTGTAGGGCTGGAAAAGATATGAGACACCATCTTGCCAGTCCCTGGTTTTTTGACACAGGCAGATGCGAAGACCTGAAAGAGGTAAATACCATGCTCTGAGTTTGCACAGCTAGAACTATGGCACTTCTGGGGTTATAATTAATTACGATTAGAAAAGATAATTGGATTAAGAAATCATGGTTGTGGTTAGGAAAGATTAATGTTACCAGGTGGTATTGTGAACTGGGTATGAATTGGCTCCATGAATGACTTCAATTAATTAGAGACCTAGACTCAGATAGGACTCAAAGTTATTCCGAGTATGAATGTGCTGGACTTCACTTGACTGTTGCTTTGGTTCAGTAGGTGGAGCCTCTCTTCCTCATTAGAGTAAACAGATTCAACTCAATTATAAATAGAAAAAAATATGTGCCCTCCGCCATTGAGAGTTGCAGAGAGTGACGACTACCTGGAGACCTCGGGTGCCACGGTGAGCAGTGTTGGAGCATGAGTTCCAAGCCACAGTCCATAGGGATCATTGGAGCTCCTTTCTCAAAGGGCCAGGTGAGTAAAAACCTGGCTTTGAATAACTGGAGCTTATGAGAAAAGTTACGAACTTCAAAATTAGTAAGGTGTTACCATCTGGTTAGTTAAACAGCCTGACCTGAAATTTATATTAAAGTCTTTTCATAATTTTACATCATTGTATAATTATGGTCACAAATCCACTTATAACAGATTTATAACTATAACACCTAATCTCAGCCACAGCCAATTTTATTTAAATCTGCTGAATTTTTCTTCATTTTTTGAGAAAATAATTTTATTTGAGTGGAAATAGACTATTTCTGCCTCGTAGCTACTCATTTAGATTTCCATGCTCTTCTCGCTATTGGTGTTACTGTGTATATGTAGAAGGAGATAGAATTTTAAGAAAATATATTTTTTCATTTATATGATTAATACCTAGAAAAATTCATAGATGGATGGTAAATTTTAAGTTTTAAAAATGTGAATAAACTAAATATTATTGATTTATCAACATTTTGAATTATTTATATTATTTTAGAGCTTTAATGATTCTATAAGTGTTGATTCATGGATTTGGTGGAGTTCTTTGTGTACCTCTTTTTGAGGGATGAAAAAAGAAAAGCAAAAATCACACTGAAGAGACTATTGGATTTATCGAACTCCCAAGTTCTAAAACATGCCAGCAACGCTTAAAATACTGTCTTCTTTTTTCCTGCCCAGGCACACTCATTCTGGTAAATCTAAAGAGATTACAGATATCTCCAACTCCTCCAAGTGTCCGTGCTAAAGGGGTGGGGGAAGAATAAAAACAAAAGTAAATAAGATAAAGTGTGAATTAAAACTCACCGTGGAGATAAAAGGTTGTAGTTGTTTTAAATGAGGTGTCTCCGGTTCCTTAGAACTTTCTCTTTGCCCAGCTGAGCAGTGTATTGCTTCTCTTAGTTCTGAACTCTTCTTGCTTTGCACTCTGTGACTTTTTTTAATTACAAAACAAATTGGGACAGGTCAGAGGTTAGAGATGCGAACTGTATTTGAAATGTCAGTCAAAACTGCTTCACTCCCCCTGGAAGTCTTTCAGAGTTCTCTCCCGAAACACAGGGAGGTTTTGCTGACAAAGAGGTGTTTCTTGTAATGCTGGGCTTAATTGCAAATTCCACAATGTGCTCACCTATTCTGACAGGTTCTAACAAAGATCACAATAAAATAGCTAATTTAAAATAAAAAAGAAGAAGAAAAGAGGGGAGGGAGGGAGAAAATGGCTTGAACATGCTCTGATCCCTGGATCCCAGCAGAAGGCCATATGCTGATGATAACAGCCCCTCTAGGAGATAACATTTTGAAACTTAGCCCGGTGCATTTTCCATTCTCCATAATTCTTCCTCCTGCCTCTACAGCCCCTCCTTATTAAAACATGGCGCCATGCAAAGAGTAAGACACTACCGACCATACACACACACACACACACACACACACACACACACACACACACACACACACGAGAATGAAGCTTATTGTCTTACAATAGTGAGGACTCAGAGAGATTTTTCTACTCTAAGCCATAGCATAGAAGGGAAAAATCAGCCAACATATAAATTTCTGTCCTCAGCCAAGGGACATAAAATTTGGATAAACAACCAAAGGAGAAGATTAAAGGGCAGATGACTAGAAGGTTGAGTCTGAGAAAGAACTCCATCCTCAGCCCCACGCCCTTGCAGGACAGTGGTTGAGGGGAGAGGGTTTTGACCAAAAATGAAGTAGGTATTATATCTATTTTCCCATTGTGTTAGCTAAGGCTCAGAGGGCTATGGTAATTTGTTTAAGGTCACATCGCTTTAACTGTGTAATTCCAGGCACGGATACCAAAGGCTGTGCTCCTGACCTGTGCCGGTACATCTTCGGTTCTGCAGCAGATCTTGAAGTTATGGTCAATTAGGGAGTAGAGCCAGCTTCAAAGTCAGTAGCGCTAACAAAGAACAATGGGAAAAGACAGAACATGAGAAGCATTTTAAATTAGATGGAAAATAAAAGCTAGAAAGTGTCACTCTGGGAAGCTGAACAACTGTGTTCTTGTAAATATACAGCCAGTCCTCCATATCTGTGGGAATGTCTTTACCGTCATTTTTTGTAAGGCACTTGAGCATCTGTGTAGGGGAGGCGAGGGGGTCCTGGTCAGTCCTATATAGATCCGGAGGAGGAATTTTAGTATCAGTTAAGTGGTGTATAAGATTTCTTCTTCTCTTTTTTTTAAAAAATAATTCTGAAAGTTCAGAATGGCTTTATTTTTGAAATTTTTATTGAAATATACTTGATTTACAATGTTTTAGTTTTGAGTGTACAGCAAAATGATTTAGTTATATATATATATATATATATAAAATTTTAATTCTTTTCCATTGAAGGTTATTATAAGATATTGAATATAGTTCTCTGTGCTCTAAGTAGGTCCTCTTTGGTTATCTATTTTATATATAATAGTGTGCATATTTTAACCCCAAACTCCTAATTTATCCCCTCATCTCCAGCTCCTCTTTGGCAGCCATAAGTTTGCTTTCTATGTTTGTCAGCCTATTTTTGTTTTGTAAATAAGTTCATTTGTCAGGAGTGTTTAAAAGTTTTTCCAAAGTTTGAAAAGGAGAAGACAAAGGTCAGAGAGTTTTATCAAACTGACAGCTTTTGAACATCTACTAAGTGTCAGCTCTCTGCTAAAAAACACAGTGCTGGAAGTGTAGAGAAGATTGGACAGAAATCTAATAAGGGAGAGAAAACAATGACAAATAACTCAAAATCAAGGCAAAATTTCAGCCAAGTAACACTCTATTGGAGTTTAAAGAAGGAGAAATTGTATCTACTTGTTGAGGGGGTCAGGGCAGGAATCATAAAAAAAGGCAGTGAAGTGAAGGAGCAAATGTGTCTGGCTGAGCATGGTGCTGAGGGAGAGTCCCTTGCTGCCAGGGACAGGAATTTGACATGGAGGATTTGCCTGGTAATCAGGGCAAGTCATCTGGTAATTTAAGGTGGGAAGAATTTCCACTTAGTCTGGTGCCACAGTGCGACCCTAAGGATAGACACAGGTATCTTCTGGCACGTCTTCCCACCTGACAGCAGACTTCCCAGGTGGCACTAGTGGTGAGGTAGGTGCAGGAGACCTAAGAGACAAGGGTTTGTTCACTGGTTTGGGAAGATCCCCTGGAGAAGGAAATCCAGAAGGACAACCCCTCTCCGGTATTCTTGCCTGGAGAGTTTCATGGACAGAGGAGCCTGGTGGACTATAGTCCATGAGGTCGCAAAGTTTTGGACACGACTGAGTGACTAACACTTTCACTTTTTCGCTCCCACCTAACAGCGCACAGTAACTTTTTCTATTGAAAAGCCTTGTTGGATATTGAAATCAGAGAGACACATAAAAGAACTATTTCTTTAGATGGCTTATCTGCCAGGAGGCTGGAGAAGACTTACTGCAAGGAAGAAGCGTGCTAGCTTCCCCGAAGTAAAAAGAGCAAAGGTAGAAATGTGCCAACCATTCTTAAACAGGTCAAAACTTGAAATACTGGGTTGGTCTTTGTGAGTTCATCTCCCAAGTGATGATTTTCCCTGCTGCCTCCTTCCTCTGCAAGAGCCCTAACTTACATGCGGACATGCACGTAGGTCTGTCTGATGTCACGCTGTTTTTTTTTTTTCACCTTATGTTTTGACTCAAGCTGTTCTCCAGGTTTGCAAAGTTTTTCCATCACCCCATCTATTTTCCTGAATCACCTACTCTTGTTGCAAGACTCAGCAGAAATGTCAGCTTGTTCCCTGCAGACTTCTCTGAAACTTCTCCACCCTTGACAGGGTTAGGAACATCTTGCTTTTGTGGTTACAATATCTTGTAACTGTGTTGACGCAATTCTCTAAGTATTATAATTGGGATTATTAATAAATATCCAAATCTCCTATTCACTTGTGAGTCACTCAAACACAAAAGCCCTCTCCTTTGGATCATTGTATCTCTATCTCTCAGAGTGCTTTTGTACAAAACGTGTTCACTGTGTTGGTAACATAGTGTGATGGAGACGAGAAGCTGCAAGTTTTGGGGTCCAAACTACCTGGATGTGAACTAAGGCTCTGCCACTTGTTCACTGTGTGCCTGTAGGGAAGTAATATAACCTTTTTGATTCTATATCTTCATATTCGACATAGGAGTAATTCAATCTACCTCGCTGTGATGAGAGTGAGATCATGTAAATTCCTGACCCTGTAGGTACTCAAAAAGTGATAGTTACTCTTCAACTGATTAATGAAAAAGGTTTCTGTTGTGGGGGTTTGATGATATGATAATGTCTAAATTACTCTATGTCTTCATTGTTCAGCCACGAGGAGGGGTGGAAGAAGGTCCAACAGTACTGAGAAAGGCTGGTCTGCTTGAGAAACTTAAAGAACTAGGTAACTGTTTAAATTACTTAATCAATTTCTTATTAAAGTATAGTTGATGTACAATATTATGTTACATATTTATACAATATAGTGATTCATAATTTTAAAGGTTATAATCTATTTACAGTTAATGTAAAATGTTGGCTGCATTTCCTATGTTGTGCAATATATCCTTGTAGCTTATATTATTCGTAATAGTTTGTGTCTCTCAACCCCCTACTCCTATATTGCCCCTCCCCCCCACCTTCCCCACTGGTAACCACTGGTTTGAACAAGGAAGTTTCTAAGTTGAAAGCTGATCAGCCTGGTTTCTTTCTTACTCTGAAGGAAGGTCCAGGCTCCTGCTAAACAGGGTGTGTCTGGGGTGACATTTATACCACAGTGACATTATAGCAGCGTTGGCTATAACCTTAGAAGTATATCTTATTAAAAAAAAAAGCAGTGAGGGAGAGAATGCTCAGTAAACACTGTTGGATGAATATCCTCACTCAAATATTTTGTCTTTTCAGTGAGACTACTCTTTTAGAGAATCTGTGTGTGCAAGAACTAGAGGATGGGTGGTAGGGAATTCAGGGAAAGTGAAAATGAAAAGCCAGGGGCAGCAGAAAGTACATTACTAACAAAAGGATCCTTATTTGTAAAAAGAAATAAAACAAGGTGGTTATATAATAATAATAACAGTACCTAGTATTTGCATTAACATCCTAGTATGTGTACATATATACATATAATTCTATATATACACATGAGCATGCAGATGAAAAGTAACATAATTTTTAAAGTATGGGCTAAAGTAAACATCACCTTTATATGTAAAACCCTGATGAAATGTTGGGGATGATATGGACCAATCAGAACTCTCATGTATTTCTGGTGGGAATGCATAAATACACAGCCACCTTGGAAAGCAGTTTGGCATTTTCTTAAATAAACATGCATTTACCTCTTGATCCAGCAAATCTTCTAGAGATTTACCAAGAGAAGTGAAAATATATACTACAAAGTCTTCTACTTGAATGTTTGTAGTAGCATTATTTATAAAAGTCAGGAAATGGAAATAACAAAACGCTCATCAACTGGTGAATGGATAAACAAAAAGTGGTACATCCATACCATGGGGGTAATACTCAACAATAAACAGGAACACAGGCAAGAACATGGATGAATCTCAAAGATATCATGCTGAATGAAAGAGGCCAGACACCAAAGGTTACAAACTGTACGATTTATACGAAATTCTAGGAAGGACAAAAGCATATCAAGAGAAAGATCAGCAGTTGCCTGGGGGAAGGGGCATGGATTGATTTAAAGAGCAGGAGGGAATTTGGGGAGTAATGAAAATATTCTGAAAGTGAAAATATTCTAAATCTTTATTATGGTGATACTTGCAAGACTGTGGATATTTCTAAGACAAGCTGACTTGAACATTTAAGATGAGTGTATTTTAATGAATAACAATTATACCCCATAAAGTTTAAAGAAAAATGACCCTAAGCGAGAATAGAAAGCTAGATCCTTCAGTTAACAAGCTTAGTTTGGCCACATTTTATATCTGCTTGAATCTGTTAAAGGTGCTACTGATTCATGGATACACATGGACATGCAATAAGTACAGTATACCATGACTGGTTAATTCAGAACACTGTGTTGATCCCATATCACACTTTTACATGAAGCCTGTGGCTTCAGTTGGTGACAGCTTGGGATGAAACCAAGGGCTCTTAATACAGTATAAGGAAGTTGAGAAAATATCGGTGTCTTTTTTTTCTGGGCATAAATATATGTTGTTGCTGTTCAGTTGCTAAGTTGTGTCCAACTCTTTTGTGATCCCATGGACTGAAGCTGGCCAGGCTACTCTGTCCATGTGATTCTCCAGGCAAGAATACTGGAAGGGGTTGTCATTTCCTTCTCTAGGGGATCTTCCTAACCTAGGGATCAAACCCAGGTCTTCTACTTGGCAGGTGGACGTTTTACCACTTAGCCACCTGGGAAGCCATATATATATATATGTATAAATATATTTTCTTTTTTAAAACAGCTTTTCTATTACCTACACAAAACAAGCTTATCATAGAAAAGTAAACAGCACACAAACAGAACCCAAGACAGTGATGCCATGCGTCAAGCCCAAACCAGCTTATCACTGTTACACTTTCATGTCTAGCCTAACTGACTTGAGTCAAGAAGAATTTGCAGAGAACCCAGTATATAGCAGGCAGCGGTGTAGAACCCAGTATACAGCAGGCACCGGGGTGCAGTGACGTTGGGATGATGATGTCAGATAATAGTGGACATAGTTTTTACTTTCACGAGTTTTTACAGCCATTTCGGGTTCTTTTTTCTTTTTTTGCAAATACACTTATTTGGTAAAATTGGAATCATCCTACAGTCTGTTTTGTAATCTCCTTTAGTAACCTAAAACTTTTATTATAGAGCATGATGTGAAAGATTATGGGGACCTGTCCTTTGCCGATAACCTTGATGACAGTCCCTTTCAAACCGTGAAGAATCCAAGGTGTGTGGGAAAAGCAAATGAAAAGCTGGCTGATGTGGTGGCAGAAGTCAAGAAGACTGGAAGGATCAGTCTTGTCCTGGGTGGAGACCACAGGTCTTTTTTTTAATGCTTATCTCTATGGGAGTCTGGTATAAATACGGTGAAGGAAATATAACCAAAACCATACGAGAAGAGAGAAAATAGGAAAGGAAAGTATTGATCAATATTTTACACCACATTTTCTGCCTTGTTTCTTTTAATTTTATTGATTACTACTTTATTTTGGAAACAAAAATTTCCCTCTATTTGAAGTCTGGCATGACCTTTTCCTATGACAGCAGAAAATACATGGTATGCGAATTGATTTCAGCAAAACATTCAAGCTTACATTTCTAAATAAATAAGCACTGAGGAAATTAATAGTCAGCCTATTGTACTTGATTAGTGATAATAGAAATAACTTATTTATGTAAACAATTAAAGCATATGTTTCTCGCTATCAAATAATAATCAAATTTTTGAAGTACACATGCGTATATAAAAAAGTGGCAATTGTAGTTCTCTAAAAACCATTTCTACTAGAATTTTGAAAATCTGTTGTATTTCCTTCCTGCCATAAGTTTTTCCTTGTATATAATTTTAACAATTGTGTTACCCTGTTTTGTTCTTCATTTACACTACAGATTTCCTTATGTTATTAATACCTCACAATACATATGAGCATAATTTTTTACTGTTGCTTGATATTTCATCTAGGTATGATATCTCTCTCTCTGTGTGTGTGTGTATATATATATCCATGTTGTCAAATATTCAGGTTATTTTCAAATTTCACCATTATGAATAATGTGGCAAAGATAATGTTTGTGCGTGTTTACTCTCAAGGTCCCAGGACATGTAATCAGAAGTATGATTAGGTCAAAAGTACAATGATTACGATGACTCTTAATGCAGGAGTCAATTACTTCAGCCCCCACCATATTTTCCTTGAAAGCCAAAGCGTATTCAGGACTTCTGTGACAAAACTCACATTGAGAAACTGGAGCTCTCTTTTTCCAAGTAAAAAAAAATTGTAAGTGGGAATTTTAAGAGTGGCACATGGACAAAGGAAAACAAACCCGAAGGCAAAGACAAACAGCATGCTGAATCATCAATACATGAACATCAAGAAAGGACTGCTTCTGAAAGTTCACGGTTCTCTGGAGGGTTCCTGAGCACTCACAAGTGGGAGAGTGCAGACTCTGTATGGCAAATCATGGTCTTTTAACTTTTGTGTGAAGTTAGCTTAGCTTTGCCATTCTGGCAAGTTTGCTGGAGTTTGGAGTGTTTGAGATGAATTTTGAGGGTTCTGGACCAGGCTAAGAGTGAGTCCTTAAATACGTAGCAGGAGACTAGAAAGTTCCAGCAGAGGATGTGAATGTTGAATCGAGTGAGTGTGCAGGATACACTGGCTGAAGTGGATGTAGGGGCTTTGAGTGATGTTCCCCAATTGTAAAAGAATTGGATTTTAAGAAACATGGGAGGACTCTGTCATAATTCACTTGGGAGAATTAAGTATTTACCAAGGGAGATGAGAGTACAGAAAATGAGCCTGTTTTTAACCCTGAGAACTGAGTGATAGCTCATGCTAAGAAACTTCTTGTGTGGCTACTATCTTTTCACACATTTAATGTTTAGTTAAACTAGAATTTGCAATTTTATTAGAAGGTGGTTTTGAAGAAAAATGAAAGTTTTTTTAGTAATGCGATTACAGTGAATAAATATAACTTGTTAGTAAATATTGTTAGGTATACTTTCTCTATTGTTGCAATTGTTTAATTGGCATCTTCAGTTTAAAAATCTCTCAGAAATATTAGCCACTTTGACTTAAAGGGGAATCAGGCTAGAATATTGTGTAAATGATATGATATACGTACTGATACTGCAAACCTGATGTTCTCATGAACTTCTTTTCCTTTAAAGTCTGGCAATTGGCAGCATCACTGGCCATGCCAGGGTCCACCCAGATCTCTGTGTCATTTGGGTGGACGCTCACACTGATATCAACACTCCACTGACAACCACAACTGGGAACTTGCATGGACAACCTGTGTCTTTCCTTCTGAAGGAGCTAAAGGAAAAGGTAAACAGCTGGTTGGTATTCTGTTACAGAAGAATTATCTTTAGCAGAAGTTCAGAAGCCAGAAGGGAAGTAAGAACCCCTGTGCCATTTTATTCTGGATTAATTTTCAAACCATTTCCTCAGCAGCCGATAAGCAATGGGGGGAGGTGGACAGAGGTAGTGAGACTGTATCTCCATGTTAAGTTTGCAAACTGACTTCAGGTGTAGCTTCCCTTTTATTTTTTTTCCCCTCAGAATTCTAAATAGTTTAAGTAGATTCTCTGCTCTCAGGAAGGTGGAACACAGTTCTCCAATCCTAAGTGGAAAATATGGCTGCTTACAGTTCAGAACCTTCCACTAAGGTAGTATGAATTCCTGGGCCTATGTTCTCAGGACCATGGTGCTCTCCAGACTTCTGCCATGGGTGCTGTGTTCCTACAGTCATCCGAGCATGAGATTTGGCCCCTTACATCTTTAGGTGCAGAGAAATGAAGACCTTAAGTGAAGAAGTTCTAAGGGTTGGTGACAGAGGTGGCAGGGTTCAGGGCACAGCCTGCTGTTTCAGACACATAATCCTTCTAGAAAGGGCAGGCAGGCCTGGGCAGCACGAGGTCGGGGGGGGTGAGGCAGACTAGCGGGTGACTGTGGAGGGAGGGAGGCCACAGACGGTGTGCTCGCTCCTCGCTGGGTGGGCAAAAGCCCCCAGTCCTCAGCACCCCCATCCTTTTGATTCTTAGTAGGTAGAGCAGGGAGGAACCCTTTATGACCAAGTGAGCAAAGGTTCAGGGGTTAACACACGCACCAAATGTGGAGGAAGGCAAGGACCATAACTCTGCTCCTGGTCCTCCTCTCTTACACACCCCACAGCCTCTCATTCTAACCAAGTGCCCCTTCAGAACACAGGGCCTTTTCAAACATGGAGATTTTAAACACAGATTATGATGGCTTATTATTTAACATCGTTACTATGAGAAGCACATGTCTATATTACAAGAGGGAGAACTATCTCCTTGCTCCCTAGAAATTTCTTTTCTAAAAAATGTAAGATAAAATTTCAGAATAAGATTTAACATTGTGGTTCATAATTTTTATTGATATGCTACCAATAAAACAATTTTTATTGATACAACTGTAGTAAATTGGACAATGTGATGATACTTGGGGATCCAAACCTCCTTATGTTAAATGTCAGCAGCAATATTTTCCAAACAGATGACCAACATGATTGGTCTATACACTTGCAAATGTGTTGTTAGCTCATGAGAACAGCCAAGCTAGGCTCTGGGACATTTGAAGACATAGTCAAACCAAAGGTCTGATTGAAAATTTTCATCAGCCACTCTAAACCATCCTCTGGATAAAGTCTTTTTTGAGAAAGAGAAGAGAAGGAAGCTATGAAAGCACACTGGTTTCTTTATAGAAGAGTTCCAGGAGAACAGGGCCCGGTGGAAATGGAGCGTAGAGGTAAATGCTGACAAATGGTTCAGGTTAGGTCTGGGCTACCAGGCAAGGCTGGGTAAGGCCAAAGCAACCAAGGGGACAGACATTCTCTTTCCAATTTTGTACTATATTTTAATGATTTCCTTGAACTTTATGTTCTGAATATAAGATACATGCAATCTAACATGTGTCCTTAACTTTCAATGTAAGATTTGCTCAAGAGAAGCATATATAACCGAATGGAACCATTGCAATTCTAGATGCCCGAGGTCCCAGGATTCTACTGGGTGGCTCCCTGCATATCTGCCAAAGACATTGTGTATATTGGTCTGAGAGATGTGGACCCTGGGGAACAGTAAGTTTATTCCTTGATGTGGTCTACCTTCCTTTTTGTCCTTTCTCATGTTAGGCGTGCTAGTCAAGTCAAATGAGAAAAAATTATTTTCAGCACCAAGTCTATATATCTATGTGTGTGCTCAGACGCTCAGTTGTGCCCAACTCTTTGCAACCCCATGGAATGTAACCTGCCAGGCTCCTCTGTTCATGGGATTCTCCTAGCAAGAATACTGGAGTGGTTCCCATTTTCTCCTCCAGGGGATCTTCTCCACCCAGGGAGAGATAAGAGAAGATAGTCTCTTAAGTCTCCTGCATTGGCAGGCAGATTCTTTACCACTAGCACCACCTAGGAAGCCCCCTATATCTGTATCTGTATCTGTATCTAAGTGCATGCTAAGTCACTTCAGTCATGTCTGACTCTTTGAAACCTTATGGACTGTAGCCCACCAGGCTTCTCTTTCTATGGGATTCTCCAGGCAAGAATACTGGAGTGGATTGCCATACCCGCCCTCCAGGGGATCTTTCCAACCCAGGGATCGAACCCATGTCTCTTATGTCTCCTGCATTGGCAGGTGGATTCTTTATTGCTGAGCCACCTAGGAAACCCATCTATATCTAGATCTGTATCCATATATACATGTATATACATATATGAGCTTCCCAGGTGGCTCAGCGGTAAAGAATCTGCCTGCCAATGCAGGAGACATAAGAGACATGGGTTTGATCCCTGGGTCGGAAAGAGCCCCTGGAGGAGGATATGGAAACTCACTCCAGTATTCTTGCCTGGGAAATCCCATGGACAGAGGAGCCTGGTGGGCTACAGTTCATAGGGCTGCAAAGAGTCAGACAAGACTTATGAACTAAACAGCAACAACATCTATATGTATGTATTTAGGTGATTTTTACCTTGACTTGCTGTTTAAAAATTACTGATATATACATACAGTTCACCAAACTTAAATGTATTTTTTTAAAGATTTATGGTTTGGCTGTGGTGAGTCTTCGTTGCTGCACGTGGCCTTTGTCTAGTTGCGATGAGTGAAGGCTACTCTGTTGTGGTGCTTGGGCTTCTCAGTGTGGTGGTTTCTGTTCTGGAGCATGGGGGCTTCAGCAGCTGCAGTGTGTGGGCTCAGCAGTTGTGGCTCATGGGCTCTGGAACGCTGGTTCAGTAGTTGTGGCACACTAGCTTAGCGGCTCTGCAGCACACGGTATCTTTCCAGATCGGGGCTCAAACTCATGTCCGTTGCATTGCAAGGTGGATTATTAACCAGTGGACCACCAGGGAAGCCCCTTAAATAATTTTTGAATCTTACCACATTGATCTTTTCTCTAAACGGAAACAAGAGGGTCAGCCTCCTTATAAACCTAGATTATCTTAATATCTTCTCTTTCATAGCTATATTTTGAAAACTCTGGGAATTAAATACTTTTCAATGACTGAAGTGGATAAACTGGGAATTGGCAAGGTGATGGAAGAAACATTCAGCTATCTACTAGGAAGGTATGATGCCTCTGTGTGTGTGTGTATGTAAACATAAATATTATTAAAGGACTTGCTACTGAAACTAGTCAATGTAAATTATTAACCAAGCCTGCAAATATAATCATGAAAGTTCACAGGGTTGTTACTTTTTGTAAAACAAAGTTAAGAACTGTATTTTTCTACTAAATATTAAACCACCAACTTTAACCTGAATTCTTTTCTCACCTTTTAAAAGAAAGAAAAGGCCAATTCATTTGAGCTTTGATGTTGATGGACTGGACCCATCTTTCACGCCAGCTACTGGCACACCAGTCCAGGGAGGTCTGTCTTACAGAGAAGGTCTCTACATCACAGAAGAAATTTACAAAACAGGTGAGTAAAAATCTGAGTGAATACAAGGGAAAGTGTACACCTGGCCAATATATATTATTACTTCCCTGATCTGAAAACAAAGCCCCAACTTGACACTTCTGAATGCCCACTGCATAATACAATGACTGAAATGTTTCTGGTTGTTACCACCTCTTTGCACTCCTGGATAATATTTCAAGTCCGTCTGTACTAAATTACAAATGTCAGCTATTTAATAAATTACATTATTTCCATTTGTTTTTGTAGGGTTACTCTCAGGATTAGATATAATGGAAGTAAATCCATCTCTGGGGAAGATACCAGAAGAAGTGACTCGAACAGTGAACACAGCAGTAGCAATAACCATGGCTTGCTTTGGGGCTGCTCGAGAGGGTAACCATAAACCTATTGATTACCTTAGACCACCAAAATAAACGTGGAATCATCATACAAAAAAATCTCACAGCTAAATGACATAATCAGCAAGTCTAATAGTTTAAACTTATAGTTATCATCCCAAAGATTTGGTCTGTCAGGAAAATCTTTTGCCTTGGTAAATATTAGTACAATTAGTATAAACTGTATCAATTCCCTCTTGGTGTGAAATTTAAGATATGGAAATGCTAATTTTTGTGAAATTAAAAAGTTTATATTCCCATTTTGGCAAAAGACTTATCTTTAGAGAAACAGACATTCATTTCCAAATAAAAATTTGCCGGCATTAAAAAGAAACACTTTTATCAGCCCCCACATGTACAGTGGGACTCCTGATATCAGGAGATACAGCTACTCAACCTGAAAAGGGACCATATTTCCATGTTGTTCAAAGCTGTAATGCCTAGAAACTGCTCTTCTCTATCTCTTTATAAGATTCTGTCATCCCTATACAAGTTTCTAAATACACGCAACACACACAGATACTGACACACACACACCCTGCTTAAGACTACCATAAATACTTAAAAAACCACAGTGAAATTATTACCCCCCAAACACTAGAAGACCCTGGTTAAGTTATTTAAACTCTTTTGCTTTGGTTCCCTCATTTGTGAAATGGATTATTATAGGGTTTGGGCAATCTCTTAAGTCCACTGATGTTAGATGACCATGTTTCATTTTTTTTAAACCTCAAGCATGATATTGGTCAATATCATGTTAAGCATGGCTACTACTCAGTCAGTCTTTTGGGAAACTATTTTTGTTTCTAAGATATGCTAGTTTAGGTTGCGATTTCACTGAAAATTATCTGTGGCTTCCAAATGCCCCACCTTTCACTTATTTCAATTGGTAAAGAATCTGCCTGCAATACAGGAGACTTGGCTTTGATCCCTGGGTCAGAAAGAGCCCTTGGAGAAGGGAATGACAACCCACTCCAGGATTCTTTCCTGGAGAATTCCATGGATAGAGAAGCCTGGCAGGCTACAGTCCAAGGGGTCACAATTGAGCAACTAACACTTTCCCAAGCTTCCAAAGGCCTCACCTTTGACTCATTGCAGTTAATAGGGTGCTCACTGGTTGAACTCCTGAACATCCTAAAAACTCATCTCAGCTCTATTATATAGTGAAGCAAGTGGAAAAGTAAGTGAAAATAAACCAGAATCAAAACAAGGGAAGTGAATTCTTTCTCTTTCCTCCATCTTACATGAAACTCAAAGTGGAGTCTGTAATGAAGCAGGCTCCATGAAAGAATTTTTTCTGCTATTCTTTTTTTTAAACAATTAATTTATTTTTTAATTGAAGGATAATTGTTTTAAAGAATTTTGCTGTTTCCTGTCAAACTTCAACATGAATCAGCCATAGGTGTATATATATATCCCCATCCTTTTGTTATTCTTGTTATAACAGCTTTATCTGTTAAAGAGCCTCTACTATCTGATTGTTTACCTGCAATTCAGAATTTTAAACCTGTTGACACTATGGACTTTGTAGAATAAGTAACTGTTAGATAAGAGCAATTATAATGGATCTTACTCTAGAGAACATTATCCAGTACAGCAGTCACAGGCAGTTAAATTAATTAAAGTTTAATAAAATATTCAGTTGCACACTATAAGTGCTCAAAAGGCACATGGAACTACCAACTGTTGAACTATACAGCACAGATATGACTATTTCTACCACTGCAGAAATGCCTAGTGAACATAGCCACTATAAAGTTATTATTAGTTTTCAAAAAGAAAAATTTTAGGATGTAATGGATATAAGTATTTTTTTCTCAGCTGTATTCTAACACAAATTAAGCTTCTGTCTTCTAGTAATGTCTGATTAATACTAACCTCTTAAAAGCCTATTTGGGGAAATAATATTCCCTTTTTCTTAAGCTAGAGAGGAAAAACTGAATTTTTAACAAAATTAAATGGAATGTGTATGTCCTTAAGAAACTGACACTGAATTTTTCTCTTTATTCTATTTGTATAATACTATTGTTACAATTATTTCTATTCTGGGATCTCAAAGCAATATATTCCTTGAGGCAGCAAGAATATATTGAGACTAGGTTAAGAGTAATACTTGAAATCATTTCTAGTATAAAATTTTTGGAGAATTTTAAAAATATCATTAGCTTAGAAAAATTGTTTATACCATTATACAAATTTTAAGTTGTCCTTGCATGGCAAATAAAGATCTAGTGATTATAAAAATATGAATCATAAAGAAGATAAAAGTCTAGGAGGAATGACTTTGAAATAGAAATTTGCAGTTAAACTTCATTAATTCTTTAAAAAAAAAATCAGTACCCCTTAATTCCTAGGTTAATGTCAGTAATTGACTACAGTGTTCAATCCATAGAGGTGGCTCAGTTCTCTGTTTTAACCCAGCTAGTACACTGCCTGGCACCCAGGAGACACTCATTCAAACTGAGTAATTAATCAGACAATTTATTCCTTCAACAGATTTTACTCATTATTTTCCAAGTCTTTTACAATCTTAATGCCACGCCCCCCCAAAATAACAGTATGTCTCCCAAAATCTAATCCACTCTAAAGAACCAAAATGTATATATTTAAAAATATAAATACTTAAAAAATTTAAGACTATAAAAATTCAAAGAATCACATCATCTGTCAGGTGTGTCAACCTGGAAAAGTAACTGATTTATTTTTAAAAACAGGGATTGAAGAATCACCATTTAAGCACGAGTTTCTTAAGTTACGTTATTTTCTTACACGGCTTCCAACTCATTTCATATAGTAAATTCAAGTCCACAGCAAAGGCAAAACCTTGCCAATCTACCTCAATAGAAATATTAGCCTGTTTACTTGGAAATCTATGATAAAAAGTTTAAGCCATTTTAAAAAGAATATGAAATTGTGTTTGCTCCTGTAATGCAATGAAATCTAGAGTCCTTTACTTGACAAAAATCTCTTGTTGCAAAGATATACCAAAAGACGTTTATGTATAAAAGGATCTGTAATAACTATTTTCCATGTGTGGTGCCTTTAAAACCGGATTTGAAGACTGAATAAGTTATAAATACTAAAAAAAAAAAAAAAAAAAAAAAAACAATGGCCAAACAGCAAAGATTGAGAGTGCCTGGTAAAAGTCATCTGATCAGATACGTCAGTGTTCCTAGGTAGCTCTAATACCTTGTTGTGGATAGGAACAACGTGTAGTTTACTTGATCTCTTAGAGACAAAGCAATAGGAGGACAGGAGTCGGAAGTCAATAGATTCACCATATGAATCAAATCAAACAATCTGAACACCGCCGCCTCTGCTCCACCACAGTGCAGCACTGTCAGGTTCAGATTTAACAGACTGAGGTCCACTTTCAGCACAGCACACTCTGACTTCACTGAGTCACTGGCAGAGACACAGGCACCTGACTAGACTGGGGTGCTGGCGACCCACTGCTGACGCCTTGCGCAGGCACGGCAGCCGGTTCCATCTTGCTAATGTGAGTGATGAATCGAAGGCGGAGTTTTAAAGCCGGCTTTAAATTACAGATAATCTTTTCTACCTAAAAAACAAAAGCACGTTAAAACATATTTCCCCCTGAGAAGTTCAATTTCCCACTTTTAAAGAAGTGATTTAAACATTTCCTGAGACAATAAACCAGGGAGTGGAAAAGGTAAATGAGGAGTTTCTCTCATGTTTTATGTTTTAACAAAAGCAGATAAAACTAGTTCTTTCTTACCTGAAAAAATCATGTGTTGTCCCTCACACACATATTATATATATGTACATTTGAGTATGTGTATCTATCTATATATGCATACACTTAACAGAAACACAGTCACTGACCTAGGCAGCCAGTCATCCTCCTGCCAAAAGCTAGTAGAGTTTACACTGGGGGTTCTATCCCTCAATGGACTCATCTTTTAAAAATGCTATCTTTACAGAAAGCACCATGATATTTCAAAGATCTTTGAATAACTCAGGTTCAAAACATTTATCTATACAGTTAACTTTTTATGGTTTTGATTTACACCTGGAATTCAAACTAAATCCATTAGACTTACTCTTACTTAAAATGCTTTAAAGAAATAAACACATTAAGTAGTTCCATAGCTTTCTTAGCTTTACTTATATATTCTTGGACCTTACCAGGAAAGATCAGTCCATTAAAAATTCTTCCTTTCTGTATTCCCTTGTGTCAAAGTTTCTTGGGCTCAAATACAAGGAATATGCTAAAGAAAACATTTCTGTATTGGTTTCCACTTGACAATCCTGTGGAGGTGTAAAGGAGTCAACACCCTCCCCACTCCATGTTGCCAGCTTCAAAGAGTGAATCCTGAAGACTAGGATTCATATGCTTACGTGTATCTATGTATAGTCCTTTCCCATTTTAGAGAGAAATAACATTAAAGTATGGAGAGGAGGTCACTTAACTTCACCTATTTGCCCTCCTTCCACACTTCTAAAAGAGCTGAGATTTTGGTTCCCACAGACAGGAAACTCAGGATTTAAAGAGGTATTTAAGGAGGTCCTTTCCACTCAGAGACAGGACTCCCAGGGAGTGGCTCTTTCTATGCTGAGTCACAACTTCAACTTTACCAGTGTGCATGCCTTTTAAAGTGACTCAGAAAAAATTTAACACCTATTCCAAATGGCAAGCCCCCACCCCCAAACAGTTAGGATATAATTAATTCCCTAGGACTTTAAAAAAATTCAAGTTCAGCACCCTCAGTTTTAAATACCCTTCATTAGTTATTCTCCTGACCCTCCTGGTTTTAATCTTGTGGTCACACTGCAGTCTGTCCTATGTCCTCACAGGATACCCTGATCACTGTGGGGAAAAACAGGCTCTGCTCCACTCACAACACAAGGTCTCTCTGATCCTTTCAGCAGCCCTGCTGTATGGTTTCCTCCTGACGAGTTTACCATTACTAACTCCCCAGATCATTTTCAGACGCTTTGTTGCAAATGTCAAGGGGAAACGTGTGAGAAATTATAATAGGTATTTATTTTTTTTTAAATTGGCAGATGATTGCTTTACAATGTTGTGTTGGTTTCTGTCATACACCGTGAGTCAACTATAAGTATACATATGTCCCCGCATGGTTAAGTTTTCAAAACTAAACGTCACTGAAAAATAATTAGAGTGAACTTACTTGCTCTTTTACACTGTCACCAGTAAACATATACTTCATATGATACAGGAAGTCACAGATGGGATCCATGTAGTTTAAGTGGGTGCTACACTGGTCTACATTCAGCAACATGTCATAAAATGCCACACCAATCTATTTAACAAATAAAAGTATTTAAATGGTCAAAATGGTTCAGTCATGATGAAGCTGGTCTCCATGACAAGAACAGCACAGAGGGTAACATCCTTATTGAGGAACTGTCACTATCACACAAACCTCTATGTACATGGGTGATAAGAAACTGCTTGCATTTATAATGGAATTCGGAGTGCTACCAACTGACCCCAAATAGGGATTAAATACACTTTCTCCTCCTAATTTAAAATTTAAAATGAAGAGATAAACAATCCCTTTTATGGAAACCATCTCTCAATTTCTGGGATACTTGGCAGTCTCAGGGAACCTTTACATACTGTACCTTCTTAGTTCCACTGGGTGTCTCACACTTCAAAGTTCTATATTTGGTGCATTCTCTTTTCTCTACAATGTTGTTATAGGGGATTAACTTTAGTCATTCCCATGACTTTAACGAGTTCCTCTGTACCACAGTGCACATGCTCAAATGCACTTATCCAGCTTTAACTTTCTTCTCAGAGTGATGATGAGCATTTTCCCCTCCGACTCTCCAGCTCGGCACATCCCCCACCAAACTCATTATAGGCATACTAAGTTACAGGGATGCTAAGGCCTCAAGAATTGCTCTTAGATCCTGCTAAACTGATTTTCCAACTAATGGTAATGATATACAGTTTAAAAAACACTAGGAAAGAAACCTTAATATACTTTTTAGAACTTAATCTTACCACTGAAAACCCAGATTAAATTTTACCTCTATCATACATCGAGTTCTCTCTTGCTGAAACCTTTGTAAAAATGGTCCCACAAGGTGGTACACATAAAGCAACTGGAATTCAGTCTTCACTATAGGAAGAAGTACTTCAGTGAGAAATCTAAAATTTAAAGATAAAAATAAAAAATTTCTTGTGACTTGAAATCAGTTAAATTGTTTGAATTTTGTTAATACAGCCTATCCAAGTATTTGCAAAATTTGTAATACATTTTTTAGAGTTTATTTTAATTCTGGTAAGACTTCTAATTAATCTGACATCTCTCACTGGCTCTTATTTTCATTTGATTACTGAAATAATTTACGTCAGATTTAGGAGTTGCTCCTAATAGTACAATTACTCAATGACGGAATGTGAATTATTTGAAATAAAAAGAGAATAACCAACTTAAATAAAGGCCACTATCAAGAAATTTAAATCTAATTAGTACAATTATACAGTCAAAAATAATAATCAGAAGAAAGGCTAGTATCAGGTATGCCATTCAAAAGGCAAATCTGGGGATATATTATGGAAAAAGCATGCATTTGAAGCCCATTGAAATGATAAAGGAAAACTGAATATCAGATTATTACTTATACATATAAATTAATTTTATTCAATCAATTCTGACTTAAAGGAGGCTTTCTGATACCTAGAAACTACTTAAGACTTATACTGTGTAAGCTGTTCCACTGAATCAGATATATACCCCAGGTGTACATGAGATTAAAAAACAAAAACAAAATAAGTCAAATGTCTTTAAGAAATCATAATACATACTTGGGAATGAGAGAAAGCTGCCCAATGCTGGAGTGGTGCCACACTGCATGCGCCAGAGCTAACGTGTAGCTACAGCTCATTTCAGAGTAGGACTGATGACAAGCGGTGAAATCGAAGAGGCGGAAAGGATAGCCGACCCACTCTGTCTCAGACGTTAAGCTGGGACTGCTGATAACACTCACTATTCGATCGTGAAGGACAATCCAATACGGCTCCTTTAAAACCAAGAAAAAGCCTGAAGAAAAACATCGTGTCTCTAGTAATCCACTCCATATCCAGTATTCTACTGCAAAAGCCTAAAATAATTGCACATTCTCATTTTTTAATGTTTTCTATTTATCTAGTTTGTGTCTTTGTGTGGCTTCACAATGAGTCAAATTAAGTCAATAACAACCTGGGGAGAAGTGTCTGTGAGTTAACAGCTAACAGTTAACATGAGTCTGTCCAGTTAACTTAATAGCTGATATTTACTACATGATAAATTGACTTTACCTATATTTACTATACAGTTAATGCTGGTACACATTTATAATTCACAAATATGTATATATGTATATTTTGGAGGAGTGTAAGGAAAAAGTGATTCATAAAGATGCATAATCAAACAAGTTTGGAGAGTACAGCTTTAGACAATATTACTAACACTCAAAGATGTCAGACATTTGTGTGGTGCTAAGTAGACATGTGTGAAGGTCACAAAGGGAGACATCACATAAGTGGAGAAGTTACAAAACACTTAGCTGAAAAAGCAAGCCCTAAGTTAGCAAAGAATGAGCAGGCTTTAGGAAAGGTAACGGAAGGAAAAGCGTCCTGGTATATTCTCTTATATGGCAGAAGTACCCAAAAAATGTGTCAACAAGCATCATTTGCAGGAATAAAGGATAAATTAGAGATACCAAGGGAACATTTCATGCAAAGATGAGCTCAATAAAGGACAGAAATGGTATGGACCTAATAGAGGCAGAAGATATTAAGAAGAGGTGGCAAAAATACACAGAACTATACAAAAAAGATCTTCACGACCCAGATAATCACAATGGTGATCACTCACCTAAAGCCAGACATCCTGGTATGTGAAGTCAAGTGGGTCTTAGGAAGCATCATTATGAACAAAGCTAGTGGAGGTGATGGAATTAGAGTTGAGCTATTTCGAATCCTAAATGATGATGCTATGAAAGTGCTTCACTCAATATACCAGCAAATATGGAAAACTCATCAGTGGCCACAGGGCTGGAAAAGGTCAGTTTTCATTCCAATCCCAAAGAAAGGCAATGCCAAAGAATGCTCAAACTACTGCACAGTTGCACTCATCTCACATGCTAGTAAAGTAATGCTCAAAATTCTCCAAGCCAGGCTTCAACAATACGTAAACTGTGAACTACCAGATGTTCAAGCTGGATTTAGAAAAGGCAGAGGAACCAGAGATCAAATTGCCAACATCTGTTGGATCATTGAAAAGCAAGAGAGTTCTAGAAAAACATCTACTTCTGCTTTATAAACTATGCCAAAGACTTTGACTGTGTGGATCACAATCAACTGTGGAAAATTCTGACGGAGATGGGAATACCAGACCACTTGACCTGCCTCTTGAGAAATCTGTATGCAGGTCAGGAAGCAACAGTTAGAACTGGACATGGAACAACAGACTGGTTCCAAATAGGAAAAGGAGTATGTCAAGGCTGTATATTGTCTGCATGCTTATTCAACTTATATGCAGAGTACATCATGAGAAACACTGGGTTGGATAAAGCACAAGCTGGAATCAAGATTGCCAGGAGAAATATCAACAACCTCACATATGCAGATGACATCACCCATATGGCAGAAAGTGATGAACTAAGAGCCTCTTGATGAAAGTGAAAGAGGACAGTGAAAAAGTTGACTTAAAGCTCAACATTCAGAAAACTAAGATCATGGCATCCAGATCACTTTGTGGCAAATAGATGGAGAAACAGTGGAAAGAGTGGCTGACTTTATTTTTTGGGGCTTCAAATCACTGAAGATGGTGACTGCAGCCATGAAATTAAAAGACGCTTACTCCTTGGAAATAAAGTTATGACCAAACTACACAGCATATTAAAAAGCAGAGACATTACTTTGCCAATAAAGGTCCGTCTAGTCAAGGCTATGGTTTTTCCAGTGGTCATGTATGGATGTGAGAGTTGGACTATAAAGAAAGCTGAGCACTGAACAATTGATGCTTTTGAACTGTGGTGTTGGAGAAGACTTTTGAGAGTCCCTTGGACTGCAAGGAGATCCAACCAGTCTATCCTAAAGGAAATCAGTCCTGAAAATTCATTGGAAGGACTGATGTTGAAGTTTAAACTCCAATACTTTGGCCACTTAATGCGAAGAGCTGACTAATTTGAAAAGACCCTGATGCTAGGAAAGATTGAAAGTGGGAGGAGAGGGGATGACAGAGAATCAGACGGTTGGATGGTATCACCGACTCAATGAACATGAGTTTGAGTAAACTGCGGGAGCTGGTGATGGACAGGGAGGCCTGGCGTGCAGCAGTCCACGGGGTCACAAAGAGTTAGACATGACTGAGCGACTGAACTGAACTGAAAGGATCTAGATACATAATATGTTAAGGGGTCAAAAGTAGATCAGATTTTAATTGGAAAACTAAGGTTGGATAAGAAAGTGGGACCAAGGGATGCAGGGACTCATAGTCAGGTAGATTTATTTAGATCTGATGCAAAAGAGGCCCTGTAGATTGTAGAAGCAATAATAATGTGAAAAAAAGAGAAACATTTCAGTAATTGCATGACGACCTTGAATAAATCACAATGATTAACTCACTGGTAGGGCCGTGATGATCAATCCAATGGCATTCATCCATGCTGTAATGTTCTCTCTTGGCACTAAAGGCTGACTATTAGTTGGGATACAGAACAGAAAGGTGAAATTAGAAAAACATTTTATATGGTTTTACTAGATCTTACTTTGAGAATATATATATAATTTGGAGGCTGACAACTGATCTATTTCAATAAAACTACAATGGATTTTTAGTGACTAAAAATATAAATAAAAGCTAAGCAAGGCTTTTCAACTTTTTCAGTTTTCTTCCTTAACAATGGTTGCTGAGCTGAAAGAGTATTTCACTAATTTATATTTATTCTCCAATCATTATCCCCTACTTTATATAGGCCTTTAAGAAGAAAATCTTGAAAGAATGTCTTTGGGAGAAGTTAACATTATTCCTAAGTTAAATGTCGAACAGCTAATAAAGAGTAGAAGTAGGAACAAACCCATGTTTTCTGGCTGTTCAGGGCTCATTCCACTTCATACTTATCACCAAGACATGATTTAGAACCTAAAGACAGTCACTATTCAATGTGCCCTAGCCTTGGGACAACAGGTGTGTCTCACAGCTCCAAATAAAATGTCATTCTCTTAAACACTGAATCTTATTGCATGAAACAGGATACACACCTCTTCAGGACAACATTTAGAAGAGCATTTCCAACATCTTGGCCGGAAACAGCCAAGGCCATGAGCTCCACACAAGTGACATGCAGCGCGTGGGCAGCAGGGTTGGGAAACTCATTGAACCTCCAATCACAGTTTGGGAATGGACCAGGAGATTTGCCAGCCATCGGTGCAGACAATTAAAGCAATAACTGGTTGATCATTCTGAGATTAAAGGCTCATGTTTGTATAGTGCTTTACAGTTTTCAAAGGTTTAGCATGTAAACATTTCATTTGATTATTAATATATCTAATTATGAGCCCTCAATAAGTGATTTATCGGAGAGCTTAAGAGGCAAACAATACAAACTGAATACAAATAAATCTGACATGTGCTGATAGCAACCATGTGATCAACCACAGATATCAATGATTTGTCTTATATAAGTGGGTTCTTATTGCTGTCACATGACAGCTGTAGATGCAACCAAGGTATCTGAAGGCTTTATCAACCTATTTTCTTTTAATAGTTGTAGGAAAGTTAGTAAGAACATTACTTTCTCATGAGTAGCTCTTTTACTTCAGGAAGTAATTTCTGTGTAGGAAAATTAAATCAGGCCTATTTTATGTAAAACTGCTCTATTTAGTAAATAAGAGTGGCATAGTGTATAGACATATTAAGTATAGTGGGTTAATCATTTAAAACAGAAGTAAAGCAAGAAAACACCAATATAGAATCTTTCTCACTACAAAAAAAATGTTTTACTATTATCTATTAATGTTTTAAAAATTATTCAGGGATTTATTTAAAGCAACAAAGTTCTATGTTCTCCATAGAACAAATGTGTGTACTATAATATATAGTATATTTATTTAGGAATGTTTTTCTTTTAAACAAATCTCTTCTCTAAGGTTTTCTTTTTTTTTTAAATAGAAGTTTTAATGGAGTAAATTTCTGCCTATCTGGTATTATGCTGCTAATTTAAGACTTCAAAACCTTAACAGAAGTAAAAATTAATAAATAAAATAAAAAATAAAACACTGATGTCTTAGAATATATAAAAACTTTGGAATATTTAAAATGACAATATATGTTCACACAAATCAACATATAGTTATTTCTGTAGAGTCTGGAAAATCACAATAAAAAGGATATTATCTACTAGTCTGCCAATTAATTTGCAGTAGTAAGAGTCGTCTGGGACCCAGGGATTGTCTTCTCGTGCATTCATAGCATTTTTCAGGTAAGTGTCACTTAGACACCAGCCCTGTGGTCGGTTATCCTTGAGCGACCCAATGATTGCATGGACAAGTTTTCGTTTGAGACTTTCGCGATTTCTCAGGTGCATTTCATAATAGTGCAGAGTATTATACAAATAAGTCACTGGACGATCTGCCAAGAAGAAAACAGATCACTACGATGTTTACCTGGTTACTGACAACTGTGAAAAACTGATCTATTTTCAAGATTGCCAAAAAGTAGCTCAGAAGATTATAAAACTATTTCACATGTTAAGCAATTGCATACAATGGCTATTTTTATTTTAGACAAGGCAGAGGGCTTCTAACAATATACAGAGCTTCTTTGTAGCAATTCCACTCTGGAAATTTATCCTGCAAAAATGATGTATGTGTAAGCAATGCCGCTGCAGCCTGTTTATACTAGCAAAAGATTAGAATAGCCTACATGATGGAAACAGGGGACTGGTTAAGTCAATCATGGCATGCATGAAGCAGCTTCGTATGATCTGATACAGAATAATCAACTATAAAACCTTATAAAGGTTAATAAAAAATAATGTGTATATTATATTTGTGAAAAAAATAAACTACCAACCCCAGAATATTTAAGGTAGGATACACAAGAAACTAGTAACAGTGACTGTCTACAGGGAAAGAAAGGAGGAGCTACAAGAATCACTTAGAGGACAGGGGTGGGACTAACCACTTTCATTGCATCAGGTGCATATATTACCCTATCCAAAACGAAAAGTATTTTTAAAGGAAAGCTCCCTTGAACTTTTACATCTACTCTGCAGTGCTAAAATGCAATTCAGACTTCCGCTATGAAGGGAGATATCTTAGAACAAGGACTAAGAGGAACTGCCTCCCCACCCCACCCCTGCCCCACCAGACAAATACTCTCTATCCCCCTGCTGTGCGGCTCCAGGACTTCCATGCTGTCACTGACTTCACTGTTCTCGGTTACCAGGCTCAAAACTTTAGAGTTGTCCTTGATCTCTTTCTTTCAATATTCTCCCGTAACTGGTCAACCAAGCTCAATTCCTACTCTTGACTCTTTCCCTTCCTTCTCATTTTCAGTGTCACCACACTTGTTTAGATGCTAACTGACACAAGTCTTTGAAATGGCTTCCTCCTTCCAAGACATGCTGCTACTAGAATTGGATTCACCTTTCTAAAACAATGCTTTCCATACCATGACTTTACTCAATAACTTCTAGTTAATTCTCCATTATCTGTAGATTATAAAATCGGAACTTCTCAGCCTGGCATTTAGTGATAAGTTGCCAGGTACAATTTAGCCCAATGAGGCAATTGTTTTAAAAAATGCCTTGTTTTTAATACCTCCATGATTTTTCCAAAGGATTTCTCCTGCCTATTTTGCTCTCTTCTCCTTTCTGTTTATAAAAAATCACGTACATTATAGTTCAAACCCTTTCCATCCAAGAAGCTTGCCAAGATCCATTTAGTTCACAGTAATATCCGTCTATTCTGAACTCATACTTCTCTCTTTCTGTACTGATTTGATAATTAATCACATAATATATAAAATAAGGCCTCTCTTGCATATTATTTATTTTTTCTATAATTTACCTATTAATACTTTTATGTTGTCTATTTTATATGTCAGGCATCATCACATAGCACTTCTCCTGAAAATGCTTTTATTAGAAATTATTAAAATAAAACCTTTAGAACTATTATTGTCCATATGGTCATATTAAAATTTGAAAAAGCTAAAAAAAAAAAATTTTGAAAAAGCTCACCATGAAATTTATATAAGCCTCCCAGGTGATCTAGTAGAGTCTCCAATGATTTGGATACTGGGAGCAACTCTAAAAACCTGTGGATTACTATATCAAACACTGGAAGGAATCGGAGACACACATTTCCAAAATAGATGGGCAGATATGGAGACTGTATCGGCACAGGAGGATCAACCTGCTCCGCCAGGCCCTCAAAATAGAGCTTCTCCGGGTATTTCTGTGGAAGTGAGGAAATGGTAAATGTTTAGGGCATCTTTTTTCAGTTTTCTTAAAAAAAGAGCTAAATAAACCTGTCATTTTTCAAAGAATATAAAACTGTGTTTGCTCCAGCAATGCAATGAAATCTAGAATCCTTAACAAAAATTTCTATTCTCCTAAAGATATACCAAAAGAGATTTACATATGCAAGGATTTGGTTTCCAATTGTAAGTACCCACACCTACTAAAACTGTAGTTTCAATTTGTTCTTAATATTAGAGAGACTCTAGAACCTTGAGAAAGCTTAGGCAGCTAAGTCACTTCTACACAGAACGGAGAGAAAAGAACAGACCTACAGAGAAAACAGCCAAGTCAATTAGCCAAAGACCTAAAGTTTGGCCTTAAAAAGGACGAACTGAAGCACTAATCTAATTTCAATTAGTACCTTGTGATAATTCATGTGCTTGGTGTGCCAGTCATTCTGCAGCCAGTGTTCTGGGGAATTTTCCTTCACAAAGTCACTCACTCGATTTCTAAAATCATTTGGCTTGAGTAACAGCAACTGAATTATGAAATAACAAACCTGGGCTTCATTCCCTTCATGGCTACGCATGGCCTTTGGAGAAGAACAGAACAATTAAATGAAAATGACCAACCTATGCAAAAGCAAGGCTCCGAAGAGCCTAAATTCGAAAACAGCAAAATCTCACAATTAGAATTTCATTGTATAATCCACCCCAAAATAATTGTTCAACATTCCCCACCCATGCCTGACCCATCCTTGCCTAGTTTTGGCTCTCACCTGGAATGTCCATTTTTATTTTTTGAAATTTAGCCCTCCCTTCACGACCCATCCCCTAAGTAGATGTGATCTTTCAGTGCTGCCTGGTGATACTTTCCCTACACCTCTAACTTATTGTTTTATTTACTGATTCATAGACTTACCTTATTTCCCTTACTAGACTGTAACCATCTTTATATCTATGCTCTAGAGCTGAGAGGTGAATGTTAAGCACTTAAACCCTTCAAATATCACTACTATAGTATTAAAATATGTAGCAGTCTCCAGCCTGGTTCAGTGATTTTTCTTAAAATTTGGCCTGAAATAGACATCAAAGTCTTGGAGAATACTTGGAGAATACTGGGTGACTATAAGAAGCATTCAGTTTCTTATATATTATGGTTATCGAAAAAAAACTCAGTGACTTTTTTTTTTTTTTACTACTTCCTGCCTCTTCTAGGAGTTTTTGAGAATCATCTCAGAGCATCACAAAGCCAGGACCATATCTGTCTTACTTACTTCTATACCTTCTGTACATACAACATAGTAGATATTCAATACACGCTTATTGAATGATGAATGGACGAATAAAGAAATTGGGGAATCTTTAATTGCTTAGGGAATTGACAGCAATGCATGATTTACAGTATGAATTCATTAAATCCTTAAAAACTATATGGGGCTTCCCTGGTAGCTCAGCTGGTAAAAAATGCACCTGCAGCGCAGGAGGCCCCAGTTTGATTTCTGGGTCAGGAAGATCCCCTGGAGAAGAAATTGGCTACCTACTCTAGTATTCTTGGGCTTCCCTGGTGGCTCAGACAGTAAAGAATTTGCCTGCAATGACCTGGGTTTGATCTCTAGATTGGGAAGATCCCCTGGAGAAGGGAAAGACTACCCACTCCAGTATTCTGGCCTGGAGAATTCCACAGACTGTATAGCTCATAGGGTCGCAAAGAGTCAGACATGACTGAGCAACTTTTACTTTACTAGAAACAACATACAGTAGATCAGCACAAGATCCATTAGTCATAAACACGGATCCAAAGAGAATGAGACTGCTCTAGAAATCTCTTCTTAAGTTAAGTGTATTCTTACCAGGCAGAGAATTAATCTGTCCAGTGTAACAATGTTGTACTTCCACACCATATCATTAAGAATCTCAATGCATTTGTTGAGTTGCTGACCTCCAGCTGACGTAGAGAACTCATATACCAGGAAATCTGCAAATGTTCTCACATGGACTACTAAGGCCCTGGCTCCAATTCTCTCCAGTACTCTGGAAAGCGAGAGTAAAAAATAAATTATACTAGTGTTTTGTATAATGGACTGACAAATGGAATGTAGATCTAGGTTTTCGACTTACCTATAGCCAATCTGATTAATATGATCTGTTTCCAGGAGCATTTTCCAGAGTAGACAAAGGAAGAGAGGAGGAGAACGTTGTGCAGAAAAGTGGGTGATGATGTCATTTTCGTTGGTCATTGACTTCCACTTCCTATACTCCTCCTCCACATTTTTTTTCAAATTAAAACGACTCTCTTGAGGTACATTATTTTGTTTAAAGAATGCCTACAAGGAAGATCAGAAGTTTATTTCAATGGCTATAATAAAAAGACCACTAGCTGCAGAATCAAGAAACCAGTTTCAGGCTTGACTCTAACACTAATAAATTCCATGTGCTCTCAAGTAACTCAGTAATCCAGGCCTAAATTTCTATATTGAGAAAATACAGAGGCTTTGCTTGGATTATCTGTAAAGTTCCTTTCCTAGACTTTCTAAATAGAAATTCCAAGCAAACCTGAATTCAGACTTTCTTCAGTCATCTGTTGATACTTCTGCTCATCTTTGAAAAAAGATAAAAAGATACGTATGTACTCTTTGGTTACATATTTTAATATCCCTATGAGGAAAATCCATTACACTAGACAGGTGGTTCTCAGAGTATGGTCCCCAGACCATCAGTATTAGCATGACCTGGGACCTGTAAGAAATGTGAATTCTTGGACCCCATCTCAGACCTAATGAATCAGAAGCTCTGCAGCTGGAGTCTAGGAGTCTAGTTAAACCACCTCTCCAGGGGATTCTGATAAGTTTGAGACCTCCTGTTCCAGCCCTATTAGAAGTTATAGAAAACAGATGTTTATTATGCTTAAAATTTTCTCAGAAAAGTAGAAGACAGATGAGGTTTTCCTTTCTCCATATTATAATAGCCAAGTTTATAGCTTTTCTCTCTGTGTGATTAAAAAGTCAAATGTACATGTGTGTATTCTGTGAAGCTCCACCACACTGTGTTTCTCCTCATTACTGTTCAATGAGAGAGAAAGAATTGTTTAGGTCATGTGTTACATCTCACAAGATTCTAAAACTGTTAACGAATAAGATGAAGCCACAAAATTACAGTTTTAGTGACACATCTGGTCCTTTAATAGAACAAGGAACAACTCAGGAGATTTTGGGAGTAATAGCAAAGATTTACAAAAAGAGAAATAAAAGCTAATTTTCTTTGAATGTCATCGAAACTCTCTAGAATAACACAGTAAATGGAAAGAATGTTTTCATATACTATACATTCAATATATAATTCAAAACAAAATTACCTGTAGTGGGCCTGGAAAACAACTAAGAGTATGTGAAGCCCAATTATGAGGAGTAAAACTCATGATGGTCTGAAGTATGTCTTTACACCAAGTTCCCTGAATTGAATCAGAGCCTGTAAAAAAATCTAACACAAACAAATAAATATAACCCAGATATAAAAGATAATGTCCATAATTCATAGATGATACCACAGAAAAAGTCACAAGTTTGTAGAGTCAGAGAATTTCACTGCAGAGCATTCACCACTTAACTAGTAATCACATCAGTAAATATGAAGATAACTAGTGAAAAAAATACAAAAGACACCTTATTTTCTTTTTAAGATTACAGAACATAAACGACACAACAGTGGTACAAGCCCACCACAGCCGCTCATTTAGTTCACTCACTTTACTGAGCCAAGGAAATAGAACTGTTAAAGTACAGCAGATATCTTTTCTGATGATTTAAACACCTATAGTCTATAATCTTCTAAATCAAAGAGGTTTATTTATGTAAAATAAGACAGTATACACAAATGTATTTGAGATTGCTAAGTTCAGTAACTATTTCTCTAAAATAGACATTCTCAAAGTATGGTCTGCAGACTTTGTGGGTCCCCAATACCTTTCAAGGATTTGATGAGGTCAACACTACTAAAATAATACTACTACTAAGATACCATTGGCCTTTTCACCATGTTGAAATGTGTACTGATGGTGCAAAAGCAATGGTGGGGTAACACTGCTGGCCACTGGAACAAATCAAACAGCGGTACCAAACCATACTCACAGCCATTGTAATCTTCAGCACAACACACTCTTAGCAGGAAAAATAACTGCCAGTTTCACGTAAGACTATCTTTGATAAAACTGTAAAAAAGATTATGTCTCAGCCCTTAAGTACATCTGTTTGTAATATCCTGTGTGATAAAAATGGTTACTTTGTGATTGAGTATTGGGTCAAATTAGCTCTTTTTTCATGGAATCCCAATTTTACTTGAAAGAACATATAGTTTTTCAGATTTAGGCATTAGGCAGATATTTCCTTGAACATTAATAAAGGGATCCTCTAATCTTAAGAAGAACAAATGACTGTATCTTTCACCAATGATAAAATTTGACCTTTCAAGCGAAACTCAAGAGTTTTGGAAAACTATCCACTACCACAAGCCTAATAGCTTTCCAAAACTTAAACACTTTTTTCCTAATGAAATTTGTAGCAAGGTTAAAAAATATAATTTTCTGATACTGTATAATGAAATGTGTCAACATTTATAAGATCTACCTACATAATCCAGTAAACCAATGTTTTCCAAAAAGCCAATCCATAAAGTTAAAATATGCATGAACACAAAATCCACTAAATGTACAAAATAGATTAGTGGATTATAATGTGACAGAGTACAGAGTTCCCTGATAGGACTCTGGATTTCACATTGCAACGAACATGTAAGAAACTGCCAATTTTTCAATTCTGTGTGAGATTAAAGCAGTTTATAATTAGCTGAAAAAGCGATTTAAAATACTCTTCCCCTTCCCAACCTCATATCTGTGTGAAACCATAGTTGTTTTTTTTTTACTTACTTTTTCTAAAATAACATCTACAATAGGTGAAATGTAAGAGAACTGAGCTATGTTCCTTTATACCAGACACTAAATTCAGCTATGTTCCTTTACACCAAAAATTACAATATTTATGTTAACATGCAATGGGCTTTTTATTGTTATTTTAAGATGAGTCAGATCTTAAAAAGTCCTTCTTTAATACCTAACAAAGCAAATATCATAGATATAATCCATATAAACAGAAAATGTTTGGGAATTTTAATCATTATTATTATTTTTGAGTATAAAGGGGCCCTGAGACCAAAAAGCTCAGGATCCATGACTTTAAAATGATGTCAGATGACTAAAAACTGATGTTCAACCAAGTTAAAATGGCAGTAATGGTAGATAACCAAACAACAACTGGTTCTTTCGGATACAAGTGAGAAGAATCTTCTCAGTATGTTACCCCAACCCCCAGCCCAGTAGTTAGGAGATCACAGCACCCTCTGACACATCTGTTTCTGTTGCTGGTGGCTGCATGTTCACTGTACCTGTTACGTGAGTTGCTCTAGCTAAGGTCAGTATCAAGGCACGGTTCAATTCTTCGGATTCCGCTGAGAGCACCGTCTTGGGATCACTGAGGAAGCGTGTAAACTGTGGCTGTACCTCTGAGCTACCCAGTGCTGTTATAAGCCTGAGTGCAGTGCTCTCAACACTGCAAGGTGGGAGAACAAATAAAATCATGAAAAAGTTAAGCTGCAGATTAAGTCAGAACTCTAGAATTAAATGTAATTCTAAGTTAATCACAATGGGAAAACATGCAAACTATAAATTTCTCTTCTTTGATTAAAAACAAACTCTTTTGTGTGAAAACAAGCTTTGCTTAACTTGTTTTTAAACATCTGAGGTGTCAAATTTAATAGCAAAAATCATCTGACATTTTTACATATCTGAAAAAGATAGTGTGTAGCTTTAAGGACTGAAAAAAAATGGATACACAGCATTTCAAAAAGGACATCTTTAAAAATTTGGAATACATTTTCAATTAGAGCAAAATCAAAATGACATGACCTAAATAAGCACTAAGTTAAAACACAATGTCAAAGGTCATGGAAGTTCTTGTTCTCAGTCCAAAGATCCCCAAGCAATGACTCAACTATCTTAGTAGGTTTCTATTTAAGAAGTTGAATTCTACTTTTTCTATAGTGGAAATAAAACACTCCAGAAGCAGAGGAATTTTATGATAGTGAATATTATAAGGTAATGGATTAAGTTCACCATCTCGAACAAATTTTCTAACAAATCCAAGCAAAGACAGTCTCCAGTGAGCTCACCAGAGATGGAGCTGGTTCTGGTTTGTTTGTGCAACTGCAGCCAAAGTATGAAGATGACTTAGGAGCTGAACTCTGTAATGGGGCTGAATGTGGTGCATCCGGTAGCTGAACATTTCAAGAAGAGTGTGCAAGATACCCCAGGCATGAGACTTGAAAACAGTTGGCAGAAGCTGACCTTGAAGAAGAAGAAAATTTAAGATACCAATCAGTAAAAGCTATGAATTAAAAGATACTTGAAGAAGTCACATAGAATTAAAATCTATGCAAAGATTTTGATCATGAACACCCACACATTCAAACACAGATACACACAAATACACACAATATTTCCCCAATTTTCTCCATAATTTGTACTTCAATTATAAGGAAGAGGACTTCCCTGGTGGCTCAGCTGGTAAAGAATCCGCCTGCAATGCAGGAGACCTGGGTTCGATCCCTGGAGAAGGGAATGGCTACCCACTTCTGGTCTGGAGAATTCCATGGACTATATAGTCCATGGGATTGCAAAGAGTCGGACACAACTGAGCGACTTTCATTTTGTAAGGAAGAAAATTCAGATTCTTATTGTAACACCAAGTTTGCTTTTTTCTTTGGAATTTGAAAAATGACAGTCAAGTTCATCTGTGAAAGTAAAGAGCCAGGAAATGGGAAAAAATTACTCTAGCCTTCCTCATGTCTTCACTTATTTTTATTTAGTTATCTTTTAAATTATTTTCATAAAGTTAATGTTCCCAACCTTTTGAAGCATGAGGATCATTTTTTAATATATAAATTATATCATACCCCCTCCTTTCTGCTAAGAAAGCTGAGTTTGACTTTTAATTATCTGGAAAGAAGAGTAACCATGGTTAAAATGATACTGCATTGGTAAAAAATTAGAATTACTACAAATCAGAAAAACACTTTCACATTAGAAAGTGTTTATTATTTAGAATTGCATAATAACTAATAGACACTGTAATGCAAGAAATGAATTGCAATACAATTGAACTGTATTACATCGAATTGCATTGAGTTGTAATGCAGTGCAGGAACATGCCTTCCGTATTGCCAGTCAGACCTGGAACTTCCTGCTGTCCCGGGGCAAACCAGCAAGACAGCCAAATGGGATGGGACCATGGATTTTTATGATTACAGACAGGTCTGTGCGGTCCTGTTTACTGCATTCCAAGCACCGAGTACAATTGCATGCCTCCCCGACCCTGCCACCACCCCCACACACACTTTTTAACCATAACTTTAAAAAAATGTAGCCCATTCCCTTGACCCTCCATGAGGGTCTTATTCCTCTTTTTTGCTCTATTTTTCTCTGTAAGATTTACTTATTTTATATTTCAATTATATATATTTTTTGTCTGTTTTCCTCATTAGCAGGTGATGTCTACAATGAGAGTGACTTCTATATACTTCTATATTCCTAGAAACTAAAAAAGTGTATGTTGAATGAAGAAAAAGGTTAATGGTTATAAAACACCAGAAAATCCTGTCTTACTGATAAATCCTTTGATGCCCAAAGACTCTATTTCCATATAGACCAATAAACGGCTGTAAGTTTCCACTAGGGCTGGAGCCAAGGCCACACTGGACTTTGCGTGAGCAAGTTTTATCACTCTGGTAGCAATGCTGTGGATAAGGCTGAGGAGAAACAACAACATAAAATACAACACAATAAAAATCCAGATTTTTTAACATAAAAGCAGGGATTATTCTACTTATTGGGAACTTGGTATACGTCTGAACTTCTAGCTGAAATGAATCAGCTTTGTTTTCGTCATTTAGGTTATGCAGGACACATGGTAGTGATGTACTGTACAACCTGAGACTTATTCTGGTTTCCATGTTGCTTTCAACCTGCATCAGGGTCTGTTCACAAAACAGCAAAATTTGGGTCCAATTCTTAAGAATGGAATAAAGAAGCTGTGATACATATATACAATGGAATATTACTCATCCATAAAAAGGAACACATTTGGGCCAGTTCTAATGAGGTAGATGAACCTAGAACCTATTATGCAGAGTGAAGTAAGTCAGAAAGAGAAAGATAAATATCGTATCATATATATATGGAATCTAGAAAGATGGTACCGATAAATTTATTGGCAGGATAGCAGTGGAGAAACAGACATAGAGAACAGACTTATGGACACAGGGCAGGGGAAAGAAAGAGTGAGATGTATGGAGAGATGTATGTAAAAGAGACAGCCAATGAGAATTTGCTGTATGACTCAGGGAATTAAAACAGGGACTCTGTATCAACCTATAGGCATAGGATGGGGAGGGAAATGGGAGGGAGGTTCAAGACGGAGGTGACATATGTATACCAATGGCTGATTCATGTTGATATTTGACAGAAAACAACAAAATTCTTTAAAGCAATTATCCTTCAATTAAAAATAAATAAATCTTTAAAAAAAATAATATGCTTGAATGGTTTTAGGCTGTTTTTCTTTTCCAAATATGTAACTAAAACCACTTAAGAAATTAACTTTTGTTACAGAATCACTTAACAAATAACTGCAAAATCCAAATATTAATTTACAGGATTACCTGTTAATATAAGGTATTAACAGGGCTATACTCAACTCCATCACATATGCCAGTAAAGTGATTGTATGATTGTAGCACAACATTTACTGTTTGAAAAACAGAGTGCCTTTTCTAGAACCAATGCTCTCCCCCACTGGAGGCCCACACACACATTCTCTTTGACCTATGTAGTGTTTGAAGCTTGAGTAAATATTTAATGGTTGAAAGTCTAGAAATAAAAATCTAGATTTCTAGCCCTTTTCAAAAAACATTTAGAAGAATTAACTACACTAGTACGCAGTTTAACATAACAGAAATTAGCCCAAGTGGCAGGACTGTGAGTTGAGCCCCACACACTCCAGTCATTCACAATCCCTCTGTATACACAAGCTTCCTGGCACACTGTTACCTGACTTGTCTGCATGCAGCACCAGGCACCACTTACATCATCAACTTAGCTCCTGTGGGCACTTGGGGCCTTCTCTGTCTTTTAGAAACCATAAATGTCAATTCTAAAAGCATCCCTATATATAGTCAATACAAGAAAGGTATTACAGGTTTTGCCTCCCTAGATGCAGTAATTCTACTTCCAGCAAATTATTTAATAAAAGTGGAATTATGGACAGGTGTAAAGGCAGCGAAAAAGATAATCTTCATAGCCATTTTTATAACACTAAGACACTGCAAATAATTTCAGTATCCAACAATATGCAATTGACTGAAGGATCACATATAGACATAAAAAAGACCTCTATGTAGCAATTAAAACAGATGGTTCTGAAGAGCACTAGCCCTAAGAAGATGTTTAATTAAGAAATGAAAATAAACATGTGTTTAATAGAGTTGGATACAACTTAGCAACTGAACAACAACAATGAGAAAAAGGTGGCTATAAATAGTTCTGTAGTTAAGAGCACATTTTGAAAAAAACCAAAAAACCCCCCTATAAATTCATATATACACATAGAAAAAGAACTCAGAATACATATATATAAATATAATTTTACAATGCTTAATTTTCAAGGAGGGATTATAGCAATTATTTTCATTTTCTTTGGGCTTATATGTATATTCTAGAATTCCCATAATAAACAATACCATTTTTGTTACAGAATAAACCTAAAGGTGTTTTGAAATATATCTGACCATAAATTATACACACATAATCGTGAAATCAAGTCTTTACTACACTGATATCAATTCCCTGACATAAAAACAAAAAAAATAAAAAGAATATACCTCATTTTGGCATGAACTGTCAGGGAATCCAGGAGGTTCATTGGTAAGGGTGTAATAGATCCTGAAGCCAAACAGCTCGTTCCAGGAAGTGGTATCCTCATAATTCCATTTCCATAAATAGTTTCCACCAGAGCTCCCATGGGTAATGTAAAACATTCTGAATTTGTAGAGTATGCATTACATAGCAGGGCGATCTTATAGTCATTCATTTGTAAACTCTTATTTCTAAGACTCTGCTGCAAGAACCTAAAATTTCAAGTTCCATTAAACAGAAAAAAAATGCAAATAAATTCCAGAAAGGTAATCTGCATTTTTTTTTTTTAATTTCATGCAAGAGTTTGAGCAAGTTCTGGGAGATGGTAAAGGACAGGGAAGCCTGGCAGGCTGCCGTCTATGGGGTCACAAAGAGTTAGACATGACTGAGTGACCGAACAAATATACTATCTTTATTCCTATAGATATAATTTCTGCCAAATGAGTGCTGACACACAAAAGGTTTAAGGAGCATTTCAAAAAGAATGTTAGCAGTTAAAAGTGACAATGAATGGTTATTTGTTAAATAGGTACTACATATACTGCACTGAGATTCAGATAATGAAGAAATAAGTCACAGATTCATGAACTAAGCTTCCATCTATTATCTACTTGCTTAAGTACATTCAAATGCCTTCATTACAGATGTCACTAAGGAAAAATGGTTAAGGGGTATCATACAATGAAAGTCAAATGAAACGTGAAATCTGACTACCCTAAAGTCTCCTATGAAGAGATGTGACAGTCTTTTTCAGAAGGTCTAGGTGGGAATTAACACCCTTGATGGAAGCCCAGTCCTATCTAAAAAAGGGCATCTTTTTTGGGTAATCATAGCTTTGGAAATAATGTAAGGGAGCATGCCAGCCAGATCAGTTCAGTCAATCCTGGCAGCCCAGGGAGTGAGTGATATTTAAGTCAGGCTCAAATCTAAGATGTTCTGAAACATTTTTATATATTTTTGGATATTAAGTATTTTAACTAAGGTAAAATACATAAAAGCAAAACTAGACCTGAAAATTAAAAAAAAAAAAAATATATATATATCCCCATACATACAAACAGGACTGGTTAATCTTCTAGTTGCTTTTTGCTGCAGGTATTGATCAGGTTCTCTTAGTTATAATGTACACAATAAATATTTATCCTTACCTTCAGTGGATGTTGGAAGATTTTCATATTTCATATAAATACTGAGACAATTATCATTAACCTTCAACTGACTATTAAGTTAAAAAAATGAATTTTCAAGCTATAAACAACTTACTCATGGTGAAGCTTTAGGGAGTGAGGTATTGGAATCTGTAGTTTGGAGTTGTCATTTTGGGCTTTTCGGTTGAGGTGAATCCAAATGCAGGTCATGGCAAAGGCATGAGTTGACTGGGGTTTGTTAATGTCAGGAACTGGGATAAACTAAAAAAGAACAATTTGAATATTATAAGAAAGAGTAGAGTGAACTAATTATATATATTATAGTAATCCATTTCTGCTATACTTCTTTTTAAAATATCCTGTATTAATTTAGCTCCAGGTGTCCTTTGTTTAATAATACAAATCAGAAGATCTAACAGCTATCAAATATTGAAACTATTAAAAGATTGCTTTTACTTTCCAAGAAAATAACAGAAATTCACAGGTGCTTTGTCAAGCTTTTCCTACTGTCACAGAGCATTCACAATCATTAAATTTTTATTATTTAAAATTTAAACACATTATATGAAAAAATTAATCACATCATTATTTTACTGAGTATGATAAACATGAATAGAGAATTTCTAAGAGTCACATGTATGCTTTTCAACAACATGTAAGAGATAAGCAATCTAAATGAGCAGCATCAGACATCCTGTATATTGATGGCTGAAATAATACAGATGTCTAGAATTTGCTTTAAAATTATCCAGCATCAGGAAAAACAAGATGAGGAGGAAAGATGAAATTAGACTATTTCTTGGTGATGAGTACATAAGAAGAAAACAACAAAATGAGGAGGAAAGATGAAATAAGAATATTTCTTGGTGATGGGTACATGAGAGTTTATTTAATTTACTCTACATTTTTGGTGCATTTAAAAATTTCCATAATAAAATGTTCCTAAAAAATGGCAACCACCAATACATACCATATTTCAAACACCTTATATAATAAGCACTAGTGTGACATTGGAGAAGGAAATGGCAACCCACTTTATTACTCTTGCCTGGAAAATTCCATGGATGGAGGAACCTCACAGGTTACAGTCCATGGAGTCACAAAGAGTTGGACATGACTAAGCAACTTTACTAGTATAACATACTCAGTTAGCAAACAACCGAAAAAAAAAAAAATAACAGATACTGATGTTATTTGGTCCTTAAATGTGTATAGATTCAAACAGTTTCACACTTTTAAAAAATTGTAAACCTTTTTAAAATATAGAGAAAGAGCTTGCCATATTTGATGTTCGACTGTGATTAAAGATAAACTTCAGAAACAATCTAGTTAAATTTATTCATTTTACATAGAAATGAACTAATGTCAAGAGAGACTGAATGTCCATCCCATGATTACAGCTATTAAAAAAACTGGGAAAAGAACCATGTTTCCAGTTTTCAAGTCCAGTGCTCTTTTCACAAAATTACACTAACATTCTTTAACATAAATATAGAATTCTTAGGTATAATTCTAATCACACTAGCCAAACTTACTTCTTTTTCTGGGTATAGAAGGTCAAAGAGCTTCATGACAGGGAGAAAATCAGCTAGTGCATTTTTCTGAATACTTCCAGAAATGAATTGCAAGAGAACCCACATAAGATGATCTCTGCCTTTAATCAGTCCTCGCCCTGCCAACTGTAAAAGATGTTTAAATGCACATTTACACGGTCAAAGAAACAGATATATAAAGTTTAAAGAAAAAAACAAAAGAGAGACATCTTGTTCTTAGAAAGTTAGCATCTAACTTTGGCATTTACTGATTACTTTGTCTCTACTCAAGGCACACCCAGCAAAGCTTTTAAAATTAATATTGCTTCTCCCTGATCTCCAAAACAACTATGCATATCAAAAAAGAAATGTTTTAGAACATAATTAAGTCAAGTATATGTGCATGAGAATCAAGTTTAATATGGGAGTATTACTAAAAATAGTGCATCAAAACACAAGGAGTCTGGGGTGGGAGGAGGGAGGGAGGTTCACGAGGGAGGGAACATCTGTACACCTATGGCTGCTTCAGGTTGATATGTGGCAGAAACCAACACAACAATTATCCTCCAATTAAAAACAGATAAATGAAAAAAAATACCAGAGTTTGTTATTATCATAAGAAAAAGGTTAAATTTATTTATTTTTTACTCTTCAAGGACTGCTTATCAAAAATACTCTTCCTGGTTTCCTATAGATTGTAACAGAAACCAGTGGTGGTGATAGGAGTGGTAGGTAAGTAAGTGGTGGTTAAAAGGATTTTAACAACTCTTATGAAAAATTTCCCCAAGATAATCCAGGCTATCAAGATGTTACAGATATAACAACACTTACTTTTCTCCCATTCAGTGTGTATAAAACCTTATGCCTAAAACCAACCCTTCCCACATACTTACTCTTCCACACGTATTCTCTGTTTTGGATTCACTGTCCTCCTCTTTTCATTCACTGCACTGCCAAAGCAGAAACCAGCGAGGGATCCTAGATTCCTGCTGCTCTCTCTGTCACCTATTGCCATCAAGTCCTATTAATCTACTTCCCAGCCTACCTGGTTTCTGGCTCCTCCTCTTTTCTGATTTAGGCCCTCAGCCTCTCTCACCCAGACCACTGCAACAGCTCCCTTACTAGTTTCTTGGCCTCTGGTTTTGGCTTCATTCATCTCTACACCACTGTCTTCCCATATGTGATGCTTAGCAGTAATTTTTCCAGCTTGTATCTGATGATGTCTTTCCATTCCTCATTTACTTCCCAAAGTAAATTTAAATCCTTAGAACAAACACAGGGGCATATAAAGGTCTCCATGTCTGGTCTTACTTTCCTGCTTTCCTCAACTCACCAACACTTTCCCTTCCATAGTTTTCTTTCATGTTTTCACGCATTTCTGCCTCTTTCTAAATGATCATTTTATTGCCATGGAAACACTTTCCTATCTTTTCCCCTTGGCAAATTTCTACTTGTCTTTCAAGTAATAGTTTCAAGCCCCCTTTGATAAAGCCATTCTTGGGTGTCTTTAACAGGGACTTTTTCTCTTTGATTTCTATTGCAAGGAAACATGCTTCCATTGTTATTATAATCCAATTATTTATACCTACATCTTCTCACCAGTAAGGAGCTCTTTGAGCATACTATATTAGTTCCTCTTCATTTTGTATCTCCTGGTCCTGGCACTGTGAATATGTGGAATAAATAACTGAATCCAGTTTTTACACTGACAAGAAAGTGAAAAGTAAAGAAACCATAAGAGCACTGAGCAAAAGAGAAATCAGAGCTCGGAACTTCCGTTCACTAGATATACCCGTCTAAAATATACTAATCAACAGAAGTGTCTCTGAAAAAGGGTGTGTACTTACCTTCTGATGAAGAGAAAGGACCATATGTGGGAAACTTGCAAACTGGAAAAGCACAAAGAAAATGAGCTGACTCGAGAGATGCTGCCAGAGGAGTTGGCTTGTTCCCCCATCATCAAACTTCTCCTCGGTCTCAGATCGCTCCATGGCATAAACCACCAGATCCACCAACTGGTCCTCCAGCACAGGGCAGCGCTGCTTGTGCTGTAGGGCAGAGATTAAATACAGTATTCCAAAAGCCTCCCGGTTAGTTTCAGAAGTTACCAGTTAATGGGTACTCATTGTAACGAAGAGGCCAAGAAGCATGGAATGAAGTTGAACTTAGAAAGTTAAGACTAGGTTTAGTCCATTAAAGCTGCACCATGTTATCACAGAGGATGAGTTTCATAAAAAATTAGTTTTCAGGTCTCACCTAAAACAGGCTTCCCATTAACTTTTGACTTTTACTACAGACATCATTGTTCTAGTATGACAGAGGGAACTACACAGTAGAAAATTCTGTTATTTATTTCTTGAACAAAGATCATTTTAAAGATACATGAAATGGTGATAACCATATTAATTTTGCAATCTAACTCTAAATATGAAAACCCTGGATTTCCAGGAATTATATATTATGACAAGAGAGTGAACAAAGCAGTGTGTGATCTATTTACTTAAAGTAATCACCACTGGTTTACACTAACTTTACATACAGAGGTATATCTAAATATTCAATGTCTGTTTTTCAACATGTGGTACTTATTTGATACTGAGATGGAAACTTCCTCTATTAAAAAAAAAAAGACCTCAAAGTTAAAACTATGTTCTTCCCTCTTAGAAGTCAAACATTATGCAGCTTTAATTTTACATTAGACTATTTTAAAATCTAAAATAAGAAAAAGAATTGAGTTTAAACACTAAAAATGAAAATGCAACTTCCCTTTCTAGAGGCAAAAAGGTTTATGCTTTTTAAAGTGATTCAAAAGCTTTTATCAAAAGAAATGTTAAGCCATATTTTAAGCCATTTTCATATTTTTAATAAAATATGTTATATGACTTAATAGCCAGGCAGTTGGAAGCCTTACTAATGAATACAATACTAATATAGGCACTTTCCCTATAAACTTTAGATGTGATTATTAGTCTTTTGCCATGAAAAAGGGATATGATTTCTTTAAATTTAGGGGAAAAATGCAAAATGGGGACGAATTTGGAAAAAAACAAAACATAATGAATAGCATCCCCTCTTCTGCATGCTTTCTGCCAGCTCCAAACTTGTAAAGCTCCGATATAGCTGCACTTCCTTAAAGCATGCAAATAAAACAAACATCTATCCAAAACAGTAAGCATCAATGGTTGTTTCATAATTTTTCCAAAAACACAATGCCATGATCACAGTTCAACCACATTACAGTTTTACGAAGAGCAATATTAACACCACCATTTGGGACTACAGTACTTTTCCTCCAAATGTAATTATCATTATGAAGCAGAGCAAAGTGCAACAGACAACACTACAAACTATTTCTTAAATCAGCATGCAAAACTACTGTGTACAGGGCTTGAAATTCACTAGTTCTGCCAACCACCAACAACCTAAGAAATGTGTCAGACAACACAAATTTAGAGTGAGATCATTTAAAGTATACAAGAGTCAGAAAAATTTGTGAAAAGAAGTAAAGCCAGGATTTCCAGTAGGAATTTTTCATTAGTGATGGGAATTTGGTTCTAGTTTGGAAACAAACCAATTTGTCATCTATTCCTCCACCCATGACAGTGTTCCATCAGTCTGCTTCAGGAAAAAAGAATAAACTAAACAAAGTTGGTTTTTAGCACCTGGGTCATTTTTTTTAAAGTTTTCCATGTTAGTACTAGCTATCTGATTTAAAGAACTGAATTTTAACCTACATATTTTTAGAAGTGTAGTGATTTATGGTCAAATAGTTCATGATTTAGAGGAAAACCAAAAATACTAAGATTTTGGCAAAGTAAGAACTAGGAAATTTACAGTCAAAGCTGACAATCATTCAATATGTATTAAGACTCAAGACTACCTCCAAGTTTTCTGTTAATAGTTAAATCAGTCAGGTATATCAAGGGCACCGAATGTAGTTACTTAGTCTGAGGGCAGAAGAACGTCTGTCAAAATTAACTCTGTATTTCCCAGGTGTTTTTGGTTAAATCCAAGGATAGTTCTCAAACCAAGCTTAGGGATAGCTTAAACTTATGTTCCTCTTTCACTTGCCAATTTTAATACCAAAAAGAGAGAGAGAGAGAGAGAAGTATGGATTATAAAATGAGCTGTGCTGCTAACTAGAGTAAGTTTTGTTCTAGTTTTCAACCACTAAAGGATAAGTACATTAAAATTAAGACTCTCTACCACATAAATTATTTTATAAAGTGGAACAAATCTGTAAATCAGTTTAATGACTTGTGAATAAAGGCTGATTATCAATCACTAGACTGGTAGCCAATGGATGCTATGTCTATGACTATTCACAAGTTGCTGAAAGCTTTCATAAATTTAAGTCTTCAAGACGTCAGTATATAAGTTGAATTAGCTTACATCATATGCATGTTTAGTTAAAGCCTCTTTTTAACAGTAAGAATCTAAATTCAGCATTTTAATTTCTGCATAATGGTTCAAACTGTATTGGAAACTTATTTTATATTTTCAGTCTGAAAATCAGGCACAAGGCATTAAGGGAAACATGAATATTAACCTCCACCCATGCCCTTGATTTTTTCCCACCACTATTTAAAATGGCAAATGATAATGCCTTCAGTCTTAGTAACTATATCCTATAATAAGTGGGCCCTGATATTTCCATGTAATTGCTTTGGTACTGCTTATGCAGTACAATTTAAACATATTTTAATTAGGTATGTGTATCCTAAGTTGCTTCAGTTGTGGACTGTAGCCCACGAGGCTCCTCTGTTCCTGTGATTCTCCAGTCAAGAATACTGTAGTGGGTTGCCATGCCCTCTTCCAGGGAATCTTCCCAACTCAAGGATCGAACCTGTGTTTCTTGTCTCCTGCACTGGCAGGTAGGTTCTTTAACACTAGTGCCACCTGGGAAGCCCATGCACTTAGGCAGGCATTGGTTAATTTGAAAACCATTATTTCAGAGAGAGAAATTAATTTTAAAGCAGCATTATTCAGGACAACTTGGGAAGAAAAAATCCCTTTGTACTTCATTTATCATATTCTCTACCAACCAGAACTAGAGTCCCCTGACAGTTAATACCACTTTCAAGAGTGCCTTTTAAGGCTAAAATGAATGATCAGTCTAGTACTTCACTATCTCAGCATAGTCAGAATTCATACATCACCACATAAGAGCTTGAAGAATGAATCTGTTCTGTAATGCTCTTTTTCCGTAGAAAGAATACAAATTGTTGTGCAAACACACAAAACAAGATTCTTCCACTGTGAACACTCTACCCTATTGGTCACAGAACTGGGCTATTTATGACCTTCTGAATGCAACCGATTTTAGGATAAAGTATCATAGCCCAATTCCTACTGGAAAATACAATATGGACAGCTCTTAAAAGGTTTCAAAGCTTTAAGTAAATTATTGCATTGCTAGAGAAAGGATAAGAAAGTATAGTTCAGGATATAGTTCTGTAATGATAAAAGATGCTATAACTTGTTGATTTTTAATCATATGCTTCTTATACAGTGTGCTCTCATTTTCCACCCTACTTTCTAGGTGGTAAAAATAATATGTCAATTCGGCATATATTTTACATTAACAAATCCACTCACTACAGTGTTTTCTACCAAAACAGTTACTGATGAATTGTGAACTTTTGACAATGTTTACACTACAGTGGGATTAATACTAATAATGTTCTGTCAGCATTTCCATTATAAACTTTATTTTTTACGGATTTATGTCTTAGTCATAAACTTTTTTTAGGTTGAAACTTGTTATTAAAAGGATCAGATCAGAAGTATCCTTCTCTAAATTTTGTCAATTTCTCGTTTGAGAAGAGCTGCCCTCCAAAAGCAAAAAGTTGCGGATGGCTAAGGATATCTGGGGGGCGGGACTCAACTGACCATGGGTAAGTTTATTCACCAAACTGCAAAAAAAAACTGAGTCAAGTATGCCTTAAAGTTCATTGCAAAAATTAGGTTTAAGACATAGCATGAAAGCATTCTTTCGAGGTTAACTAAATACTTACCTCTAACTCAAGTGAAAGTTCATCAGAGTTAATGACTTGGTGTTTAAGATGTTACATTGACAGGTTATGTGAGATAACTGTCAGATACTGTGGTGTGAAGCAGTTTCAGTTTCACATGAACAAAGGCTTGTCCAAACAAGGAGACTTGGTAAATTTTTCAGAAGAAAAAACTTAAAATAATAAAAGAGATACTGCTACTAGGGTGAGGTTTGGCATGCAAAGTTTCAACACTGAGCAAGTTTTATGGCCAAGCTATATGTCCTTAAAAATAGGGCTTTATAAATGGAAGCACTGGCACAACCTTCACTATAGTATTGCAAACAGCAACGCTATTTTATATAACTTGGACAAGAACGTCTTATTAAAATCAAAAAGCTGGTCTATTTTAACATGCTGGGCTCAAAAATTTTTAACAAAAATAATTAGAACCACTATTTTGCTTAAAATCTCAAAGGTGAAAAGTCCTGGAACAGACTTGGGAATGTATAAGAGTTCATTTTATAAAGTCTGGCCATTTCGTGTTCCTCCTGCCACAGGTGGGCTTCCACTGAGAGGCGCTCACTCCAGGAGGGGGTCACTTCTGGCAAAGAGTGACAAAGAAGGGTGTTTGTCAAGCAGGTGTGGGGTCACCTAAGAGTGTGACACTTCTTAGTCAATCTCCACATTTCCAAAAAAACTTCCCCATGTAAAGCTTACCACTCCAACTTGTAAAAGTAACATATCTCTGTTAAACTGTTTTTTTCTCTTTTTTTGTTTTGTTTTTAATTTGTTTTTGTCTTTAGGCAAAGCAAGGCAGGTATTTTTATTGATGTTGTTGTTTGTTTACATTTTAATTATCTGGAAAGATAAAGGCCACCACAAATCTTTCCATCTCTGAAAATTCCACCAGGCTAGCTTTAGCCCTAAAGTAGGAAAAACAGTAAAATGGAGTGGGAAGGAAAAACAACTCATCAAAAAGTGACAGGCTTTATCAAGTGCCAGGTGTTGTCTCTTGATTTAAAAAAAAAGAAAAAAAGAATATTAAAAAAAAAACAAAAACAAAAACAAACACCAAAAACCAAAACCAAAAACAATCCACCAAAAACAACTCTCATATCCCAAGAAGAAATTCATTTTAGTGGCCTTGGTCTCAGCATGGTCCTGCCAATTTCAAGCCCCGACCATACATGTATTCTCTAAATGGAATCAGTGGCTACAAAGCGGCCAGCGTATCGTTAGTCACAATACAACAGTAAGGTTGTGAACATACCTGAGCAATGTTCAAGGTCTAGAGCATTGGAGGATGGGCAGGACAAGACAGGACAGAACAAAAATAAAGGAAGAAAAAAAGAAAAGACAAAACAGTGACTATGAGGCCAGCCTCAAGGAACCCAGAGTCAGTACAAACCCGCCCACATGTTAAACCACCAAAAACATACACCAAAAAGAAAAAGAAAAAAAAAAAAAAAACCCAGCAATTGAGGCCACACTGAAGATACCAAGGGTTATAAAAATAGACACCCAAACAAAAAAAAAAAGTCAAAAATTATGGTTAATGCATGTGTAGGTTTCTCTGGCAAAAGGTATACTTGAAACTGGCCTTATAGAAAAAAAAGCAATGCAAAATAAACCAACTTTTAAAATATCTCCTTTTTAATTTAAACATTCTTAAAGCAATATATAAATGATAGAAACAATACATTACTTAATAAACCATATATTAAAAAAATCATCAAATAGTTTTTAACTGTTTTGCTCAGTTAGCTATAGCAAAGAAAAGAGAAAAGAATAGTGCAGATTCTATGCAGAATTTACTAGGTTTCCAGCACAGTACAGTACCTGCTTATTTAAACCTAGCATATTGCAGACCATATCCCTGGAATAAGGCTGCTCCAAAACATATCTCAACAAAGCAGTCTGTGGTTCAAACAGATCCTTTAAAGAAAATAAAGAAAATCATTGCTTCAAGATCAGAGTTAATGTTCATTCAAAAATTTGAAATTGGGATAAAAAAATCCTCTAAAGGCTCTTGTTACCTTCACACAGTATGCAGTATCTAGTGGGAAAAAAATCAAAGGATTTTAGTGTTTACAATTAATCTGCTCCCACCCTTCCTTTGATAAATGATGTAACTGAGTTGAAGGAACTTGCTCATGGTCATAGAGAAAACCTTAGGAATGGCTTCGGCCAGTCATGTGAAAGTCTTAAGCATCACTGTAAGGAAAGGATTTTCTGCCCAGAAATATAATTAAAGATAATTATATTTAAATATAATTAAAGAGGAAAGTAGGCAGTTTCTAACCATTCCTCTGTAAGTGTAAACATAAACATCATTTCCAGATTCGTGAGCACAAATGATTTGATAGCACAGGGATTTATAGTGTAGATTCCAAATCAGATTATCTAAGTTCAAATCCTGACTATACTGTTTGCTAAAGTTAACACCCCACTCTGTGTCTCAGTTTCATCACCTGGATAGTGGAAATATTAAGATGATAGTTAAGAATAAAAGTTGTTACACAGTAAAGTTCTTAAAACTGTGCCTGGCATATAGGAAGTACACAATAAGTTTATCTGCTTTTATTACTGCTATGATTGTAAATTCCATTTAGTTTATCACTTTTTCATCTCTCAAAGTTTTGCTGACTAATATCCGAAGAGCTATGAATTGTCACCCTCCTTCACTTTGGGATAAGTTTCCCAATCACTCTCTACATCATTTTTGACATGAAACATTTCCATGAAAACTATTTGGCCCTCCCTATAACCGGCTCTGTCATCACTCCAAACCCCAAGATAGTAAGATAAATTTGCCATATGTGTTTCATCATAGCTTTATGTCTATATCTCATATTTCATATTATGGATATATGTGGATTTTTCTCCTTGAGAAATCTCTACTCTATTTTTGTCCTTCCCCACCACTCCTCTTTTGAAAAAAATGCAACAAATAAGGAGGCTCACTCTTCAAGTTTTAGGGACACTGCAAATTCATTTTTGGTCCTTGCTTTGTAAAGGAAAAGTGAAAACAAGGAATCAATTTAAAAATTCAATTTTCTAACAGCAAGTACTTTGCCAGAAGTGGACCGCTGGAACACAAACACCCACAATATCACAAACCACAGGCTAAACTTGGATCCTGAAATCATACGACATAAATCATAGTTTATGGTTATAAACTATCTTTCATTGGATATTTACTTTTTCAGTCTATGAAGAGACAATTTAGCATTACACAAAATATAATCTTGGATGAAGACTCTGATGGATCAAAAGCTCCATCATATTGACCAACATACCTTATCATATGGCAGAAGGCCTTTCAAAGGAAAACGGAGAGTTGCAGGGTCCAGTTTCCATGAATTACAAATGGCACCCGAGTTATTTACAACTGGTAGAAGGCTGCAACGGCCTATAGGTATTACAAAAAATGCTTTTAAATAAATGTGAACATAGCAATGCCTAGTCCTTCAAACTCTACAAACTCTACAAACTCTACAAATAGTTAATGAATATCATGCTGAACCAGGCACTGGTTAAAAATATGTTTTAATTAGCTAGAAGTCTGGGAATTTTCTTTGAATACTTTAAGCCCAGCTGGTTAAAGACCAATTTGTACAAGACATCCAAACTCACAAATGTTGCATTTGTCCAGGGACAGAGGTCAGCAAGCTACAATCCATGAACCAAATCCACCTGCTCTTGTTAAGGTTTACTGGACCGCTATTCCTTTCGTACTCTTAATGGCAGAGTTGAGTAGCTCCAAGAATGCATAGCCCACAATGCCAAAAATATCTGTTGTATCACCATTTATAGAAAAAGTTTACAGACCTTTAATTTCGGGTCAAACTAACTTTAAACAGGATGTTTCTAGAGGCCTTAGATGTAGTAAGTGACCATTAATCAGTTCATATACCAAATGCCTGATAAATATCGTCACTGGGATGTCCTACAGGCACCTTAAGTTTTATATAACATAAACTAAATTCATCCTCACTCTTCTCAAATCTGTACCACTTTCCATAATTCAACAAATGATGCTAATATCCACTCAGTTATGAAAGCTAAAAGCCTAAGAATTATCAGTCTAGTGTCCTTTTCATTTCTTTTTTGTATTTCCAGTGCCCAGAATAGCACTGACTCACAGAAAGTGCTAAAAACTTGGTCATTGATTAAATAAGGGTCTATAATTCCAGGCTGTTCTGAGGCTACCATGATTCCTAGAAGTAATTCAGGAATATACATATGAGAACTGTAAAAACTGCAAATCATGTGCTTATTTTTAAAAGGAAATTCAGAAACTCTAATAAACATGAAACAAATGGAAAACAAAGTAAATTATATACAGAGCAAAGGTATGAACTGGGATGGGCTGGGAGTCAGACTGTACTAGAGCCAGAGACACAGATCTGCTGAGACTCCCAGGTGCCTGGGGAGTAGAGTTATACTCTAGAGTATAAAAGCTCCCAGAGTTATACTAAAATGGCAAGTCACCAAGACATGTATAACTACTTGGTTCAGTAGTTAGTTCACTAAAAATCAGGTACTATTTAGAATATTTTAAATTATAATCCTACCACAAATGGAGTTTATCCTTGCTGTTGGTCTGAAGGTATCCACAAAGTCTGATACCAGGTTTCCAAGTAACTAAAACAAAATAAAATGGAAACAAGTAAGTAGAAAAATAAAATCAAGATTGCTCTGAGTAAGAACCATTTACATAAAACGAGATAATATGTCAAGATTTAGTACAATTCCTGGCACATAAAACTACTCAAAGGTTAGTTCTCTTTCACTTCCTCCTAAACAATTACTTACCAGTTCATTTATCCCTGAATTAAGCCAGGTCATACCACCATGTTCTTAGCTATTTGAGGAAGCTGTGTATATTTTACAAAATGATATATATATAAACTATCTCAACAGGACAGCAGAGAAATGAAAGAAATGAATCATAAAAAAAAATCACATATTATCTAAGGAAAAAGTTACCATTAAAAATTTCTATTAAAAATTAAAACAAAACATCAAATTTACCCAATGTGGAAGTTTTCCCTCAGGATATAGTTTCCTGATCTCTGTGACTGCAAAATATGCTGGTAGTAAACAAGCATTTCTTTCCAAGATATATGCTATAACCTAGGAAAAACAAAAAGGTTATGTTATTATTTTGAATAGTCCCACAGATAACGCCCTTTAAATCCAACAACAATGATATTTAAAAAGTAGAGATATTATCTCATGGATTCAGTTGGCTTAAATATAGCATAAAAATTCATTTAAACATGAATATCTAAAAATGGAGATTAATACAATGATTCCTGATAGTAAGTAACATTGAACATGCATTAAATACTGGTAGATTTCCCTGTTGGATCAGGTGGTAAAGAATTCACCTGAAATACAGGAGATCAAAGTTCAATCCCCAGGTTGAGAAGATCCCCTGGAGAAAGGAATGGCAACCCACTCCAATATTCTTGCCTGGAGAATCCTGTGGACAGGGGAGCCTGGCAGGCTATAGTCCATAGGGTTAAAAAGAGTCGGAAACGACTGAGTGACTAAAACCAACAGGAAGGCAACAGACTAAAATAACAATTCTTGTAACATTAGGTACAAAGCACAAAGATCTTTAAAGTGGCCCATAGGATAACATCTTATCATGGTTGAAGATACAATAATATGAATATTGTTGTTTTTATAATTAAAAACTATGAATTAAATGCAAAATTTCCTTTTGAAATACAGTGGAAGTGAAATAGTACCTTTAAAATATGATTTTTGTAGAAGTAAAGAAATGGAACATTTTACAAACTACTGTAAATTTTAAAAGCATGGAATTATAAAACTAGACATCTTTAGGAGATGATCAATGAATTGCAGACAAGTTTAAATTACCTCTCTTGCTGCCAAAAGCTGCTGTACCACAGCTGAGCTCACTGTATTGGGAATTGTCAAGATTTTCTCCAAAATCACTTTTAAGAGATCTCGAACACCCTGATAGAATAAAAAGTCACAGATTAAATTTTTAAAAAGTCCCGGGTACTGGTTAAAATGCTTAAAGTTTTCAAGATTATATACTTGGAAAAATATGTAACCCTCAAAGTCACACTTTTAATTTTTCTGAACCAAAGCTAACATTCAAACCTCTAACATTAACCCAAGAGAAGTGTCAGGTTCCAAAGCAGAATTCCAAAGAATGGTTTGCCATATGAATGAACAAAGGAAGTCACTTGTAGATAAAAATTAAACTTTTCATATTCCATTCAGCTTTTCTTACCTTTTGTAACATTAGAAAAGTTTCTATTATTATGAGGGACCAAAAAGTTTAATTTGAGCTTAACAGACAAAAATATATTTGGAAGAACTCGAAAATACTCAGAAAAACATGGACAATGAATATTCAACCTTTTGGCAGACAATCCTTTTCTGCACCCTCCTTTTGGTATATATTCTAACTTCACTCCCTCTTTCTCATCATCCATCACATACTTTAACCCCTCAAACTTAGCCAATAAGGCTATTCTGCTAACTGGTCATCTACTCAGATCTATTATCAGTTGCATTATTTCAGAGCATAATCTAATACACAGAGAAGACATTTCATTCCATAGTATAAACTATGTGGTCAGTCTTGTAAAAGACAGACAGAACATATACAGGAAAGAAAGAATTACGAAGCACTGTACAAATAAGGAGGTAAAAATCACATATTAACCTGTTAGGGAAAGTGAAGTATATGTAAAGAGAAAATAATCAGAAAAGGCTTCTTAGAACTAACTTTGTATGAAATCATGACTCTGGCCAATAATGATCAGTTAAGTCATTCGAGATCAGTACAGATGTAATGCACAAGGTCAGGTACTGGCAAGTCTTTCAAAAGAGACAATAATGAAAGTGGCTTGAATGAAGCAGAGGCTTCCGCAGCTGTGGAGCTCCTGAGCTATGTTATGAGACACAATTGGAGAGTGTGTGCTGGTGATTTTGGTCAAGAGCAGAGTGCTGAAGATACCAGTTAAGGAATGACAGTGTCCAAGCTGGTTAGGGTGAAGCAGGATTTGCTCCCCTTGTCAGCTGATGCCTGCCTCCTTTCTCAATTCCACATATCCCTGCTCTATGCTCTCCCAACATTGTAAGACCCGCGGCATGAGAGAACCGAGTCTGCTTGGTGACTCCCTATTTGTCATAGAAGTTCACCAGCCACTTGCACTTTTAAGAATGTTAGGAGAGGAGCAAAGAGCTGTGGGAAACGCTGGGTGATTTTAAACTCCTTCAGGAAATACAATAAAAATAGAGACAGATTTTATAAACGCTTCCACTTCATTTCTACTATGTGAAATTAAAATAATATACACTGAAAAATTAATCATACCTGACGGTGATTACTTTTTATAATTGAAAAAAAAAATACCTTGTAATCCACCCCTCCAATTATTTTCCGGACCAGTTTAAACGTTAAGGCCCAAAGCTGTGTTCTCTCCCATTCAAGTGTGTCAGAGTTTATCAGGGATTCACAAACCATCCTAGAAAAAAGGAATACTCATTCCAGTTACAAGACAGAATTTTTGTAATTTCTCTAATAGCGAAGGTCCACAAACTCTGGATATTATATTTGTCATAGTAAGTGTTAATAATTGTCATAAAGGTACATTACTCAAGCACAGTTTCAAAAAATTACATACAGCATCTTATATTTTTTACTTATATGAAAGACTAAACCCAAGGTAGAACTAAACCCAAAGCAGATTTCTTACCATCTTAAGCCACCAGCGAAGTCCTAAAGTAGAACTAAGTAATATTAATTGTCATATTTTTACTAGAAAGAAATGTACCAAAAGCTACTGGTTAAATGTTTATCATTAACCAATTAGTGGCAAACTGTTTTTCTAAGATGGCTGCAATAAGACTTTCCATCCCACATGCTCTTCTTAAATGTGATATTGATGCTCCTCCCAGGAAGGGTATCAGTGTCAAAAGGGTAGAAAAAAAATCTATCCCTCAGTTTGGGCAGGTCCAAGACTGGCAAATGGAAAGGCTTTTAAGGCAAGGTGATACAGCTTCTGCCTAGCCCTCTTATGAATGCTTGCTCCTGGACTCCACCACACTGCAAGAAAGTCAAGGTCTCACAGAGAAGGCATATGTAGGTTCTGGCCAATACTGTCAGCTGATGTCTCTCAGGTGACAGTTAGACATATGAACGGGAAAATCTTTGTCATGACTCCAGTCATAGCCACCATCCAATTGCAAACACAAAACCTGAGAAAAACCTACCTACTCCTTGTCCAAGCAAGCACTGTAATCGTGAATGTTAATAATAAAAGGATCAGCACTGTTTTAAGCATGAAGTATTTAGGCAATTCATTATGCAGCAAAAGTTAACTGGAACTGACCCAGGAATTTCACTCCTGGGTATATAACCAAAAAATACAAAAACACTAATAGGAAAAGATACACACATCCCAATGGTCATAGCAGCGTTATTTACAATCACCAAGATAAGAAAGCAACCTAAGTGTCCCTCAACAGATGAATGGATAAAGATGTCGCTCTCTCTCGCGCGCGCGCACACACACACACACACAGAGTGAACTACTACTCATTCACAAAAAAAAGAATGAAATTTTGCCATCTGCAATAACATGGACAGACTGGAAGAGTATTATGCTAAGTGAAATAAGTCAGACAGAGAAAGACAAATACTGTATGACATCACTTATATGTGGAATCTAAAATATTCAACAGACAAATCAGTGACTACAAATACAACAAATACTACCTGGAAATGTTTGTCAAAGTGATTGATTTTAATCCCTGGGCTAAAAGGCAAAGTCTGTCTGGCTTTGAGCACTTTAAGTATACAATTTTAAAAGAATACTGCATCCTCGATATTAAAACTGAGATACTATGAAGCACTTTTTGTTGACTGTAATTGCCTTCTTTATTCTCTTATCCTTTTACTACAGCCACCTCAACCAATTTCTAGACATTAATTTAAAAAAAGAAAATGTTTAGATTGCTCATATTCATCATTAACCATACCTGGGTGGAAGGAGACCAGTCTCGACTGCCATTGCTAAGCAGTCATAAAGAAAAGAAATTCTTTTAGGACTATGCTGGCCATGAATGAATTTTACAATCCATTGGATGCACTGTTCATGAGATTCCTGGAAAATTAGAAAATGATTACATTTTAGGTCTAAACTTATATTTTGTAAGTAACAAATAGCTAATAATATCTGGGAGTATATATGAAGACTATATGAATGAGATACTTCATTATAAATTAATGGATGAAAACAATTTAAAAAAACTGAAAAAATTCAGATTTAGTGGTTGAGTTATATTAAGCTTAAAATCACACAATTATATAGATTAAAACACCATTTTTACTACATGGGACCTCCAACAAGAGTATGATTTTATTAACATATTCACGATCAACAAAAAAGTCTAACAAAGACTGTGTAAGGCACTGTAAGCAGTGCCCTTAATGGCAGATATAAATATCCCTGTCACTGGAGGAAAAATCCACTATGAATTAGTACATCAGCCTCATGAGAATTTAGTGAATCTAATCCCTAAGAGCCAAATCAGTTACGAACTAACGACATAGCCAATTTCTAGACTTGCAAAACTTTAAATCTGATACCAAAACGTGGTGCCCAAATCAAAGATTACCTTCCAGAATATCCTCAAGATGTCCTGCTGTGTGCTACCACTTTCCCTCATACACATTTCTATTGCTGAATAAATAATTCTGGTTTAGAAATACTTATTTTCTTCCTGGATCCTCCGTTAGAACACAAAGGTCTTGAAGACGAGGGTTTTATCTTAACTCATAAAGTGTTTAATCAATTATTAAAACATTAAAATGTTAGAAAGATGTAAGATGTTCAATATCACTCACAGAAATGCAAAATAAAACTATACTGAGATAAAATTTCTCATGCTTTAGACTGGTAGAGATGAAAAAGCTCATTAACATGCTAGTGTGAGGCTTGAAGGAACAGCAATGGGTATCTCACTCATATATTGCTAGTGGGAGGATAAATTGGTAAAACCCTTATGGAAGCTATTAGATTAGTTTTAAAAAAACTACACATAGAAATATCCTCTGACTCAGCAATAATATATTCTGTGTCCCCTGCCTAAAACTATTCATTATAGTATTATTTAAAGAGAAAAAGGTAAGATGCAATCTATCAGATGGTGGGGGACTGGTTAAACAAAGGATGTACAGCCATATCATAGGATATAATGCTGCTATAAGAAAGAAAGAGGGCAGAAGTAACTTTTAATGGGTTGATATAAAATTACATCAATTTGAAAATTTAAGGGGGAAAAAGCAAGGTGCTAATGAATAATGTACATGGCATACAGACATTCGATAACAATGATTCTATACAGTAAATATTCTAGAAGGAAACATAAACTGGAAACACTGATTGCAGACAGAAAAAGAAACAAGTGATTAAGCTAAGAGAAGCAGAAGGCAGATTATTCATTGGGTGGAACTTCTGGTACCCCTTTGCATTTTGTACCATATGAATATATTAGAAAATAATCAAAAGTGAAAGAAATGTAAAAGAACGAATGGACTGTAACTATGTAATTCATTTTTGAGTAGTGAGCCTTAATCATTAGTGGTTCAACTGTAAACAGTTCTCATTTTCCTATTTATAAGGCATCATAAGAAGGTAATATACTACCAGATCATGAGGTCTTTAAGGTTCAAACATTTTATCTTTTACAAGGCTGCAATTTCTGGGGAATGCTCTTTATTACTAAGTTTTACTGTACTTGCCTCAATTTTGTTAAAGTATCTTTGGATCCTTACTGTGGCATCTTTGTATCTTTACTATAGTATTTTTATTATAATATCTTTGTATTAATGCTGGACCAGTTCCTTTGCTGATTAAATGAATGAAGTTTTTATCCATTACAACTCCTAACAGAGTTGTTCTGAAGTGCACTAAATAAATCAGAATAGCATGAAAATGGTTTTATATACTCTAACTTGGGAGAGATTTATAAAAACAACTTACACTGTGCTATGGTCAATTTGATTTTTCAGTACAGATTCTCTACTGGAAGAATACAGGTTGAAACGAATGGAAGCCAGAATAGACAAATAAAAGATGATGACAATTTTATTTCTCCTTTTCCAGAAAAACCTTAACAGCAACATCAAAGTAAGCGTTAAAAAAATAAAGGGCCCAAAATCGTCAGCTGAGTGTATTAAAAATGCAGTGCTCACCTGAGAAAGACCAGCCCAAAATTGTCTGAAGGCCCCTAAACAGCTAATAAGTTTTGTTTTTTCATCTTCAGGGGTGTCCATAAACATGCTAAAAGACAAAAATCGAATTATTTCCCACTAGTTTTAAAAAGGTAATTCAACATAAACAGACTAGTAGATCTTATAAACCTCCAAGGCAGATCTAAAGAAAATGTTACAAAGATACAATCAGGTAAAAACACAAAGATCTGCCATGTATACACTCACCCAGGGAAAGCCTCTTCTATAATCTCCGTTTTCTGTTAAAAAAAAAAAAATAGTAAACAACAAGATTTTTTTTATTTGAAGAGAGAGAGGGGGGCCTTCCCTTGCCAAATAATACAGTGCAACACAGGGCAAATCACCTTAGTCAGCAACGAGCAGAAACAGGCAATAATCACCTGCCTCGTCAGTAACAAAGGGTGCTGTGGATTTCAAATGAGACTGAATTTGACATTAGTTTGAGAATCGCTCAACCCTTGCACACATACTCGATGTCACAACAAAGAAGAGATGGGGAGAGGTTGCGCGGGCCAGATACCTTGAGCCGCGGCCCCCGAACCACCCCCTCACCCAGCCATCGCCCAGGATCCCTGGCAGTTCCACTCACCACCACCTCCTCAAAAATGCTCTGCAGTTGCGTCTCCATCTGGACCATAACCCTCGCCTTCCCTGGGCGCCAGGAGCGCGGCACGGGTCAGGCCCGAGCTCCGGCAATGGATGGGTAGGGGTCCGGAGACGCCTGCAGGTAACTTCAACTCGCCGGCGTCAATTTCTCCCTTCGGCACCAAGCCGGCACCGTCCCCTCCGGGGCCCAGCAATCAGCCGGAACCCGCACGGAAGCCTGGAGCGCTGGGTGTGCGCGGACTATGGAACCCACAGAAACAAGACACCCAGCCAGATGGTTCCGCCTGTGGGGAAGTGCGCATCGCCAGATGCGAGCGCCCCCAAGTGAAACCTCCAGCCTAAGGCACTGCCGCCTGAGAAATCTGTATGCAGGTCAAGAAGCAAGAGAACGGGACATGGAACAACAGACGGGTTCCAAATTGGGAAAGGAGTACATCAGGGCTGTATATTGTCACTCTGCTTATTTAACTTATATGCAGAGTAACCATGTGAAATTCCAGGCTGGATGAAGCATAACCTGGAATTAAGATTGCCGGGAGAAATATCTATAACTTCAGATACACAGATGATACCACTCTCATGGCAGAAAGCTAAAAAAAAAACCTAAAGAGCCTCTTGATGAAAGTGAAAGACGAGAGTGAAAAAACTGGCTTAAAACTCAACATTCAGAAAACTAAGATCATGGTATCTGGTCCCATCACCCCATGGCAAATAGATGGGGAAACAATGGAAACGGTGAGAGATTTTATTTTCTTGGGCTCCAAAATGACTGCAGATGGTGACTGCACCCATGAAATTAAAAGATGCTTACTCCTTGGAAGAAAAGCTATGACCAACCTAGACAGCATATTAAAAACCAGAGATATTACTTTACTGACAAAGATCCATCTAGTCAAACCTATGGTTTTTCAGATAATCATATATGGATGTGAGAGTTGGACCATAAGGAAAGCTGAGCACCAAATAATTGATGCTTTTGAACTGTGGTGTTGGAGAAGACTCTTGAGAGTCCTCTGGACTGCAAGGAGATTAAATCAGTCAATCCTAAAGGAAATAAGTCCTGAATATTCACTGAAAGGAGTGATGCTAAAGCTGAAACTCTAATACTTTGGCCACCTGATTGGAAGAATTGACTCATTAGAAAAGACCCTGATGCTGGAAAAGATTGAAGGCAAGGAGGAGAAGGGGGCAACAGAGAATGAGATGGTTGGATGGCATCACCAACTCAATGGACATAAGTTTGAACAAGCTCTGTGAGTTGGTGATGGTCAGGGAAGCCTGGTGTGTTGCGGTCCATGGGGCCGCAAAGAGTCAGACACAACTGAACTACTGGCTGAAGGCACCAAGAGGCGAGGTTGGCTGTAGGCTGCCACTTCCCAGCTGAAGTGGGAATTGCTTCCTGCTTGGTGCTAATGCTTTTGGACCTCTGGAATTAAAAAAAAAAAGAAAAGAAAAATACTTGAGGCTTAGGGGCTGCAGCCTGTGGGAAATGCCCCTCCTAAAACCTTGGTCCAGTTGATGTCTGCGAGCTGCTGACTTTCTGGGGCTCCATCAGCTGTCTAGAGCCAGGAGCTGAAACTGCACTTTTCTTGAAGACAGGGACCACATCTTCTCTACTATGGTAACCTCACTGCTTTGCACAGTGCCAGAACACAGCAGGCTGTCAATGAAGGTTTTTTAAAATGAGTGAATGCATCATAATTGATTTTTAATTAAAACAATTGAATAAAATATACTATTTTCAGTTACGATAATCTAAAAATAATATTTGTCAATTACTGAATACCTAGAGCCTTTGGTGAGGATCAGGGTGAAAAGGGGTGGCAAAGAGGAGGATTGGTCCACTGGCCTGGTCCGAGTTATGCCAGAGCTTTATTCTTTCAAGCATCAGTTTGACATACTCATGGAAACTTGGTTTTACTCTTCAAGCTGATTTAGGGGTCTCTTCTTTAACCTCATACAACACTTTTGTGCAGAAGTACTAGAGGATTCTATTTATGGAGTGTTTATCCACTGTTCCTTCAGTACTAAGTATTTAATGAACTGTATTGAAGAGTATATTTTGGAGAATGTCCAACTAGAAGGGTGAGAGAGCCAGAATTAAAGTACCTGAGGGATCTATTTTTTTGTTGTATGCTAAACAGATTGTTTTATTGTGGAATATCTTTCATCAGATTCACTTCTAAGACAGCTTTCACTTACTATCTAGCAGATTTCCACATTTCTGCTCTGTGTTCCAAATCATTGTATTCTCAGCAAATGCCAACTATTCTTGATATTGGCCAGGGCTTGTACAGTTAAGTAGATAAGATGATCAGTGGACTTCCCAGGTGGCTATAGTAGTAACAGACCTGCCTACCAATGCAGGAGAGTAAGAGATGTGGGTTCCATCCCTGGGTTGGGAAGATCCCCTAGAGGAGAAAACGGCAACACACTCCAATATTCTTGCCTGGGAAATCCCATGGATAGAGAAGCCTGGTGGGCTACAGTCCACAGGGTTGCAAAGAGTCAGACATGACTGAAGTGACATAACATCATCAGGATGGTCTGTAAGAATTATTTGTCAGAGTCAAATGCAATTAATTTTTATCTTATGCTCACTGATGCTCCATTCATTAAATAAATGTTGGGCATCCATTTCTAGACCTTCTTAATGCATTTTCCCTGAGGTCATTTTTTCAATTGATGCATAATTAAATGGCAACACACTTCAGTATTTTTGCCTGGAACAAGAAGGTGGGGTCTGGGCTTCAAAGGGAAGTAAGGTATTCACAGCAGGATGAGAAGAATTAATATTTGGTGAGCAAATGTTTGCCAGGCCATCTAGAGACAATAGAACATAGATAAGACTTTGATCTAACCAGCTTGGTAGGTTCCTCCTTGTCTACCACCCCTAGTTCATATTTCACTATACTATTTATGGTGTGAGCTGCTTCCTCAAACAGGTCTTCTGCCTTAAATTCTTTTGGTTAATAAGTGAGGGGAAGTTCAAAGATTCTTCCCGAGTCTTTTCAGCATTCCAGAGTGGCACATCTTGGGGCAGTCTGCCTTGAATCAATGCTAAATTAACTTTGCTTCCACAGGATACATGCTACTCAGTTATGATATGTTATCCCTTTGATATATTTCTGAATTCTCTCTGTTACTATTTTATTGAGATTGTATATTTTTTCATATGCCACTATCATCACCAACTCCTAATAAAACATGTCTTTTTTATTTTTGGATGATCAGCTTTAACTAGTAAAAAAACACCCAGGGGTCCAAATGACCTTTAACTTTTTTTTGAAAGTTGTGGAATACCTCATACAGCTGAACTCATGCTGTTTGTTTGCTAAGTTTTGAGCTAATAATCTCTCTGTTGTGGCTTTGCTATACAAATCTTTGACCTGGAAGATACATAGTTCCCTAACATTTGTGTATGAAATATGCAACACTGTATGCCATTGTTGGAGTTCCTTGGTGGCTCAATGGTTAAAAAAAGAAAAAATCTACCTGCTATGCAGGAGACAAGAGTTCAATCTCTGATTTGGAAAGATTCCCTGGATTAGGAAATGGCAACCCACTCCAGTATTCTTGCCTGGGAAATCCCATGGACAGAGGAGCCTGGCAGGCTATAGTCTGTGGGGTCGCAGTAGACTTGGACAGGACTTAGTGGCAATACAAGAGGAATGCCATTTTTACTATGTAAGAACTTCTAATGATTATACAGTGGAAGTGAGAAATAGATTTAAGGAACTAGATATGATAGAAAAGGTACCTGATGAACTATGGATGGAGATTTGTGACATTGTACAGGAGACAAGGAGCAAGACCCTCCTCAAGAAAAAGAAATGCAAAAAAGCAAATTGGCTGTCTGAAGAGGCCATACAAACAGCTGTGAAAAGAAGAAAAGCAGAAAGCAAAGGAAAAAGGAAAGATACAACCATTTGAATGCAGAGTTCCAAAGAATAGCAAGGAGAGATAAGAAAGCCTTCCTCAGTGATCAACGCAAAGAAATAGAAGAAAACAATACGATGGGAAAGACTAGAGATCTCTTCAGGAAACTTAGAGATACCAAGGGAATATTTCATGCAAAGATGAATTTAATAAAGGACAGAATGGTATGGACCTAACAGAAGCAGAAGATATTAAGAAGAGATGGCAAGAATACACAGAAGAACTATAAAAAAAGGTCTTCATGACCCAGATATTCACAATGGTGTGCTCACTCACCTAGAGCCAGACATCCTGGAATGTGAAGTCAAGTGGGCCTTAGGAAGCATCATTATGAACAAAGCTAGTGGAGATGATGGAATTCCAGTTGACCTATTTCAAATCCTAAAAGATGATGCTGTTCAAGTGCTTCACTTAATATGCCAACAAACTTGGAAAACTCATCAGTGGCCACAGGACTGGAAAACGTCAGTTTTCATTCCCACTCCAAAGAAAGGCAATGCCAAAGAAGGCTCAAACTACCGCACAATTGCACTCATCTCACATGCTAGCAAAGTAATGCTCAAAATTCTCCAAGCCAGGCTTCAGCAATACATGAATGATGAACTTCCAGATGTTCAAGCTGGTTTTAGAAAAGGCAGAGAAACCAGAGATCAAATTGCCAACATACATTGGATCATTGAAAAATCCAGAGGGTTCCAGAAAAAAAAAAATCTACTTCTGTTTTATTGACTACACAGAAGTCTTTCATTGTGTCGGTCAGAAAAAACTGGGAAATTCTGAAAGAGATGGGAATACCAGACCAGCTGACTTGTCTCTTGGGAAATCCATATGCAAGTCAGGAAGCAACAGTTTGAACTGGACATGGAAAAACAGACTGGTTCCAAATAGGGAAAGGAGTATGACAAGGCTGTATGTTGTCACCCTGTTTATTTAACTTATATGCAGAGTACATCATGAGAAATGCTGGACTGGATGAAGCAGAAGCTGGAATCAAGATTGCCGGGAGAAATAGCAATAACCTGAGATATGCAGATGACACCATCCTTATGGCAGAAAGTGAAGAAGAACTAAAAAGCCTCTTGATGAAAGTGAAAGAGGAGAGTGAAAAAGTTGGCTTAAAGCTCAACATTCAGAAAACAAAGATCATGGCATCCAGTCCCATCACTTCATGGCAAATAGATGGTAAACAGTGGAAACAGTGACAGACTTTACTTGGGGGCACTCCAAAATCACTGCAGATGGTGACTGCAGCCATGAAATTAAAAGACGCCTACTCCTTGGAAGGAAAGTTATGACCAACCTAGACAGCATATTGAAAAACAGAGACATTACTTTGTCAACAAAGGTCTGTCTAGTCAAGGCTATGGTTTTTCCAGTAGTCATGTGTGGATGTGAGAGTTGGACTGTAAAGAAAGCTGAGTGCTAAAGAATTGATGCTTTTGAACTATGGTGCTGGAGAAGACTCTTGAGAGTCCCTTGGACTGCAAGGAGATCCAACCAGTCAATCCTAAAGGAAATCAATCCTGAATATTCATTGGAAGGACTGATGCAGAAGCTGAAACTCCAATACTTTGGCCACCTGATGAGAAGAACTGACTCATTTGAAAAGACCCTGATGCTGGGAAAGATTGAAGGTAGGAGGAGAAGAGGATGACAGAGGATAAGATGGTTGGATGGCATCACTGACTCAATAGACATGAGTCTGAATAAACTCCTGGAGTTGGTCATGGACAGAGAAGCCTGGCATCCAGCAGTCCATGGGGTCACAAAGAGTCAGACATGACTGAGTAACTGAACTGAACTGCACTGAAGAAACCTGATATAAAGAATTCAAATTTTCTGCTGGAGACTAACTTCAAGAGTTATCCTGAGTGTATTAGTTTGCTGCCATAGCAACAGAAACTGGGTGGCTTAAAAAATAAAAAGGTACTTTCTCACAGTTCTGGAGGTTAAAAGTCTGAGATCAAGTTGGTAAAAATTTGAAATCAAAATTTCTTTTTTTGCTCAATATGTCAAAATACATTAATATCATTATTTATATTTGTAAACATATCAGAGATATTTACAATTCACATGTATATCAGTTGGTTGGTTTCTGTGGAGGCCTCTCTCCTTGGTTTGCGAGTGGCTGTCTCTTCCCTGTGCCTTCACATGGTCCTCCCCCTGTGCATGTCTGTGGCTAATTTATATTCTTATACATACACCAGTCATACTGGGCCAGGGACTACCATAATGATCTAATTTTAACTTAATTACCTCTTTAAAGATCCCATGTCCAAATAAAATTATGTTTTAAGACGTGTATCTCAGGGACATACAATTCAGCCTCAGAACTCTTACCTCTGGGCCACCAAATGCTTGTCCTTCTAGCATGCAAAATACATTTCACCCATCACAATAGCTCACAAATCTTAGCCATTCTAGCATCAACTCCAAGTACAAAATTCTGTCTAAATATCTAAATTAGATGTAGGTCACCCTTAAAGTGTGAGGCATCCTGAGGCAATATTCCCTTCCAGCTATGAATCTGTGAAATTAAAAAGCATTAAATTAAAAGATGCTTGCACCTTGGAAGAAAAGCTATGATAATTCTAGACACTGTATTAAAAGCAGAGACATCACTTTGCTGACAGAGGTCTGTCTAGTCAAAGCTATGGTATTTCCAGTAGTCATTTAGGGATGTGAGAGTTGGATTATAAAGAAAGCTGAGCACTGAAGAATTGATGCTTTTGAAATGTGGTGCTAGAGAAAACTCTTGAGAGACCCTTGTACAGCAAGGAGATCAAAACAGTAAATCCTAAAGGAAATCTACCTTGAATATTCATTGGAAGAACTGATGCTAAAGATGAAACTCCAATACTTTGGCCATTGGATGCAAAGAGCCAACTCACTGGAAAAGACCCTGATACTGGAAAAGTTTGAGGGGAGAGGAGATCGTGACAGAGGTTGAGATGGTTGGATGACATCATCAATTCAAAGGACATGAGTTTGAGCAAACTCCATGAGATAGTGAAGGACAGGGAAGCCTGGCGTGCTGCATTCCATGGGGTTGCAAAGAGTTGGACATGACTGAGCAGCTGTGCAGCAGCAACAGTGAACTTGTGAAACCAAGTAACAAGTTATCTGCTTCCAGAGCATAACGGTAGGACAGGCCTAGGATATAGTATATTCTCATGGCCAAAGAGGAAAACTGAAAGAAATAAAGGGGTCACAAGTTCCAAGCAACTCTGAAATACAGCTGGACAATTTCCTTTAGATTTTGCGATTTCTGGTGTGATGCTCTGTCCTCC
>ML662442.1:64465895-64629621 GCA_007570785.1 Antilocapra americana
TCTTGTTCTATGTAAATCATCCCCTGGAGAAGGAAATGGTAACCCACTGCAGTATTCTTGCCTTGGAGATCCCCTGGACAGAGGAGCCTGGTGGGCTACAGTCTATGGGATCACAAAAGCGTTGGACATGACTTAGTGATTAAAACAAAACAAATAAACCTCTAAACCACTTTTAGTTTAGTTTAGTCATGGGGTCAAAATTCCCTGCTTTTCACACATGACAATTAACGTTTCAATGCCATTCTCCCATATCATCCCACCCTTGCCCTCTTCCACAGAGTCCACGAGGCTGTTCTATACATCTGCGTTTCTTTTGCTGTCTCGCATGCAGGGTTCTTGCTGCCATCTTTCTAAATTCCATATATATGCGTTAGTATACTGTATTGTTGTTTTTCCTTCTGGCTTTCTTCACTCTGGATAATAGGCTCCAGTTCCGTCCACCTGAGTAGAACTGATTCAAATGAATTTTTTTTTAATGCTGAGTAATATTCCATTGTGTATATGTACCACAGCTTTCTTATCCATCCCTCAGTTGATGGGCATCTAGGTTGCTTCCATGTCCTGGCTATTGTAAACAATGCGGCGATGAACGTTGGGGTACACGTTTCTCTTCAATTCTGGTTTCCTCAGTGTGTACGCCCAGCAGTGGGATTGCTGGGTTAATTGTCATGTGTGAAATCAATCGCCAGCCCAGGATTGATGCTCGGGGCTGATGCACCGAGATTTCCCAGGGGGAGGGAATCGGGAGAGAGGAGGGAGGGGGGTTCTGGAGGGGGAGCATATGTAGACCCATGGCGGTTTCATGTCATTGTATGGCAAAACCAACACAATAAATTAAAGAAAATTAAAAAAAGAAAAAAAGAAAGAAAAATGGAAATAAACAAACAAACAAAAAAATCCCCTGCTTTTGTTGCCATATCTGTTTCCCTTCTATGGTGGCAATTTCCTGAGTCCCTAGGAAAGGAATCTTTTATTGGGTTAGCAGGGCTACTGGAGAGCAGTGGACATTCTCAAGGCTGCACAGGATGTGTATTTAAAGCTGCTGTTGGGCTGCAGCCTCAGCCAACTGTTTCTTTTCGTTTCCCTGGTGTCAGGCTTGGAGTGTCCTGTTGTTTTAATAATTGCTAAGTGCTTTAGCCGTTGTATAACAACTAATAACTGTGGAACCTATGTTTTTTTAAATAGATCATCCTGAAGGGATTAAAAACCTCATTGTTTACTTAACACTCCAAAGTTGTCATGTCACTTCAAAAGTATACTGATCTCATTATAAATACTTGTTACATGACCTTGTTACCTTACCAGGGGTTTCCCTGGTAGCGCAGCTGGTAAAGAATCTGCCTGCAATGCAGGAGACCCCAGTTTGATTCCTGGGTTGGGAAGATTCCCCTGCAGAAGGGATAGGCTACCCATTACAGTATTCTTGGGCTTCCCTGGTGGCTCAGCTGGTAAAGAATCTGCCTTCAGTGTGGGAGACCTGGGTTCGATCCCTGGGTTGGGAAGATCCCTTGGAGAAGGGAATGGCTACCCACTCCAGTATTCTGGAGTGGAGAATTCCATGGACTGTATAGTCCATGGGATTCAAAGTGTTGGACATGACTGAGCAACTTTCATTTCCCTTCATGTCACCTGGCTTTTAGCTAGGTGACAAGCTAGAGTAAAGACAATTCATGTGACTTGTTCTGCTGACTTTGTTTCTGGTAAATAAAAGTTTATAATTGCATGCATTGTGGACATTATTGCATTTGCAACTTTGTAATGACCCTGCTTGTCAGTTAAGTAGGACCCACCTGTAGATCTGTTTACATCAGCCTTATCAATAGGAGTTTCTTGTGACTCATTCCTGGAGCAAGAAGATAATCAGTTTACAAACTGTAGTCACAGTTGTTTTCTTCTTGTGATGCTGAGAGCAAAGTTGCAAGATTAATGTCATGACATCTGACCAAGGTGATATGAAGGGCAGAAAGCAACAACAGTTCATGAGAAGTTTGTTGGCTTACTGAATTGTGATGAATGTGGTAGAGTTTAAAAGAGACTCAACACACAATGTAAGATATAAGTAGTTAAAGGAAACTCTGTTCTTATTTCTTTAGTATTCTTTCTGAAATAGCCCTCTACTTGCTACCAAGTCTAATTTACTTTTGGAGCATAAAAACAAATCATCCACAAGCATCAGAGTAAGATAGTAACTGTCTATAAATGAAAAAGTCTTAAAAAGCATGGTTAGAGACCTGATTTTAAGGCAATTATTCAGGAAATTGGCAATTTCTGTGACATACAATATTTTAATATAATAACTAGTATTAGCACTAACAATACACCAGAATTCTTCAAATTTTAGCAACTTCATATGATTTCTAGAGCCTTTATATTAATAATATCTACCTATGCAACTTAAGAAAATGTATTATTATTCATTTGGCAATGTTCCCCATGTAATTTTATATACCAGATACATTCACTTAACTTAATATCTTTCTTTGGGATATTCAAGAGCCCTCTGAAGCATCCTGAATTTTGTGGGAGATCAAAAGGACTTCATGAATTTGATTTTAGAAAGATTGTCAGGAGAACAAAAGGTTTGAAACATTTGGCCAAGTAGGATTGTGTCAGTGTGAAGCTATGCTTATTCATACAATCAAAATGACAATAAAATTTCAAAGAGAAATGAGAAAAGTAACTGGTAAAGAAGCTTTATAAATCTGTTACCAAAAGCAGATGAATATTTCAAGAAAACTTTGTCCTCTCAACAGAGAAGTAAACCAAGTTACAGTTTTACATCTTTTCACCTTTAAAAATAAAACTCATTCATTATTTATATATTTAAATTTATTTTTCATTGGAGGATAATTACTTTACAACATCGTATATGTTTCTGCCCTATATCAACATGAGTCAACCATAGGTAATCATATGTCCCCTTCCTCTTGAACCTCCCTCCTACCTCCCACCCCATCCCACCTAAATTCAGTGTAATCCCTAAACCAAATTTTATGAAAGGGCAGCCAGCCAGTTCACTCCAAAGATCCCCCCAGGTTCCTGCCTAGGAAATGTACTGGTAGCCTCTTAAGACTCCAAATTCCAAGAGAAGCAGTTAGAGTACAATTCAGTACATTTAAAGCAATGATGTTCATATATCAGAAGAACTCACCAAAGCACTTGAGGAATACCCAGAAGAGGGCAGGACTCAAATGGCCATGCTGGAACCATGCACTGGTTCAGGGTGGACTCCAGGTGTCCTCTGTGGGTATCTTTGATGTTCTGCTGAGCATGCCAAGAAAGGGTTGACAAAAATGCAATTACCTATCAAGTAAAGACAGTAAAAAAAAAAAAAGGGAATTTTACTTGAGCCAAACTGAGGGTTATAAGCCAGACAGCTCTGAGAACTGTTTGGCTGTTAGAAGTTGAAGACACAGCCATATACATTTTCAAGACAAAGGATCATACATCAAAATGTGGTGCCAGAGAAGACACTTGAGAGTTCCTTGAACTGCAAGGACAGCAAACCAGTCAGTCCTAAAGGAAATCAACTCTGAATATTCATTGGAAGGATTGATGCTGAAGATGAAGCTCCAATTCTTTGGTCATCTATGCCAAGAGTCAACTCATTGGAAAAGACCCTAATGCTGGGAAAGTTTGAGGGCAGGAGGAGAACGGGATGACGGAAGACAATATGGTTTGATGGTATCACCGACTCAATGGACATGATTTTGAACAAACTCTGGGAGATGGTGAAGGACAGGGAAGCCTGGCATGCTGCAGTCCATGGGGTTGCAATGAGTTGGGTATGACTGAGAGACTATAAAACATCAGAATGTTCACCAAGGATACACAGTGAACAGGAATTCACAATGACCCCTACAGAGCTGAGAAAGGTTATTCTTTAAGAAGTTACAGTGCTAGCATCAGAATAAAGAAAAAAAAAATACTGACCTTCACATTTGAGCAGGGATCTCCCTTTCTGAGGAGCTCTGTTGATATGTATGCCAATAAATACTGCACATTAGGGAGGGAGAAAGCCCAAAAAAGCACCGAGAGAGAATTTTAGATTTACTTTTTCTTGTGCTGCCTTAAAATATAAATTTTATTTCATCAAAGTATATAAGTATTTTTGCCTATGGTAGGTAGAAAGAATGTCAATGTCCTAATCCCCAGCCCCTGAAGATATGTTAAATTACATAGCAAAGGGAAATGAAATTTACAGATGGAATTATGATTGCTTGTCTGCAGACCCTCAAATAAGGAGACTATCCTGGATTATCTGGGTAGGACCAGTGTAATCCAAGGGCCCTTCACAGTGGAAGAGGTAAATTGAAGGGAAGAGTCAGTAAGATAAATGACTAAGGAAGAATGGCCAGTAAGATGCAAAGTTTCTGCACTAGAAAGTAGGGAAAGGGGACCCAAGGAGCGTAGGTGGCTCCTGGAAAAGGCAATAAAACAGATTGTCTCCTGGAGGCTCCAGAAAGGAATCCAGCCCACCTGACATCTTGACCTTAGCCTACTGAGAACTAGATTGAACTTTAAACCAAGAGGACTGTAAAATAATAATTCTGTGTTGCTGTAGGCCATTAAGTTTATGATACCGTAACCTAATTTGCTAGCAAATTATGTGGCCTAGTTTGCTACAAAGCCACAGAAAACTTATATGTATCCTAAGGATCAATAATGGCTATCTGACAGAGATTATTTGTGTTATAATATTTATTATATGGGGCTTCCCAGATGGCTCAGTGGTAAAGAATCTGCCTGGCAATGAAGGAGATGCAAGTTTAATCCCTGGGTTGTGAAGATTCCCTGGAGAAGGAATTGGCAACCCACTCCAGTATTCTTGCTTGGAAAATTCCATGGACAGAGGAGCCCTGCGAGCCCCAATCCATGGAGTAGCAAAGAGTTGGACACGACTGAGTGACTTGCCAGGAGCCGTCAGGATGCCCCCTCACTGGGATGACAAGGTCAGGAGACTGAAAAGGAAACTGCAAAGCGGATTTTCCTTTGGGGCATCCCAAGGCAAGGCCCCTCCTGGTATTTTTCTTGGGAAGTTCTGTTTATGCTGAACATTAGCTCATCTCAGTAGGTCAGTCCCAGTTAGAAATAATTCATCCTGAGATAATTCCCTCAGACCTTATTTCCCCCAGGGGATTGGGGAAGGCAGATTCCCTTCCCTGGGCACAAAGGAGGAATAAGGGGCATTTAAATAGATTATTACACCTCCTACTCCTTACTGGGGAGTTTACCAAGAGTTCTCTGGGGGTCATGGCAAGGCCACCACCAGAAGGGCTCATACTTGGGTCACCTTTCCACCTCCCACTCCCCCAACCACTCCATGGAGGAGGCCCCCTTCCTTGAAGAAACCAGGCTGGAATGGGATTTAGGAATGCTCATAACTGTGGCCAGCATAGTTGGAGACATTGATTGCCTTAAGATAATGTAGACATAGGAATTCATTATAGTAGTTATATAAGGTTAATAGGGTTTTATTGCTAAAGCAGTGCTGCTAAACTGTCTTAGTCCTCTTTCCTCTCTCCAAACTGTCTCTTTGTTCTCTTTCCTTTTTCCTCATAAGAACCAAACTAGGTTAATAGAATAAAACAGTTTCAAGCTTAAGCCCTTCTCTCTAGCTTCTACATAGTTGCACCTAATAAGAGAAATGTAACCTTTCTACTTAGATTGATGTACTTATCCAAAGTATGCTGGAGACATTCAAGTGGTAAACATACTAATGTTAAATCTGATTAACAGAAAGATGAGCTTAATGTTAAAGTTGTTGATGGTAGGCAGAAAACAAGATTATATAGAATAATACATGAAGTAATGGGTGTGTTTCTTGGGTATAAAAACTGTAAACCAACAACAATAAAGAGAGAGACTGCTCTATCACCACATCGACTCAGCTCACTTCTTCCCGAACGCCACTCACCCTTCAAGACCCCTGGACCCACTGAGGCTGGACTCCGGCAGTGACTGAGCATGAACACACTATTTATTATAAAGTAATATTTAAAAAAACACAGTAGAGGCATATTTACCCTTCTTTTTAAAAGATAATTTTCTTTACTTTTAATGTTGAAAATTTCAATGTGTGTTCTATAAATAACTCAAATTTGTTGGGTCTAAAACCTAGCTTGTCATCTTTCCAGAGAACTAGCCTCCTCCTGATAGCCCTCTCTCTGCTCATGATCCCACTCTTCTTTGGGTGACCTGGGTTTAGAATCAGTCTCCAAGCTCAGCCTTCATATTTCTCAAACCCAACACATATTATTCATTTTCACAGCCTTCCTCTGACTTCATCTCATTTGGTCTGTGACAGCTATACCTACCTGGCCTCTCTGTCTTCATCTCTCCTCACTCTGGTCCATTTCATTCTTTAGAACCAGGAAAATATTCCCAAAGCAAATCTTTAATCCTATTACTCTCTGCCTCCAAATCCAGCCTTGGAGTTTCATTTCCAACAGACTCATATTTCAATTTTTCTAATTCAAACCTTTTCATTTCTTTTTTCTTTTGCCACAAAATAATTTTTGACTCCAAATTTATTATTTTGGATAGATTTTATAGACTGAAGAATTCTGATCCTTATAGCCTATTCTGCCATGTAAAAACCTCATGTCCTGTAATATTTTATCTGTTTATAGAGGCTTTGATTCAAATGGTACTTTAACTCAGACAGAGACAGCTTATTGTGTTGTCCAGAATTTAAAATTTTAGTTTTTTAGTTATTCACTGTGAAATCAATCGATAAGACTGAATATAATTGTTCAAGTGATGGGTTTCTATGTTTAAGTACATTAGTGCCAGACTTTGAACATTGCAGAGGAGCAGTTAGTGAATATTTTAAGCTTTGTGGTCCAAGATGCATAACCAGAGATATTGCGTAGTTAAGTGTGTGAAATCAAAGATGTGTGCACTTATATAGTAAAAGAGGAAACAAAGTTCACAAATTTTTATTGATAAAATTGAAAATGAAATAGAGCTTTTTTTTCCTCTTGGGTTGGGGGATAATATTTTGTTTAATTGAGGTTCAGAATTATTCTACCTGGTCACTCAGATGGTAAAGAATCTGCATACAATGTAGGAGACCTGGCTTCAGTCCCTGGGTCAGGAAGAGTCTCTAGAGAAGAGATTGGCTACCTGCTCCAGCATTCTTGCACGGATAATTCCATGGACAGAAGAGCCTGGTGGGCTACAGTCCATGGGGTCACAAAGAGCTGGACATGACTGAGCAACCACATTTTCACTTTCATCTCCAGTATTCATCTGTGCCGACTCTTCATGAGATCTTATGTATTTCATCTTGAAAAGTAATTTATCATACACATAGGTATGCAAAATACTGTCAGTCCACGAGTATGGATTCTACTTTTTCAGTCATTTTTGGATGTCTAGTAACCCAGTCACTATATTAATATTTCTGTTTCAAGGACTTGGGTCCTATAATCCATGGTGAGATTTTCGCCTTGTCCCTTCCTATATGCTGCTGTCTCTTGGCCCTGGCTTGGCATTGCTAACACCAGTCCTACCTGGACAGCTTGTTCTAGATTCAGCTTCAGTTTTAGAACTCCACTTCCCAAGGGCAAGCTAGCATCTGTGCTTCCTAAACCCATTTACCTATATGGTTAGCCTTTCCCTGTGTTTTTGCATAATAAGCCCTCCTTGTATTGGCCACCTGCCCATCCATACCTGCTATTATTTAATGTGAAGTCTCCCTGTCTTGATGGACTTTTTTCTGTTGTTGGACCTGAGTCTAATACAAACTTTACCTCCATCACCCTCAAGTGTACCTAGTTTCTCTGAACCTTCCCAGTTCTGCTTGTCCAACTGCCACCCAAGCTCAAGTGGGAGAACCAGGAAGGGCAGTTGATGTTGGCAGGCCCCTGGGGTTTTCCCAACACATTAATGAGGGAGCTTACTGAAAATCATGGTAGTGCAGATGGTAAAGCATCTGCCCGCAATGCGGGAGACTCAGGTTTGATCCCTGAGTCAGGAACATCTCCTGGAGATGGAAACGGCAACCCATTCCAGTATTCTTGCCTGGAAAATCCCCAGTCTGGTAGGCTACAGCCCATGGGCTCGCAAAGAGTCGGATGCGACTTCACTTTACTGTGATTTTAGAAAATTCCCAGAATTCTGTGCATGCAGGGACCTTGTAAAATTTAAAAATTATTTATGATTGGTGGGGGAGGTAATGGTAGCTGCCTTCTAGAGCACAAGGATTCTAAGCATTAGAACACACAGAGTGAAGTTTTCATAATCCACAAGGTGGAGATTATTCTAAAATGAAAGGAGAAAGAACAGTGAGACTTCAGTTCACTGTTTAGAGAAGCCTGGCGGGCTACAGTCCATGGAGTGCAAAGAGTTAGATATGACTAAGCATGCACTCACGCACACATACAAGATTAAAGTAAGTTAGTGCAGATTCAGATGACACAGGCAGTCTAGTCCAAAGTCTAAACTGCATGGAAGGATTTTGGCTGATGTCCAGGGCTTAGGAGAACTGTTAGGAAGTTTCTAGGACTTGAGAAACTCAAAAGGGGTTGGAGCTTAGGATTCAGTTAGGGGAACTGTTACAACAGAAAATATGACTAGAGGCTAGGCAATGCCAATATCTCTACTGTAAACATCTGTACATGCTCCAGGTAGATTCTCTGAGGCTTTCTTCCCTCAGGCTCTGAGACCTAAGATACTTCTCCATTATAACATCCAATAGTTATTAGCATAGAGATGATCTGAGATCAACTTAGAAAATGAAGAATCCAATGCTGAGTCATTTAATTTGAAACAGACATAAGACTTTATCAGAGGTCTCCTGACTTCTTTGTCTGGTCATTTCTTGTGCTCTCAAGGTTGGGAAACAAGAGAGGAAGAAGGGAGAATGGGTATTCTGGCAGTGTGGGAGATTTAACAACTGGTTACCATGGCCTAGCCAAGTTGGCTTACAAAGCAAACTGTAACAGGGAGGAAGATAAAGGTGAGAGCATCGAGAACCAGACCCAAAGGCTAGATAGTCTTAAGTGCAAATGTGCTTAGTCACTCAGTTGTGTCCAGCTCCTTGCGACCCCATGGACTGTAGCCTGCCTGGTCCCTCTGTGCATGGCATTTCCCAGGCAAGAATACTATGGCTTACTATGCCCTCCTCCAGAGAATCTTCCCAACCCAGGGATCGAACTCAGGTCTCCCGCATCGCGGGCAGAATCTTTACCGATCGAGCCACCAGGGAAGCCCCAGAAACCCAGAAAGAAAACAAAGGCTTATATTAGGTGAGTAGATTAGTCCTAGGAATAGGACTTATAGTCCTAGGAATATCCTGCTTTTGAGACAAATTGTGATGTGGACTTGATCTTTCTTTTATATAATCAGTATGTCATAGCACAATAATGACAAAATACCTTGCTGTGGGAATCTGAGGACCTGGCAGAATCTTACTTCTGAGAGGTCACTCACCAAGGTGATCTGAAGATGACCAAGTCCCTCGGGTCTTTTACCTTTATCTGTAAAGGGCTTCCCAGGTGGCATTAGTTGTAAAAAACCTGCTTGCCAATGCGGGAGACATAAGAGACAAGGGTTCTATATCTGGGTCAAGAAGATCCCCTGGAGAAACGCATGGCAACCACTCTAGTATTCTTGCCTGGAGAATCACAGGGACAGAGGAGCCTGGAGGGCTATGGTCCATAGGGTTGCACAGAATCGGACACAACTGAAGCCACTTAGCATGCACACATGTACAATTGGCAAGTTTGATTAGAATCCAGAGTGAATGTTTTCAGGAGAGAATTCAAAAGTGCGTATAGGACTCAAAGCAAAGTGTTTAGACTAATCTTGGCTACATAAAAAAAAAATCACTAGGAAGGATATTTAAATATACTGCTTCCTTTGTCAAAACTCCATAAGATTTTAATTCAATCAATGTGGAGCCTGGGCTCCATAATTTAAAAATTAAAATTAAAAAGCTACTTTGGGCAATTCTAAGTTTACCCAGTACAAAGAACCATTTGCCAAAGATATCCAAATATGGTTTTGTGCATTTCTGAATTTCTAAAGACCTGGTGGGTCATTGTGGTCCTTGGAAAGAAATCCACAAGACCCTGAATTAGATTTTTTCAAAGGACAAAAAGAACAGTTGCCTACAGTGTACAGGAAATGAACTTTCATCTCTTGACACTATTGTTATTAAAGCTTTTTTTTTTCCCTGTCTTAACTATCCAATCATTAAAGAGCTGTGCTCTTTCCAAACATTTAAAAGCCAGTCACAGTGATGTAATTCATGCAGTTTCTCTTTGCCAGACTAGGAAAAGGATATCAGTCTACTGTCTTCTGGTAGAACAGGTTTATTTAGCTAACAGAACAATGCAATCTACACAGAGTTTATCAACGGAAGAAACTGTTAAGAGAAACACTGCTAAGAAGTACAAAATAATTTGTATTGTAAGTACATTTTAACATTTTTACCTTTGTAGTTTGTGGCAAAATGTAGGGGTATGACTCTAGGATTGTATTTGTTTGTGTTGCTATTTGAATATGAAGTTTTAAGTAACTGTGTTCAGTTTTATCCCTGATGACAACTCTAAAGCAAAGTGAAGGATTTAAATAACATTTTGCAAATAATAAATTTGCATAACAATAAATTAATATTTGGTCAATCAAAAACTGGGATCTATGGCAAAATACTTAGCAGCACTGATTTTACCATGATTATAATTATGGCTATCTCTCAAGTCACCTTTGTGCATGGGGTGAGGAATTAAAATCAGTCTTTATCTTTTTTCAATTCTTGATTTTGTGCCATTTAACTTCACTCCTAGGGATGACCTTTTTTGCCTGTTTTCCCTTTCTTGTTCTTTAGTACCATAAGATCGTCCCTGTCCTAAAACAAAAACTTTCCTTGATTTTATTACATTTCTTTTCCTTTTACCATCGAGCTTCTGACTCTCTTCATTGCTTCAATTTTCTTACCAGCCAACCGTTTTTTACTCTCTAGTCTTTTTTTTTTAACTGCACTGAAGTTGCCTCCTCAAAAGTCAGTCCTTTTCCCTTGTCCTTCTCCCTGCTAAGTCTCCATAACAACAGTACACAAATATTGTGGAGTAATTGCTCATTTTGAATTCTCTCCTCTTGCTTTCATGATGACATTGAAATTTCTGTTTTTATCATTTTTCTCCTTATCTGAATTATTTGTTTATTTATCTTTCTTCTCTTTGGACATTTCACCAAACACTGTGTGAAGATCTTTTCTTTAGGGACTCTAACCTTTCATGGATTTAAGAGTGTATTCTCCACTAAGAATTCCGCATAAGCCACTAGTTCTCACCTCTGACTAAGTTTCAGTCCTAAGAAAGCAAGCACTTGCTTGCCCTTCCTCCAGCATCTACCTTATAGTCAAACCCATTTGCATGATTTTCTCACAACTATCCCGCTGCAGTTTTCTCCTAGAGTCCCAACTTTACTTAATGCCATTACTCTCTTTTCATGCAAGCATTGTTTGGAGATGTAAGTGAAACAATGTGTGTAAGTATTGGGCTCAATGACTATAAAAAAGGGAACTCTGAAGATATTCCATTTATTTTTCTAGGAATTTTGACATTTGTTATTCTGGGAACTTTTATCTCTTATGCCATTTATCATACTTATCCTATCTTATTAATTCAGGGAATTATCAATTCCTTGAGGGCAAATCTTGTTCGTCATATATTTCCCCTCTTTGTATCCTTTTAATGGTTTATTAGTACACATAAATAGAAGCTCAATATTTTAAAATCATAGTTTCAACCCTACTATTTCTAGATTTTAGTAAAAGTTGTATTAAGAAATTTTTAATGTATCTATGTTTGTAGCATTCTTTTTTCAGTCAAGCTAAAATCAAATGTTGGTTTCTCGGTAATTTTTGGAGTTCAGAGTACTTCCCTCTGCAATCTGTATATAGCATAAGATAGTTTAAGATATATTTGCACCTTAATATCTAGAAGCTTATTCAGAGTTACATAGTTAGAGTCATGATTATACAAGATTGAGAATGAACCTTCTTACCCTTGAAGGCTTCCCAGGTGGCTCAGTGGTAAAGAATCCACCTGCCAGTACAGGAGATACAGGAGACTTGGGTTCAATCCCTGGGTGGAGAAGATCCCCTAGAAGAGGAAATGGCAACCCACTCCAGTATTTTTGCCTGGAGAATCTCACTGACAGAGGAGCCTGGCGGGCTACAGTCCACAGGGTCACAAAGAGTCAAACATGACTGATAGTCTTAACGACAGCCACAGCAACAACAAAAGACAGCTTATTTTTCCAGCAAGTTTGAATGGTAAAGGAACTAAAAATAAGGTACAAACTGAAATATAGCTGACTCTGATTCATGAGGTTTATCATAGGAAAGTTTCCCAGTGCATCTTTGCTTTGTAACATTTTTAGCCTAAATCTAAATCTATGGCTTTTGAGAATCAAAATAAGGGGAAAAGTGCTAATGGTGTTATTTAATAACTGTTTATGTTCATGTTTCCTCTTCATTTTCTCTACTGAATGAATACCTGTTGGAGGTCACTGACCTTGGGCTAACTTTGAAACTTCATATGAGAATTGTTTTCATAGTATTTAATATGTTTTCCCATCCTTGAATTCACTTTCATTTGAAAAGTTAGATGTGTTGATTTTTAGTTGATTTCCAGAAGGCAAACAAACAAACAAATCTATACCTTATGTAGGGTCTTTATTATCAAAAGCAACTTTTGATACTGGTTTTTTTTCTTTCATAAAAGTGATTAAAAAATAACAAATTTCATTGGCATTATAAAATACTTTCCTAATGTCAACTAAAAAAAAGCACAACTTGAGAGTTGCAAGGTAAGTTTTATTTGGGACCGAGGGCTGCAGCCCAGGAGAAATCACCTCAGATAGCTCTGAGAGACAGCTCCAAAGAGGCAGTGGGGGAAGGTGAATATGTAAGATTTTGGTGAAGTAGGTTGTTGCTATTCAGTCGCTCAGCCAAGCCCAACTCTTTGCTACCCCATGTACTGCAGCACGCCAGGCTTTCCTGTCCTTCTCCATCCCTCTGAGTTTTCTCAAACTCATGTCTGAGTTTGAGTTGGTGATACCATCCACCATCTCATCCTCTGTTGCCCCCTTCTCCTGTACTCAATCTATTCCAGCATCAGGGTCTTTTCTAATGAGTCTGAGCTTTGCATCAGGTGGCCAAGGTATTGATACTTCAGCTTCAGTATCAGTCTTTCCAATGAATAGTCAGGGTTAATTTCCTTTAGGATTGACTGGTTTGATTCCCTTGCTGTCTAAGGGATTCTTCAAGAGTCTTCTCCAGCATCACTGTTTGAAAGCATCAATTTTTGAGCCCTCAGCTTTCTTTATGGTCCACCTCTCACATCCATACATGACTACTGGAAAAAGCATAGCTTTGACTTATGGACCTTTGTCAGCAAAGTGATATCTCTGCTTTTTAATATGCTAGTTTATCACAGCTTTTCTTTCAAGCAGCATGACTACTGGAAGAACGATAGCTTTGACTTTATGGACCTTTATCAGCAATGTAATATCTTTGCTTTTTAATATACTGTCTAGGTTTGTCATAGCTTTTCTTCTAAGGGGCAAGGGTCCTTTAATTTCATGGCTGCAGTCACCATCTGCAGTGATTTTGGAGCCCAAGAAAATAAAGTCTGTTACTGTTTCCACTTTCCCCCCATCTATTTGCCATGAAGTGATAGGGCCAGATGTCACGATCCTAGTTTTTTGAATGTTGAGCTTTAAGCCAGCTTTTTTACTCTCCTCTTTCACTTTCATGAATAGAAGGAGAAGTTCAGTGCTATTAAGCACTCACTTTACAAAAGGTTTTCTGTTAGTCATAAGGAACTCATCTCGTCATGAAGAGATTTAGCATTTTTCTAAATATGAAGAGATGCAGGGCTTGGAATCCTGAAATCAGTTTCTGAAAATATCTAGCTATCTAAAGACCAGTTCCACCCGATTGCCGGGAGCACGGAGTGCCTCACTCCGCTCCGAACTCCCTCAGGGGTGTTAAAGGTCAACAACAGCAGCACAGGGTTCACCCTCCACCGAGTCAGAGGACACGTGCCCTTATTGTTCAGTCGCTGGCCACGTGCTCTCGGCAAGTGCCAGTTTGTGAAAGTGCAAGTGTTAGTCGCTCGTCTTTGTGAGTCCCGTGGACGTAGCCCACCAGGCTCCTCTGTCCATGAAATTTTCCAGGCAAGAGTGCTGGAGTGGGCTGCCCTTTCCTTCTCCAGGGGAATCAAACCTGGGTCTCCCACATTGCAGGCAGATTCTTTATCATCTGAGCCACCAGGGATGCCATTTTGTAGTTGACATAAGTAATCTGTGTACCTAATTAATTACCTACTGTAAATTGTGTGTTCAAGCTCTATCATCCAGGATATTTATCATTGGACTTGATGGGGAAAAAGATCAGTGAAAAGAATTCTCTGTAATTTATGTCACAGTTGAATTTCAGTCTGAGTATGAAGTCCATTACACTGAAGAGCTTTGTCAGCAGTGGTGATAATGATTATATATACAATCTTTAGTCAGTGACTTCCAGATTACCCTAAAACATTTGTTTGCTTTGTCGATCAAAGCAGGTAATTTCTTAGTTAATTGTTTGGAGATTATATATATATATATATATTTTTTTTTACAGCAAATAAGTATCCAGTTTAATTGTAACAAACCAGTGTGAGCAAATTTAACTAAGTATATAAAAACATTAGTTAAATACAAATCTCTGGAAATATACATTATACCTACAGGTTTGTTTTTTGTTTGTTTTACAGTGAATCTTCCTTTTTATCCCCCTTTTTAATTTTCGAAATGGTGAATCACTGTATGGTCCTGGATCTCCAAGCTAAAATATGTGTTTCCAGCGTAGCAGATGGAGATTATATTTTTATATGTTAAATATCTTCACTATTTTCTCACGATCAGAAAAGAAACCTTGTTTCCTGGCAATGAGGTAGTTCATGATTTCAGAGTTTTGCAAGTGAAAAGTGAAAGTGAATTCGCTCAGTCGTGTCCGACTCTCTACGACCCCATGAACTGTAGCCTACCAGGATCCTCTGTCCATGGGATTTTCCAGGCAAGAGTACTGGAGTGAGTTGCCATTTCCTTCTCCAGGGGATCTTCCCCACCCGGGGATTAAACTTGGGTCTCCTGCATTGTAGGCAGACACTTTACTGTCTAAGCCACCAAGAAAGTTAAGAGTTTTGGGATACTTTTAAACAAATAGGGCTTTCTTTGTGGCTCAGAAGGTAAAGAATCTGCCCACAATGCAGGAGACCAGGGTTCGATTCCTGAGTTGGGAAGATCCCCTGGAGAAGGGAATGGCAACCTACTCTAGTATGCTTGCTTGTAGAATTCCTTGGAAAGAGGAGCCTGGTAGGCTACAGTCCATGGGGTTGCAAAGAGATGGACAGGACTGAGTGACTAAAATAAATACATCATTTAAATAAATGATCTCCAAACATGTATCTAGTTAAGAAAGAAAAATGTACAAAGATAATTGGCCCCCTTGGTTTTATTTTTACTTTAACTCCATTTGGGGTTAAACCAACTGGGACTAATGCATTTGTATTTAAAATCTGTAATCAATGGTATTTTAAAATTCTGGTATTTTGAAAAGCTAGCACACTGTGCTCCCATAACAATCACTGGGGGAGATGGGGTATCTGGATTTTTGTATATTTTAATGAAATTGTAAAGTTCACATTTTTAAAAATTTTATAACAGGTTCTTCTCATTTTGTTGGTGGCTATGTCACTTGCATTAGGCCTGGTGGCTGGACTCAGACGACAAGAAGAGCAAGGTACACCCCTCAGCATTCCTCAGAACTTTGTTTTCCTTCTTCTTTCTCTTCACCTTCACTATTACTTGGACTTGCCTCCTCTCTCCTGCATGTAGCTGTCCCCCTGCTAGGCTCCTCTTTCTCCCACAACCCGTTTTTCTGTAGTTAGCACTATCTATTGCCACTTCTGGACTTTCCCCTTTGACCTCATCTCCCTGCTTCTTTGAGATTCATATCATTCCAGTTTTTCCCCACTTACTTTTCATCACCTTTCTAGAGGACTTTGGTAACTGGATCAAAGATTCCTTCTCTCCCTGCTCCTACTCTATCATTAATACCAGGTAATAAACTCGGCCTTGAAAGTCTTAGTTGCTTCACTCCCAGGACCTCTAGCCACCATGATTGTACTTGACATCACGTTAATACTACCCTGTCCTTGAAATCTCACTATTTCTTGGTTAGGCAGTGCCACTTTCCTGAAATAGAGTGCACAGTAAGAGCTTCACAATTATTATTATTATTGTCATAAGAAGCAAAGAAAAAATAGGAGATTCGTGGCTCAAAATATCAAAACACCTCACATGTCTTTTGCCATAACCTATTAGTATGTAAGAGTAAATAAACTATTTATAAGTGACTCTAAATGCACTTTATGTGCATTTACTATAATCTTGCTATGTATTATTTAGATGCTTTTACTCAGGGAAAATATGAGGTCAAATGTTAGATAATTTATTCTCCTTTTTAATTTGGTTGATCAGCTTCTAATTTGACTCCAATGGAGAAAATCTTATTGCTTCTTCATTGGGAGACCCTTGGTGATGTTAATTGGCAATTTTCCAATATGCTTTCAGTTAATTTACAGACGCGCAGTTCCCCTAGTGTCACATGGGAACACAGTAGAACTGAGAGATGGGCATTGCCCCTGGAAAATGCCTATCTTTTCTGGTCATTTTGCTGCTGTGTTTCTGAGCTGCAGTACCATTCTAGATCTAGCAAATGTTGGCAGGCCATTTCAGTGGTATTATTCTTATGTTAGGGCATATAGGTGGGCATCATTTCTTGGTTATTTCCTCCCACAAATCATGTAACTTAATTGAAAAAGGCAATAGTAATCTCTGAGCAAAATCTCCAATTAATCCAGCTCTTTCCATCCCCTCCTTATGTTAGTACAGCTATTGACTGGCTCCCCAGAGTCATTGTTCCTCATTCTCTACCTTTCATCTCAGTCTATCACAGCTTATATGCCATCCTTCCCCTCACCCTCCTGCCCAGGGGACTGGCATTTAACACTGATCCCTCTTTGCCAGCATCCTTAACATAGTCACCCCCTCATTCTTCTACCACAACTCTTGTTTCGTAATCCCCAACTCTTGATCATTTTCACCATTCTCTGCTCTAATTGACTTACTTTTCATAGGCAGTATTTGTTTCAAGTGTGAGTTTTTAAACTACTTTTTCTAGTTTGAATGACAATTTTATCATTTTATGTGCACATCCTTTTTTTTTTTTTTTTTACTTGTTTTAACAAATAAGCACTGACTCTGTGCCGGAACCAGCCGGCAAAATCGCACGGTCGAGAACGCAACGACCAAGCACCTGAGAAAAATGAAGACACTCAAAAGATGGGGTTGAGAGGAGCAGAGGGAAACTCCAAAGAGCTTCTCACTACTGCCACTTTATTATAGCTGATTAACAGTATATATACATTTTTCTAGTTACTAGCAAGCTTGAGGGAGCAGTTAACGATAAACTTTAAGAATGCCTTTGATATGGTCAGCACATTATTAAGCAGGGGAAAAACAGGCCCGCATACGTCAGGCGTCCAAGAAAACAGAGTAAATGGGAAAAAGGTCATCAGGCTGTTTTTCCCGTCACGGCGTTTGATCTTAGTCAATGAAAAGGCGTCAGGGTGGCGGGACAAAGAGAGGTTTTCAGGTCCTCTCTTAGGGCCGATTGGGGGATGGAAAACATCCCGGCTCCCCGCAACTCTGTACTCAGTGCTGTTCTAATTACTGGGAATATAGTGATACAGGAAACAGACAAAAATCCTTCAAAGAGTTTACATTCTAGCATGGAATGCAGAGAAGAAAAAAATATGCTATATATATATTATATATTATGATAGAGAAAATGCTAAGGAATAAATAAAGCTGAAAAGGGGAACATGAAATATTGAGTCAGGGCAGGTAAGAAGTATATAATAATTTCTGAGTAAAGAGCTAGAGGAAGTAAGGGAGAAACAAGGATATTTTGGCAAAGAACGTTTCAGGCAAGAGAGAATAGCCAAGTGCTATTCTTGCCTGGCATGTTCTATTTAAAGAATAACAAGAGATCAGTGAGCTAGAACTAAGAGGACCAGAGGGAGGGTAGTCATAAAATAAGATCAACCAGAGAAGAGTCAGATCATAGAGGTAGGTCAAAATATGGGCTTCAGCTTTCATCGAGTGTAATGGGGATTGATTGGAGTTTTTGAGTAAAGGAATGACATGCTGTTGTTTGCTTTTCTATGTGATCACTCCGGCTGCTGAATAAATGCCTGAGTGATACTAGAAGTAGAGAGACAAGTTAGAAAATTATTGCAGTGATGTAGAAAAACCATATGTCCTGGACCAGGGTGGTAGCATTGTAACTGGGAAGAAGTATTTGGATTTGGAGATCTTTTGATGTAGTAGATAGACTATCAACAGGTTGAATATGGAGTAAGAAATAGAGTAGTCAAGAATGACCTCAGGATTTCAGCATGAACACCTGAAAATATGGAATTTCCATAATTGAGGTTGGATAAGACAGTAGGAGTTGGTTTGGGAGGAATAATCAGGAACTCAGCTTTGGATACGTGAAATTTGAAGTGTCTACCAGATGTCTAAGTAGAAAAGTCAAAAAGTTGTTGGATATATAAGGCTGGCATTCAGGGAAGTTCTGACTGCACATACAACACGGTGAATACCAGCATCCTATGTGGGATTTAGAGCAATGTGACCAGGGTATGCCAGCCTTAAAAGATTGGAAGATGAAGGAAGAAGACTAGGAAAGAGTGGACAGGAATGTGGGAGGGAAGCCAGGTGACTGCTGTGTCCTGAAAGTCAAGTGCAGGAAGTGTTTCAAAGGAGTAGAATGAATGTAAAAATGTAAAGACATTTTATGTAAATGGTATATAAACCTTTCCCCTTACTATCTCACTGAACTTTACTGCCATCTGATTGCTCTGTGTGCACCTATTCTTATGCACCTATCTAATTATTGTGTGTATCCAACATGTCATTTGACCTATGCCCTCTCCCAGTGTTGCTTTTCTGATATCATTCTGACATAAGATCCTTTATATATTTCTCTGCTCTTTCTCTGGGAGCTTTCCAGATCTCTCTAAGCCTGTTGATCCCTTGGTATGAGTTTTGCTGTGAAAATTTGGTGAGCAACTTTGATGTAATAATGTTTGCTCTTCAATTCTAGGAAATTTTATTATGATTTCTTTAACAATATCATCTTTATTTTCTTTGTTTTCACTTTCCAGTACTACCTCCCTGTTTCAGGATCAATTAATTAGTAGCCTCAATTACATCTGCAAAGCCCCTTTACCATGTAAGGCAATATATTCTTAGTCTCTAGGATTAGGAGAGGGAACCTTCCTGAGAACCGTAATTCTGCCTACCACACCCTGCCACTGAATTTTTCATTACTGCTCTCATGTTTTTGTATTTCCAAGAGCACTCTGAACATGATTTGCCTTTTTAAAATTAGTTTACTTTGTTATTTCATGAATGCAATATCTTTTCTGAGCATCTCAATCAATTGCATGTATGTGTGTGTTTAACTCTTCTTTTACTCTTAGCATTATTTCCTCTTCAAAAGTTTTCCCTTTTTCTCTTGTTTGTCCTGATCCTTCATGTTGAATGCTATCCTGCTGTACTCAAAAGTCTGGTGACCATCTGTTCCATTGAAGAGTAAGGCTTTTTCATCCCTTTTTCTCATGGCTGTCCTCTATGTCTGCTGCCTCTGTGATACAAGCAACTCCTCCTACTTTATTCCAAATTATGAGCCCTCTATTCTGAAGTGGGAAGTGGGTTCCAGACTTTCAACCAATTTTATGATATTTATCCTCTGTTTGTCCCTCCTATCCTCTCTTAATGGCCCTGGTGTCTTTGAGTCTGGGACCTCTCTGGAGTCCTGGGGAAAAATCAATTATTATGTATTATTCATTATTTATCACTTTGCATTCATGATTTAGGCAGTGCAATAAAACATATCTATTTTTCTGTCCTAATCTATGCTGGGTACTTCTTGTGCTACCACCATGAAACTTCGAGACATTGCATAACTGCTGAGCACTGATTGCCTTATCCCTTCACCCTACAGGCAGCTGCAGAAAAAAATGCTTTGATGCTTCACATAGAGGACTAGAGGGCTGCCGCTGTGATGCGGGATGTAAAGGCCGAGGCGACTGCTGCTGGGACTTTGAAGACACCTGTGTGCGATCAAGTACGAACTCTGAGAGCAAGTTTATTAGCATGTTGGTTGTGTGATCATTAATGCATGTGCAAATGCTCACCAGATACTTGTGTGTTAATAGTTTGCTTGGGCTGACATAACAAAGTCCCACATACTGAGTTGCTTAAGCCACAGAAATTCTGGAAACTAGAAGTCCAAGTTCTAGGTGTTGGCAGGGTTGGTTCATTCCAAGACCGCGAGGGAGAATCCATTCCTTGCCTCTTTTCTATGTTTTGGTAGGTTGCTGGCCATCCTTGGTGTTCCTTGGCTTGTGGCAGCAAAACTCAAAAATCTGCCCCTATCTTCAGATTACCTTCTCCCATTGTCTTCACAGTCTTCCTTCTGCATGTTTTCATGTCCAAATTACCTCTTGTTACAAGAAGAATACCAGTCACACTGGGTTGGGACCCTCGCTAATGACCTCATTTTAATTTGTCTGCAAAGAAACTTTTCTAAATAAGGTCACATTTATAGTAATGGGGGAAGAGGGTTAAGACTTCAGCATTTTTGGGAAGGGACACAATTCAGCCCATAACACCTTGTATTCAGGATCTAGTATTAGCCTGTCCTCTTTTTCAGTATTCTAAAGATAGAATTTACACTTTGTTTAGTTGAGGTTGAGGAATAACAGTCTCCAGCAGATAAAATACTGTCAAATTATACATATTTCAAAGGAATATGTATAATTTCCTTTGGCTTGTCATCTTATTTAATTTCACTTTTACTGGTTCTTGGAGAGCATAACACTCCCATAGAAAGCTGGTGATTCTTGTTGATTCTGATACCAGTGCTCCACAGAACACAACTTACGAAACATTGTTCTCGAGTTCCGGGGTCCAGCCCCAGCGGGTCTGGGGATCTTGAGGGATGAGTGGCTTCGGTGGAAGAACTGAGCTGAGTTGATGTGTGGTGATGGAGCAGTCTCTCTCGTTTATTGTTGGTTTACAGTTTTATAGCCAAAAGACATCCCCATTACATCATTACATCACCTATCATTCTATACAATTTTTTGTTTTCTACCTTCCATAGCAACCTTATCATTGAGCTCATTCCCCAATCTATCATGAAACATTCCCCTTACAGAAGTCAGATTTCTATGTAATTAGATTTGACAATAGTATGTTTACCATTTGAATGTCTTCAGCATACTTCATTCAATCATGATAAGTACATCAACCTAAGTAGAAAGGTTACATTACTCTTATCAGGTGCAACTATGTAGAAGCTAGAGGGAAGGGCTTAAGCTTGAAACTGTTTTGTTCTATTAACCTACTCTGGTTCTTATAAGGAAAGAGGAAACAGGACAAAGAGACAGTTTGGAAAGAGGAAAGAGGACTAAGAGACAGTCTAGAAGCATTGCTTTAGCAATAAAACCCTATTAACCTTATAATTACTATAATGAATTCCTATGTCTACACTATCCTAAAGCAGTCAATGTCTCCAACTATGCTGGCCACAGTTATGAGCATTCCTAAGTCCCATTCCAGCCTGGTTTCTTCAAGGAAGGGAGCCTCCTCCATGGAGTGGTCAGGGGAGTGGGATGTGGAAAGGTGACCCAAATACAAGCCCTTCTGGTGGTGGCCTTGCCATGACCCCCAGAGAACTCTTGGTAAACTTCCCAGTAACTAGTAGGAGGTGTAGTAATCTATTTAAATGTCCCTTTCATTCCTCCTTAGCCCCTGGGGAAGGCAATCCACCTTCCCAGATCCTCTGGTCCATAAGGTCTGGAGGGATTATCTCAGGATGAATTCTTTCCAACTGCGACTGACCTACTGAGATGAGCTAATGTTCCGAGCATGGACAGAACTCCCAAGAAAGATACCGGGGGCGGGGGGGGCTTGCCCCAGATGCTTCGATAAAGAAAGTCAGCTTTGCAATTTCTTTCTTAGTCTCGTGACCTTGTCATCCAAGCAAGGGGGCATCCTGATGGCTCCCAGCACTCGAGGAGGAAGAGATAGCTTAGTTTGCCATATCTAATTTTCTAGTAAGTCAAAGAAAGTAGTGGTGGTGTGTCTAGTGGTTTAATGATAATGAAGATTAGAACAGTAGAGCTCCTTACATTATTCTCTCTGAAAAGGGCTAGAGGGAGAGGATAATCCAGTATGGATAAGATCTGTTTACCCTTTAATTCATTATTAAAAATCTTTTCTTTCTAAGTACATAATATATAATGAAAAGTGAAGTATTTTGCATGACTGAAACATACAGCTGTCACCTAGCCAATGCATTTGTCTGATCATAGGGCTGACATTAATGGCAATTACCATTTCCTGGCAGGTGGCCCTTTAGAAAGCAATCTCCTCTTGTTAGCTTATAGACTCAGCTTCTTGCTGTTAGCTCTATATTTACAGAAACTGATCTCACATTAAGTGCCTATCTTGGAAAAATACCAGAGGCACTTTGGGGAGCTGATCTACCATTCTTTCACTGTCAACTGGAATGTTTCCTGGCTGCCTGTGTTCTTACAGACCTGACTATGTTCCTATTACTTCCGTTGTCACTGCCTCTTCCTTGATGTCGTCAGTCCTTAGATCATGCCGGGCAGGCTGCTTTTGGGTGGCCATCGTCACTTAAGGCTAGTAGTTCTTCTATCCTTGGGTGGGAATAGGACAGGTGTTCAGTTTCTCCAAACTCAAGAGATTTATCTGATAGGTAGACCAGAACCACAGCTTATAAAGCTACATTCCTCTCTGCCATCCACGCCAAAAGAGGAAAAGTGGTGGATTGCCCATTATTCATGTTATGTATTTTCATTGGTGGATGCAGATAAACTAAGAATTTGACTGTATGATAATATAAGAAGAAATCATGAAGTTTATATTTTTGGTATCGGATGCTTAAAAGAAGTCGTATGCTCAAAACTTGAATTGTGTAATTCTTCAGCTCAAATATGGACATGCAATAAATTTCGGTGTGGGGAGACCAGATTGGAATCCAGCCTTTGCTCTTGTTCAGATGACTGTTTACAGAAGAAAGACTGCTGTGCAGACTATAAGAGTGTTTGCCAAGGTAAGCAGGTGTTGCCCAGTTGCCTCCATGAGTTCAGTGACCCTAGAGCTGGCCTAGGCTGTAAATATTAAAGCCAGTCAAAGAACTTTTAGCCACTCTGTGTGGAAGAAAAGACTCAATGTGTTTACTGTGAGAAGAAATGTATTTTGTGTATGAGAGAGGAAGGGAGCTCATAGCATAGATATTATAGAAGAAAAACCTCAATGTTCCGTGTTGCCTGTAGAGAAAGCTGTCTTTCAGTCCGATGACTATGGTAGACATCCTTGTGGTTTGAGACATGGGATGCTGCTGCTAGGTCGCTTCAGTTGTGTTTGACTCCGTGCGACCCCATAGACGGCAGCCCACCAGGCTCCCCCATCGCTGGGATTCTCCAGGCAAAAACACTGGGGTGGGTTGCCATTTCCTTCTCCAATGCATGAAAGTGAAAAGCTAAAGTGAAGTCGCTCAGTCGTGTCTGACTCTCTGCGACCCCGTGGACTGCAGCCTACCAGGCTCCTCCTTCATTGGGATTTTCCAGGCAAGAGTACCGGAGTGGGTCACCATTGCCTTCTCCTGAGACATGAGATGGCAGATCCTAAAGTTAAAACATCGCAAACGAGATTCTATGGCCCAAATAGCAGTTGGTTATACCAATAGGATTGTTGAAACAACTATGTCCTGAGTGGTTGGTTTAATGGCTGATTTAAGACTGGCAAGAGGTCATGCAGAGCCAAGATGAGAATCCAGGTTTATCAATGCCTGATTTCACTTGCTTTGCTACTTTAGGGGTGCAGATTTAAAAAAAAAAGCACCAATCAATCTGGATATCTGATGAGACTTAAGAAAAATGCACACATACATATAGCAACAAAATGGCTTCAAGTTTTGCTGAAGCAATTGCTGTCAACCCTTTTCAAATAATCAACATGTGTAATATTTTTAGACAAAAAAGAGATTACATTGAATTTTGATTTTTTTTAAATAGGAAGAAAATGTTATTATAGAAACATTAACTATTATCCCTTAGTAGAAAATAAGTTTTGCACTAATGGACGAATCAGTTTTTATGCAAAATATAATTGAAAATCAGCTAAGAAGGGCAATCAGAAAGGAAAGTAAAAGCCCAAAATGGTAAGTCTGTTTTTAAATAATGATTGGTACTTAACAGTGAATATTGTGTCATTAAAAATCCATTTAAATCTACAAAGCAAGTATAGTTTCCAGTTCGCTTGTTTCTCTAATAAGTTCACTGACCATACTGCCTCTGCCCTTTGTAGCCTGCTGTTTTCTACCCTAGTTTTATAACTCTTAACTTTTTATCTCAATAGTGATCCTCTGATCATGTGGTAAATTTTCTCACTGAATTCATTGCACAGTGTTTCTTGAATTTAGTAGAAACAAAAGCAATTATTATGAGCAGCATTGAAGTTTACCATTACCACTAGTTAATTACTTTGATGGTGTTCACTGAATCATTTCAGTTTATTTTTTAAACAAAGGTGAGTGTTTTCTCGCTCTAAGAATTCAACACTTTATAGATGGAAATGATTCTTGCCAAAATTGTGTCTCCAGGCAGGAGTTGGAGGGAACTTGAGTAATTTTTGTGCAAGAAACCAGTTAGTTACTTTTATATTTTAAGTTTAGAATTTGGGGGGAAAAAGATTAATTCCTAGTGATTGGGTGGAATAGAACAGTATGTTTTTAACTATGTTTTTACAAATGTTAAAAACACTATGTTTTTACCGTCACCTTTCTTCAGCAATGATCAACTCATGACCAATCTTGTCTCATGCTGATACAGTGAAACTTTCAAAAAGATAAAAATATGACTCTAATAAATACAAAGCAAATATATCAAAGATTCCTTAACTCATTAAGGAGATAGCCAACTGGAATGTTAAGCTGATTCAGAGGATCAGAGACTAAGTATACATAGAACTGAAAGAGTGTTGGAACAAAATCACTAAAGATACGTGGGACACAAATGATTTGCTTTGTTAACAGGACAATTTACCTGCTGTCAGACAAGAATCAGTTATGCTGCTATTAATCTTCTACTGATTAAATCAATCCTTGTGTGTGTACTCAGTCCCTCAGTCCTGTCCAACTCTGTGACCCCACGAACTTTAGCCTACCAGGCTCCACCAGGCTCCGCTGTCCATAGGATTTTCCCAGCAAGCACACTGGAGTGGGTTGACATTTCCTCCTCCAAAATGTTATCCTTACTAAGGTGTAAAATAAGTAGTAAAAAATAAGCTAGATAAAGGTATATACTTCTAGGCAATTAGACAATCCAGAGAGGGGCTTTTAAGATAATAATAATTACCAGCATGACATTAAAATGAAGTCTAATTATCGGTTCTCCTTTTGCTCATTTTCAAGTTTTGGAGTTTTTTCTTACTAAAATACCCCTAACCTATTTTTGAAAATTTTACATTACATCAAAGGAAATCCTAATGTTAATATCACTCATCTATAAATATTTTTAGCATAATATCTAAAAAAGATGAACATTTAACAATATTAGAATACCATCAATATATCTAAAAATGTCTTCAGTAATTACAATATTTATTATCAACAAATATCTAACCTGTGTTCAGATTTTTTTGTTTCATGATATTAAAAAATATTTGTTTCAAGTAGGATCCAAAGAGATTTCAGATCTTTAAACTGGCTGATATATTTCAAGTCCTTTAAAAGTAGGTTCTGCCTTCCTTTATTTCCTCTTGTGCAATTTACATGTTGGATAAATGGAGTCACTCATTCTGTAGAATTTTCCAGTCTGGGATTTGTAGATTAGATCCTCTGTGACATAAGCATTTTGTCTTCTCCCATATTTCCTGAAAATTGGTAGTTAGAATAGAGGACTGTTCAGATTCAGGTGTCTACCTATCTATCTATCATGCATCCTTCACACGTAGTGGTGTTACTTCCATCAAGAGGCATATCGGTCTGTTTGGGGTTATTTTGGTGATGTTAGGCTTATATGATGATTGCAGAGATCCATTGCGTATGTGCTGAGTTGCTAAGTTGTGTCCAACTCTTTGTGACCCCATGGACTATAGCCCATTAGGAGTTGCAAATGATGACATTCATATTCAATCACTTCTACTTCATTAATGAGCTGAAATATTCTATAAAAAGAAACATCCATGGAGTGAGAATTTTTAAGTTATTATCTTAAAAATTTATTCAATTTTTCCCATTTAATATTAATATCAATTATTATCCTTGGTTATTTCTCTTTTGTTCATGCTTTCTTTTAATTTTTCTTTAGACTATATGCCTATGTCAATTAAAGGGCCCCTGGTAGCTCAGTTGGTGAAGAATCTTCCTGCAGTGCAGGAGATCCAGGTTTGATTCCTGGGTCAGGAAGATTCTCTGGAGAAGGGAGTGGCAACTCACTCCAGTATTCTTTCATGGGAAACCCCATGGACAGAGGAACCTGGTGGACTACAGTTCATGGGGTTGCAAAGAGCTAGACACGACTGAGTAATGGACACTTTCATTTATTAAATTCATTTTCTCCTAGTGGTTGGGAAAGCATTGTCCTTGAGGGGGAATACTTTATTTAAAAAAAAGAAAAGAAAAGAAATTGTCCCTTTCCAGCTAAAAGGATTCCCTTTGTTTTCTTGGTAAAGATGGGCTTCTTGATATTGCTAGTATAGATTACTGATCTGTGCAGATTGCTACAGGCACTGACCTTGCCAACATGTGAACTAGCGTTTAAGATGTTCTTTATGAATTTCATCATTGGAGTAGCATGAATTTAGTCATTTGGAAAGATCATATCCATTGAATGTTGGTTTCTCTTTTCTTGTCTAAAGATGTTGATCTTATGCTTTTCAGGAGAAACCTCATGGGTGGAAGAAGAGTGCAGCACAGCCCAGCAACCTCAGTGCCCAGAAGGGTGAGACAAATATGGCCATGTTTATCCTCCTTTGATAGATGGCATTCGGAAATGTAGTTAAGGCAGGATAGAATTCCCTCCACCATGTTTACATTTGAAAACAAAACAGTTAACAAAAGATTAGATTCCTTGTAGCTTCCAACTCACAACACACTTTGGTTTGCTTTATTGTTTACAAAGCAACTTGTATTAAGTTGTTATCTTACAATAATGACTTTAAAAATGGTTGAAGTATTTGTAGTAACATCCCAAGGTCCTAGAAAAATCAGAACTAGAATTTAGATCTAAATGACATTAGCCAAAACTCTTTTTCCATTGTCATCCTGACCCCTCAGATTTATTCTCACTGAGGAGAAGGGAAGAGAATTGTCCATGGAAGGCCTCACTGTGAAAGATGGACCTTGGAGAATGGATGAGGAAAATTCTGTCGGTGGCATGAGTGATGAGCATATGAGGCACCACACCTCATCCCACCTTCCCATGAACCCCCTCACATGTTTATGACGCCTCCTCCCTGACTTGGTCCAGCCCTGGAAGTATGCCCCATGTCCCCTCGCAGTCAAGGTGGATTTCCCCTTTGCCTCTGGTTGTCCTTTCTGTCCTTCATCTGCTTTACTCTTCCAGCCCAAGCAGTGGGAACATGATAGTGAGACAAAAGAAAGAGAAAACACTATAAGGCTATAGAAAGAATTGATGGAGACATTTTTAGATAATATTATTTCATTTTAAAAAATGTGTGTGGATAATGCGTCTGCTTGTATATCATGTTACTTTGGTTTATTCTAGATCCAGCTGCCCTCTTCAGAAGTTTCTAGGTAGAAGAGTAAAGAATTTAGAATTAAAAAAAAGACTTGAATTTGGGTCCTGATTGCCTGTAGGACTTTGCCCTAGTAACTTCCCTAATTTTCATCTATAAAATTAGAATAATAGCAATAATAATAGTGCCAAGTTCAGAAGATTTCATGTGAGAAGAGAATCAACATCCTGATTACATAGATGTGTGACCCTGTTTTTAAGCTGCAAGATTATTTTGATGGCATATTTATAAATATAAATTTTAAAATCAGAATTGTACTAATGACTTTGAGAGTTGAACTATAAAGAAAGCCGAGGGCCGAAGAAGTGATGCTTCTGAACTGTGGTGTTAGAGAAGACTCTTGAGAGTCCCTTGGACAACAAGGAGATCCACCCAGTCCATCCTAAAGGAAATCAATCCTAAATATTCATTGGAAGGACTGATGCTAAAGTTGAAACTCCAATACTTTGGCCACCTGATGAGAAGAACTGATTCATTTGAAAAGACCCTGATGCTGGGAAAGACTGAAGAAGGCAGGAGGAGAAGGGGACAGCAGAGGATGAGATGGTTGGATGGCATCACTGACTCAATGGACATGAGTTTGAGTAAACTCCAGGAGTTGGTGATGGACAGGGAGGCTTGGCATGCTGCAGTCCATGGGGTCACAAAGAGTCAGACACAATTGAGCAACTGAACTGAACACAAATTGCAATGTGTCACTTAAATTCATGGATGATTGTTTTCCACACACTGTAAACAGTCCAAAGTTTCCATTCTTATTTTTTGAGATGTAGTTCTTGTGCATTGAAGTATTCACACTCCAGTATAATTTTTAGAAATTCAGAAACCTATGTAAGCCACAGATACAGAATATTTTTGATATATAGAATATTTCCATGTCCCCAGAAAGATGTCTCTGTTCTGATTTTCATCACCATCAGTCCAGTTCAGTTCAGTTGCTCAGTCATGTCCGACTCTTTACGACCCCATGGAATGCACCATGCCAGGCTTCCCTGTCCATCACCAACTCCTGGAGCCTGCTCAAACTCATGTCCATCAAGTCAGTGATGCCATCCAACCATTTCATACTCTCTCGTCCCCTTCTCCTCCTGACTTCAGTCTTTTCCAGCATCAGGGGCTTTTCCAATGAGTCAGCTCTTCACATCAGGTGGCCAGAGTATTGGAGCCTCAGCTTCAGCATCAGTCCTTCCAATGAATATTCAGGACTGATTTCCTTTATGATCGACTGTTTTGATTTCCTTACAATCCAAGGGACTCTCAAGAGTCTTCTCCAGCACCACAGTATTTGCTGATTTTATAGAGCTTCTCCATCTTCAGCTGCAAAGAATATAACCAATCTGATTTCCGTATTGACCATCTGGTGATGTCCATGTGTAGAGTAGTCCCTTGTGTTGTTGGAAGAGGGTGTTTTCTATAATCAGTGCATTCTCTTGGCAAAACTGTGTTAGCCTTTGCCCTGCTTCATTTTGTACTCCAAGGCCAAACTTGCCTGTTACTTCAGGTATCTCTTGACTTTCTACTTTTGCATTCCAGTCCTGAAATGAAAAGGTTATCTCTTTTGGGTGTTAGTTCTAGAAGGTCTTGTAAGTCTTTATAGAACCATTCAACTTCAGCTTCTTCAGCATTACCGGTTGGGGCATAGGCTTGGGTTACTGTGATATTGGGTGGTTTGCCTTGGAAACTAGAGATCATTCTGTCGTTTTTGAGATTGCATCCAAGTACTGCATTTCGGACTCTTTTGTTGACTATGAGGGCTACTCCACTTCTTCTAAGGGATTCTTGCCCACAGTAGTAGATATAATGGTCATCTGAGTTAAATTCACCCATTCCGGTCCATTTTGGTTCACTGATTCCTAAAATGTCACTATTAACTCTTGCTATCTCCTGTTTGACCGCTTTCAATTTTCCTTGATTCGTTGGCTAGGTTCCTATGCAATACTGTTCTTTACAGCATCCAACTTCCATTACCAGTCACATCCACAGCTGGGTGTTGTTTTCACTTTGGCTCTCTCTGTCTCTTCATTCTTTCCAGAGTTATTTCTCCACTGTTCTCCAGTAGCATATTGGGCACCTACCAACCTGGGGAATTCACCTTTCAGTGTCATATCTTTTTGCCTTTTCATATTGTTCATCACCATAGATTCATATTTTAGAATTTTATGTAAATGCACTCATACCATATATCCTTTTAAGTCTGTCCTTTGCCTGTTTGTTTTCTTTTATTGTTTGCTTAACCCAATGTTTCTGAGACTCATAAATGTTATTGCATGCATCGTTTATCTCACATGGGCTTTTGCACAGTATGTTTTCTCTGAGTGAAACATTGGTCCCTTTCTCTTTTCATATCATTTCTATTTGTTCTTTAGGGGTCAGTTCACATGTCATACCCCCTGGAGAGCCTGTTCTCACCTTACCAATACTGAATCTATGTACTTGAATAGCATCCTGTACCTAAATCTAGTCCTTAACCACTTCTGTTTACTTCTTAATTTCATCCCCTAGATAAGGGCTGTGGGGCTGCCCTGGTGGCTCAGATGATCAAGAATCTGCCTGCAATGCAGGAGACTGGATTTGATCCCTGGGTCAAGAAGATCTCCTGGAGAAGGGAATGGCAACCCATGCCAGTATTCTTGCCTAGAGAATCCCATAAACAGAGGAGCCTGGTGTGCTACAGTCCATGGGGTCTCAAAGAGTCAGATACAACTGAGCAACTAAGCATACACACACAGTTAAAGGCTATAATACCTTAATGCTTTTCTTCTCGATATCCAGCACAGGTGACAAGTTCCCTGGCGACTCAGACGGTAAAGCCTCTGCTTGCGATGCGGGAGACCTGGGTTCAATCCCTGGGTCAGGAAGATCTGCTGGAGAAGGAAATGGCAACCCACTCCAGTACTCTTGTCTGGAAAAGCCAATGGATGGGGGAGCCTGGTGGGCTGCAGTCCATGGGGTTGTAAAGAGTTTGACATGACTGAGTGACTTAACTTTCACTTTCACTTTTTCAGCACAAGTGAAGTGAAGTGAAAGTTACTCAGTCTTGTCTGACTCTTTGCAACCCCATGGACTATACAGTCCTTGAATTCTCCAATCTAGAACACTGGAGTGGGTAGCCTTTCCCTTCTTCAAGGGATCTTCTCACCCCAGGGATTGAACTCAGGTCTACCGCATAGCAGGCAGATACTTTACCAGCTGAGCTATTGCGGAAGCCCATCTAATGCAAAGCTTGCCTCAGATATTTGTTGAATGGCTTACTCTTCAGTAAATGCATATTCTGAGAAACCAAATGGACATCGTCCAGACTCTCCTCACAATTTCCTTTATAATGTGCAAATAGATGGCTATGCCAGTATTTTTTTTTAGCTCTACTCAAACATATTGAAAGAAACAAATTATTTTTGTTTTTAGCTGATAACAGTATTCAAAATTTTCTTTATGATAATACTGGGCATTTGTCAGAATTTTTAAAGACATATTCTAACCAAATTCCTTGGAAACACATATTCTTTTTCAAAAGTGTAGATAAACTGCTTGAGCACAGAGTTGAAAATTTCTTTGCCATTCTTATTAGCATGCACTATATTTAGAATTCAAAAGAAAGTTACTGTGTTCATAGTTGTTATTCATAATAGCCCTAAACTGGAAAGTATCCAAATGCCCATCAACAGGATGAATCAGTTGTGATTTATTCATTCACTGGACTTATAGACAGCCATGAGAATGAATGATCTACAACCATATGCAAAATTATGGATGGACCTCAAGCATAATGTTAAGTAGAAGCAACTAGACACAGTGGAATACACACTGTATGATTCTGTTGCATATAAATCTAAGTACAAAAATAGACACAGCTAATTTATGCTGTTAGAAGTCAAGACATTGATCATCTTAGTGGGGTGTGGTTTGCATAAGTTTTTGATTGGATGAGAACATGAGGGAAACATTCTAAGTAATATTCTGTTTCGTGATATGGGTGATGGCTACACAGTGGCGTTCAGTATGGAAAAGGATTATGAAGGTATACATCTTTAATTGTGTGTGTATAAAATACAAATACAATTTTAGAAGTGAAAAAAAATTAGATGGAAAAAAAGATAATCACTGGCTATAACCCAAAGTTACCTTTCATTTTTGTAACTTATATACTCATAAAATTGTAATTCTTTGAAAGTTAATAGTAATATCCTAAAAGTTAAAAAATGTAGAACTTTAGAATAATAAAACATAAGCTTCAGAGATCATGAATTCCACTTCACAATAAAAATAGCTGTACCCAAAAAGTGGTAGAATAATTGTAACATATAATTTTGAGTGTGAGCATTGAACTCAGGAATCATTGCTTTTGGATCTTTAGCCAAAGCCAGAATTGTGAAAGGTCTACAATATAGAATCCCATTTCTGTTGATGTTTTGTTAGTGAAGAGAATAGATTTCATGTCTTTCTGAGGTGAAAGCCCCTGATTTTTCTCCACAGCTCACTGCCTGTTCATTGTAAATGCTTAGGGCTAGACAAATTTCTTCCATGAAATTTCTTCCTAGGTATCACAGACAGCCAGTGACAAGGAGCAAATGGAAATAAAGTTAGCCAAAACTGTTTAAACTCTAGAACTCAAAAGAAGGTAGATTCCCAAATTGAAAGATCCAGATGATTTATATAACACCTTTTTAAAAAATATTGTACATTTTTATATGGATTAACAATGTACTGGAAACACTGATTATAAAGGGAAATAACATTTAAAAAGAAAACGGAAAACTTTGAACTATTTCTGACTGTACTTTCTTAGTATTCTCAAATTTAGAGAAGTGTAAGTAGTGCAGAAAAGAGTCTTTTTGAAAAAAGTCAAAATACTGGTCTAAATTTTTGTTTTCCATTTTCAGGTTTGACCTGCCACCAGTTATTTTGTTTTCCATGGATGGATTTAGAGCTGAATATTTACAGACATGGAGTACTCTAATACCTAACATCAATAAACTGAGTAAGCCTCCTACAATCAGATGTGTATGGATGACAGATTAACTAGTTAGTTAATCTCTAAATAGTGCAGCTTTCTTTTTGACCTTTAATGTTAGTGATTTGTCTCAGCCCAGGTCCTCTCAAGAGTTTTGATGTCTTTCCTATTGATACTTATTTTATACTTGCTGGCTCCTCCTTCTTTTTTTGCAGCATGCTCATCTTTTTGCTTATTTTGATTTGTTTTGTAAGTGAATATTACTTCTGCTCTATGAAGATCTGTTCCTAGATACTGTCTCAAAAATGGTGCTTGTCATATCTAGGTTCTGGGTTTCAGCAAGATGGATATGACCATTAAGAATAGGAGCCTAAAGGAACCTGAGTAGACCAGACAGACCAGCATATACCAAGGCACCCATAGGTGAAAGGGCTTCCCTGGTGGCTCAGTGGTAAAGAATCTGCCTGCCAATGCAAGAGATGCAAGTTTGAACCCTGGTTTGGGAAGATCCCCTGGAGAAGGCAATAGCGTTCCACTCCAGTATTCTTGCTTGGGAAATCCCATGGGCAGAGGAACCTGGTGGACTACAGTCATGGGGTCACAAAGAGTTGGACACAACTTAGCAACTAAACAACAACAACCATAGGTGAAAAGTCCAGTATCTCTGTCCAGTTCTGGAATAAAGATGCCTGGAACCTGGCTCCACCTCTTACTAGCAAGTTTACTTCCTCTGTTGGTGCCCCAGTCTCTACATCTGCAAAATGTCCACTTCCCACCTAATAGAAATACCACTAGACTATATACATAGTGTACCTTGGATGGTTTTAAGTTATTACTATAATTGTCATATTTATCATGATGTTGTACTTCTGTGTTAGGGCATAATTTTATAAAGTTAATAATAGAGAGGAATGGAGTAATAACCTATATATGGGAGAATAATCTGAAAGAGAATAGACATACATGCAACTGAATCACTTTGCTGTATGCCTGAAACTAACACAACGTTGTAGATAAACTATACTCCATTATAAAATGAAAATTAAAAACAGAGAGGAAGAGAGTAGCCAAGGACATGAAGCTAAGAAATATCAGAGGGCTGGCTCCAGGGCCCACACTGTTCAGCACCCTGCAATTCCTCTCTTACTTCCTCCTTTCATTTGGCCCTTTTTTACCTCCATGGTCCTCAAAATTTATGACAGTTGTATTTTCCTTCAAATTATTTTTTAGAAAAGCTGACTCTAAGCTGATCATGTTTTCTGGACCTTAGGGTCATTATTTGTAAAATGAGAGGATGCAGTTCAGTTGCTCAGTCGTGTCCGACTCTTTTTGACCCCATGGACTGCAGCATGCCAGAACTCTCTGTCCATCACCAACTCCCGGAGCAGTATGAAAATTTTAAGTATGACAATGAGAGGATTAGACCTAATTATTTCTACTGCTAATTCCAGCACTAATATTCCTTGACTGTAGAAAGATAAATTACTTCCCCCTGCAACACAAAGGTCTTTGTCTCTTCAGCTTCCCTTTCACTTTTTGAGGCAGATCTTAAGCTAACGGATCAAGAGGTTGGGTCTCTGACACAACTGGCTCCAAATTCAGGATTTGTCACTTGCTGCTGAGTCACTTTGTCCTGGAAAGTGATTGGTGGTGGTGGTTTAGTCGCGAAGTCATGTCCGACTCTTGCGATTCCGTGGACAGAGGGGCCTGGCAGGCTACAGTCCATGAGATTCTCCAGGCAAGAACAATGGAATGTGTTGCCATTTCCTTCTCCAGGGGATCTTCCCAACCCAAGAATTGAACCCGGGTCTCCTGAGCTACAAGGGAAGCCAACAACACTCAATTTCTATTTTCTTATCTGCATCTCCTCTGATAGTCTAGATATCAAAACCTGGGTCCAAAAGGAAATTTATCTAGCCATTCTGAATCAAACCCCTTTAGAAGTGGAATTATTTGATTTGTTCATCCCACAGAAAGTTAGGACACCAGTGAAATATTGGTCCATTGAGAGTTTTCCCTTTTGAAGATTTAAACTATTTTTTAAATAGTCTCTTTAATGTCTGAAGACATCACCAAGGCAAAATGGGCTCTTCATTTCTAGGAGGCCCGTTAAGAATAGATGTGGTAAAGAGTTAGGATTAGGACCCCCCAGAGAATGGTAGGCTTGAGATGAGATATGTGACAGCAGGCAACACTTTAAGGAAGTCTAGGACTTCTTCTCCAGCGCCCCATCAAACTGCCTGGAGACTGAGCATGGTCTAATACCACAGTGCCATGAGACATATCAGTGACTACCAAGGGGTCATGGACTCTAGTGAGAACTTGAGGTAATTTACTTATCTCAGTGTGGATGAGAACAGACAAAAGAAGGTCCAGGATAAGCAGGTGAGATAGAAGTCAGATTTCTTGGAAAGTTAGGTGTGAAACCAAAGTTCTGAGAAGACTGCTAGTAACCATCCTTGTATCCCAGGGATAAATCTCACTTGACCTTGGTGTATGATCCTTATAATGTATTGTTGAATTTGTCTTGCTAGTATTTTGTTGTATTTTTTTGTCTAAATTCATGAAGGTATTGGCCTGAAATTTTCTTTTTCTTTAGTATTCTTATCTGGCTTTGGTATCAGGGTAATGTTAATCTCATAAAATGAATCTTGGCATATTCTCTCCTCTTCATTTTTTGTTGTTGTTGTTGCAAAGTTTGAGAATTGGCATTAATCCTTCTTTAATGGGCTTCCCAGATAGCTCAGCTGGTAAAGAATCTGCCTGTGATGCAGGAGACCCCAGTTCAATTCCTGTGTCAAGAAAATTCCCCCAAAGAAGGGATAGGCTACCCACTCTAGTATTCTTGGGCTTCCCTGGTGGCTCAGTTGGTAAAGAACCCACTTGCAAATGCAGGAGACCTGAGTTTGATCCCTGGGTTGGGAAGATCCCCTGGAAAGGCTACCCTCTCCACTATTTTGGCCTGGAGAATTCCATGGATTATATAGCCCATGGGGTTGCAAAGAGTCGGACACAACTGAGCAAAGTTCACTTTCACTTTTCACTTTCCTTCTTTAAATGTTGGCATTTATCCTTCTTTAAAGGGCTTACCTGATAGTTCAGTTGGTAAAGAATCTGTCTGAAATGCAGGAGGCCCCAGTTCAATTCCTGGGTCAGGAAGATCCTCTGGAGAATGGATAGGCTTCTTTAAATATCAGGTAAAATCAACCTGTGAAGCCATCTTGGGCTTTTCTGTTAGGAAGTTTTCCATTACTTGTTATTGGTTAGTTCAGATTTTCTATTTTTTCATCATTCAGACTAGGGAAGCATTGGAAGTGTTAGTCACTCAGTCATATCCAACTCTTTGTGACCCCATCAACTGTGTAGCCCACCAGGCTCCTCTGTCCATGGAATTTTCCAGGCAAGCATACTGGAATGGGTTACCATTTCCTTCTCCAGGGGATCTTCCCGGCCCAGGGATTGAACCCAGGGCTCCCACATTGCGGGGAGACTCTTTACATTGTTCATAATAGTCTCTTTTAATCCTTTTTATTTCTGTGATATTGGTTTCTGAGTTCACTGATTTGAGTCTTCTCTCTTTTTTTTTCTTAATATAGCTAAAGTTTCATCAATCTTATTTTTTCAAAAAACCTACTCTAGTTTTGTTGATTTTTAAAATTGTTTTTCTCTTCTGTTTCACTTATTTATGCTATAGTCTTTTTTTTTTCTTTTTTGCTGACTTCAGAGTTTGCTTGTTCTTTTTCTAGCTCCTTAAGGTATAAAATTAGGTTGTTTAAAATTTCTTCTTTTTTTTAATGTAGCTGTTTACTGCTATGAACTCCTTTCCTTGAAGTGTTTTTGCTGCATCTGTACATCCTTCAGCTATTTTATCTACTCATTCATTCAGTCTTCTATTCCTTATTATAGTTTATAGTTACTATGGGTATATATTTATTCCATATATATTTTCAAATTTTTAGTTGTACTTTATTTTCAAAAAGATGTTTTTTAAGGAACAAAACATGCAAACAATAAACTTTGAAAAATGATATTGAAAGTTACAACAAATTCTTTCCTGATCTTCCTAGTTTTTCTGTACAGAACCAACTATTCTTATTAATTTATTGTGTGTCCTTCCAAAATTATTCTGTTCAGTCATAATTTAGATGATTATGATCAGGAAGAAATGATGGTAGATCTTGCTTATGATGAGCTGTTCTCTAATAGCTCTTGTTCAAAGGCAAGTGATCAAAATGGTAGCTTGAATCTGTAGATAGTCCGCAGATATGTCCTGTTTAATTAAGACTAGGAAGGTGTCATGTTTTTACATCACTGGTAACTTAGTAACATAGTTTGTTTTTATTTTATTCTCTGTGCCTTTAGACACATTTAAGAATTTGAGCACATTATGCATGCTTCAGGGAAATGAAAACAGAGACCTTATATCTCTCTCTATTGTATGATTATCTTCTCCACTTAAATTCTTCTAATTATGTCAGTAGATTAGATCTCATTTTGCTTTTCTTATCATATGATTTCATAACAATATTAAATATATCTTTGTCTATTTGAGGGCAAGGTTTATTTGTTGGTGGTATTGACTAAAAAAGAAAAAAGGTTATTTTAATCTTTGATTATACATTATGACCTAGAGCAAGCTTCAGGTTCAAGTACATCAGAACCACTTGGGGCACTTGCTAGAAATGTAGTGTTTTTTTTTTTTTTTTTTTTTTTGAGCTCCTTTCCCTCAACCTTTCAACCCCCACCACCCCCACCAGAGTCCTATTTAGTATACTTGATATTGGATCCAAGAAGATTCTGAAGGAGGAAATTCCTGGATCATATTGGAAATACTGATTTCCTTGCTGGGAAGGGGAACAACTACAAGCCTATTTGAGAAAAACTTCATTATTTGCATATGCAAAGTTTGTTGCTTTCTGGACAACAATCGTTTGCACCTTTTGTTTTAACCTAAATAGAATCTCTAGTGTTGAAGTTCTCTTTTAGAATTAGAGGTGGTAGGGTTTTGGTACCAAAATTGCCTCATACTTCACTCTTGCAGAGGAAATAGCAATGTGCCTTAGTGGATCTGACCTTCTTGAGCAGGGTTATTGCACAGATGGAAACAGCAAAATGCCTGAAAGCGAAACTAATGCCATGCTTTGTGGAAAACAGAACACAGGAAACTTCGCTGATCTGATGGAAACTGTAGTGAAAATAATAAGGTGGAAAGTTAATTTTGTAAACATTACTATGTGGCATGGGCTTGTGCATTCACACAAGTCAAATTCCTTTTCAGTTATCTAGATAGTTGTGCTGGCTTTTGTTATATTGGGAAGCAAATATTATATAGAAAATTTTACTTTAATGAGCCAGATCAGAAAGAGAGGGCCAGCAAAAGCAAACTCAAGTGGCACTGTGTTAAAAATTTAGGGTCTTTTAAGCTCAGGTGTCAGCAATCTGCGCCTGTGGGCCAAACTGGCCCACTCTGCCTGTTTCCATATGATCTGCTAATGCTAAGAATTGTTTTCACCCTTAAAATGATTGGGGGAAAAAAGACTACCTTGTGCCACACAAGAGAAATTACATGGAATTTCTTTGTCTTGATGTCTACAAATACAGTTTTGTTATAACAGAGCCATGTCATTTGCTCAAAGCCTATTTTTTTGTTATCTGGCTCTTCACAGAAAAAATTTCCTGATCCCTGACTTAGCACACTCCTCTCCTGAAAACTGTCATTCCTTGAAACAGAGGAATTTTAAGCATCGGAATTTTAACCTCTTTATTTGCAATTCACCCCTTAGTTAATTTTCTATCTCTCTGGGAAACTTTCATGTTCATATTTTTTTTGTTCAAACAACTGCTGAGGAAGAAACAATGTCTTAATTTCTCACCATCCTTTGTTACAGAAACATGTGGAGTTCATTCACAATACTTGAGACCTGCCTATCCTACCAAAACCTTCCCAAATCATTATACTGTTGTCACGGTAAGTGCTTGGTCCAGTGGCAAGACTGACAGACCCCCGATGGGCAACTGACCACACCAGACATGCTGAGGCAGGAGCCGGCCAAGCCACAGATTCAGGATCATGTGTGGTAGCAATCACAGCTTAATTCAGGCTGGGAAGGAACGTCTGAGTATGAGGCCAATCCAGGGCTATGAGGTTTTCTATGGATGAGTGTCCCAGTGTTCAGCTCATTTATCTCTGTGACAGGCCAGGACAGCCTCTGGGACATGGGAAATACCACCTACTCTGATCTTTTGATTACCCTCCATTTATCTGGAGGTCTGTGGGAATGGTAGGCTATGTATGAAGATAGCCACTTTGATGTGGAGAATCTCTTTCTTATCTAGTTTTTAAAATTATATTTAATTTGGTGAAGTCTCCTGTTTCATAGTTGATTTCAAACTGGCTATACCTCTTTAAATAAAGCAAGTAAAGCAATGAATTCTCCTCAGTGTATGAGAAGATGTATGTGAAATGATCAAAATGAACTCAAAGGAAGATTAAGTTTTTTGGTATTTATAGATTCAGGGCACATCTTTAAGGAGTCCTCTGCCTCAACCTTTATTGCCAAAGAAAATTATATAGTTACTACTTTGCATGTAGTCTTTTATTACTGTGTGGTAGTTGCTCAGTCGTGTCTGACTCTTTGCAACCCCATGGACTGTAGACCCCCTGGCTCTTCTGTCCATGGGATTTCCCAAGCAAGAATACTAGAGTGGGTTGCCATTTCCTACTGCAGGGGGTCTTCCTCACTCAGGATTGAACCCACATCTCTTATATCTTTTGCATTTGCAGGTAGTTTTTTTTTTTTTTTTTTACCACTAGCACCACCGTATGTCTATATAAAGAAGGGATTATGCATAAGTGCTATTAATATTTTGTATATGTGCCTGTATCCATATCCATATATATAGTAATGTTCTGAAATAATGACCCTAAAAGTCTATCTAAATGTAATTATTACTGCCTATGGTATCATAGACTTTCAGTGAGAATGTGTGGAATGATTGAATGAGTCTTTGTGACTGGACTGAACGAATGACCATATTGATGGATGAATGACAGGGAGAAGCACAGAGACTTTGCAGGCTTCCTTCTAGAGTTCTGATAACACATTTTAACCTATTGGCCAACATATGATACTTAATAGCTTCTATGTAACAAATATCTTGCTCTTATTGCCAATAAACCAGTGTCTAATCATTATTGTAATATAGAATCTATAATTAGCAGTTATTAATAACATAAGAGTTACATTAAAACCATCAACACAAATCATCTTCCTAACATCACTCATTTGCAGCTATGGACCGTGGTGGAACTGGTATATATGTAATAATAGTATATGTATTTGGTATTTGGGTTCCGATCTAGGGGTTTTAGATTGAAGGTGTATGACTTCTTTTCAAATAAGAGTTATAGGCCTTATGCTATTTCAATTTAAATGCATGTTTTGTTAATGTATTATTTTATCTTTTTTTCTGAAATTATCATTTTAGGGGTTATATCCAGAATCACATGGCATCATTGACAATAATATGTATGATGTAAACCTCAACAAGAATTTTTCACTTTCTTCAAAGGAGAAAAATAATCCAGCTTGGTGGCAGGGGCAACCAGTACGTGTCATTCTCTATTTCCCCACATGACAATGGATCACTCTTCTCTCTCCACTCTGAGTTTTATGTTGTCTTTTTAATTTCTTAGGGCTAGGGGTGGGAAGCTGAGAATAGTTTCAGCACTATTTATAATTATGATTTGAAGCTTTTCAATGTGTATAATTGTTCACCTAAGTTGCCTTGAGATTTGGATGTTGAATTATAAATATATCAATCTGGAAGTTACTCAGAAAGATTATCTGTTAACTTTTTAACTCATTCTATTTTATAAATCTTTAAAAGGGAGAGAAGAACTGTACAATTTTACCAAATTGAAAAATGATCTTTCTTATTGCCTTCCTACATTTCTGGTTTTTGAAGTGGATACCTGGGTAATAACTTTTTTAAACGGCTGCAAGACATATTTGATATAATTTCAACACCTTTTAATAAATACATTTTGCATTGGTTTAATATTGTTCAGTTTCTCATAAATAGCACCATTGTACTCAAACTGATTATTTTCTTGACCTCCGCTTATTTGAAATTTTTTCTTCTTATAGATCTGGCTGACAGCAATGTATCAAGGTTTAAAAGCTGGTAGTTTCTTTTGGCCAGGATCAGATGTGGCTATAAATGGCACCTTTCCTTCCATATATAAGGTTTACAACAGGTAGGAAAACACCTACAATGTAATCCCATCTAGGCAGGAATGATTTGAATTTTTTTTTGGTCTTAATCATAATGGTAATTTTATTTTTCCAGTTATTTGGGCCAAAAATCTTGAAGTCAATGTTGATTCCTCCCTCTTACATCCCTCGTCCAGTTTGTCAGTAAATGCTTGTGCCTCTAATTCAAGATATATGCAGTCTGAGAACTTTTGATTACCTCCAGCACTAACACTATGGTTTGAGCTGTCATCCTCTTTTGCCCATATTACCTCAGTTGCCTCTTGACACATCCCCCTCTTTCTATGTCTGTTTCCTATAATCTATTCTCAATTCATCAGCCAGAATAATTATTTTTTTTAAAAAGTCTGAATATGACACTGTTTTGCACTCCTCACTTTCAAGGCTCTCAGTTTCACACAGAATAAAGTCAACAAGCCCTGGTTGGTATGAGCCCTACTATCCCCCTGCCTCTCAGACTCCTTTGCTACTATTTTCCTGGGTTCTCTCACCCTTCTGAAGCTGTACTGACATTTTTGGTCACCTCGGTACACAAAGAAACCAAGCTTGCTTCCACTGCAGGGCCTCTGCAAAGGCTGTTCCTCTGCCCGATATAATCTGACTCTGTTTATCTGCACAGCCCACTCCCCCACCTCCTTCTGGCTGTTGCTCAAAAATTACCCACTCAATATTATCTTAGCCTGATCACACTAAGATTGCAAATTCAAATCCGCCCACTTGAGTTTCTCAGTGCCGCTTATTCTGGTTCTCGTCTTCCTTTTTTTCCCCATAGCATTTATTACCTTTTAATATACTATGTAATTTATTTATGAGCATCACAGACTCAATGGACATGAGTTTGAGCCAACTTAAGGAGATAGTGAAGGACAGGGAAGCCTGGCATGCTGCAGTTCATGGGGTCACAAAGGGTCTGACACAACTTAGCGACTGAATGACAACAGAAGGCCTATTGATTGCTTGTCTTCCTCAACTAGAATGTGACCTCTAGGAAGGAAGGCATCTTTGGTTTCCTCACTGATAAATTCTATTTAAAATGAACAAAATTATGGCTGACAATAGATAGTGCACATAACTGCACAAATCAATGAAGTGAACAAAAACAAGCAAATTGAGTGGATAAATAGTAACTAATGGGCTTTTATTTTAATTGGAGTAACAGTGAAGGAGAGATGAATGAGAAGGAGAGAAAGCAATACACAATTTATATCAAGGCAAAAGTATCTCTGTATAGGTGTTGAAAAAAGGAATCTCTTTGAGTAATATTAAATTCCTTTCAGTGTTCTTATAGTATATGAACACAAAAGAAACATCTGAAAATATCAATCTGCCTTCTTGAGAAGGAATATAATGAAGTTCTTCTTGCTTTGATGAAGTTTTTAAAGTTATTTTTACTTTTCATTTCAGAAGTACCTCTTACGAAGAGAGGATCTTTACATTGTTAAAGTGGCTGGACCTACCCAAAGCTGAAAGGTAATACTTCGTATCAGGGAAGTGGTGGCTCAGCAGGATATCTGTGGGAATCAAGTGAAAATATTTCTTTAGTTTAAATGACTATTTGGGGGAAAGAAAAAACTCGGCATTTCCTTTTTACGGGTATTTTCCAAGAATTATTCCTAAAACTAGGCATTTAAAGAAAGAACTCATGTGGCAGAACAAAGGGTCAGTAAAAGTCATAAACCAGGAAATACCAAGGGCTGAAGCACGCCAAGAGAAGCCTTAACAGCAAGAACAAGACAGATTTTTCAGAACCGAATCAGACCAGTGCTTACATTCTGGAAGGTCTTGTTTACTTTCTGCTGGATCACTGTTCCTGCCAAGGCCAAGGGGAAACACTGGGCCTGGATGAAGAGAAGGAAGTGAAAGTGAAAGTCACTCAGTCGTGTCCGCCTCTTTGCAGCCCCATGGACTATACAGTCCATGGAATTCTCCAGGCCAGAATACTGGGGTGGGTAGCCTTTGCCTTCTCCAGGAAGAGAAGGAAAGACCAGAGGAAAAGAGGAGGAAGCTGCCACAAAGTTCCACAAAGTTCCCATTTATTCCAAATGGGTAACATCTCTATCTGTTTCGATTTTACCCCTAGACCCAATTTTTACACCATATATGTGGAAGAACCTGATTCTGCAGGACACAGTTATGGACCAGTCAGTGCTGCAGTAAGTTTTTCTTTTTTAAACAAAGGTAAAATCATCTGACCTTCACCTACAACATGAAATGCTATTCTTTAATTTCCACTGAATACAAGTGTATGTGATATATATATATATAAAGACATAAAAATAGTTAAAAATATAAGAAATTATCTGCTTTATTTGCCACAAAATAGTTAAAAGTGTGAAAAGAATATCTGTCTTATTAACCACCTTGATTAATTTGACAACACTTATTGAATACTTAAATGCAGTGTTATTACTTCATGAAGCAAGAACATCAAGGCTGGATCCTGTATGTCAATATGTTAATATACCCCATTTCAATCCATCTCACCTGAAAGTCCATTGTGGACTATCCAGCTGTCTATCAAAGCACAGCTCCAATAAGAATTCTTTATAATTAGACAATATATTACTGATCAGGCAATGTTATTCCCTGTCTATAACCCCATTATAATTGAAGTAGACTCGTCAATACTTGTCTCTTCATTATCTAAACTGTTTTGTATTTATTACAGAAATACAGTTCTTAAGTATGATTTTTTTTTTAAAAAGCTGATTCTCTTCTAAAACCCACTCGAGCCTGCCTTATCTTAGACGCAATGTAAAGGTACAAATGTCCCATTATATGGTGTCTCCCTACCCTGTGGAGAATCATGTCATGGTTGTCCACAGTTGGAATGCAAGTGTGTTTATTATGCTAGTGTGACTTAGCTGCTGGTCAGAAATAACCTTATTCTTCATTCTCATTAAATCAAAATGATTTCCAATATAAGCTGTGCTCAAGTCTGACCACTTTGAACCCATTGCTTTTTTTTCAGTTGCTCAGTTGTGTCTGACTCTTTTGCAACCCCATGGACTGTAGCTCATCAGGCTCCTCTGTCATGGGATTTCCCAGGCAAGAATAATGCAGTGGGTTGCCATTTCCTACTCCAGGGACTCTTCCTGACACAGGGATTGAATCCACATTTCTTGCGTCTCCTACCTTGCCTGACTGACGCTTTACCACTGAACCACCAGAAAAGCCCCTTGAACCCATTAGTCTTCTTTTATATTCCTATGCCACCCTTCACTCACAGAATGCAAAACTTAATCAGGTTATTCTAAGAGTGAATTCAGTTCAGTTCAGGCCCTCAGACGTGTCCAGCTCTTTATGACCCCATGGACTGCAGCACGCCAGGCTTTCCTGTCCATTACCAACTCCAGGAGTTTACTCAGGCTCATGTCCATTGACTCAGTGATGCCATCTAACCATTTCAACCTCTGTCATCCCCTTCTCTTCCTGCCATCAATCTTTCCCAGCATCAGGGTCTTTTCAAATGAGTCAGTTCTTCACATCAGGTGGCCAAAGTATTGGAAAAAATACTTTGGCCAAAGTATTGATGCTTCAGTATCAGTCCTTCCAATGAATATTCAGGACTTATTTCCTTTAGGATGGACTGGTTGGATCTCCTTGCAGTCCAAGAGACTCTCAAGAGTCTTCTCCAACACCACAGCTCAAAAGCATCAATTCTTCGGCACTCAGCTTTCCTCACAGTCCAACTCTCACATCCATACATGACTACTGGAAAAACCATACCCTTGACTAGATGGACCTATGTTGGCAAAGTAATGTCTCTGCTTTTTAATATGCTGTCTAGGTTAGTCATAACTTTTGTTCCAAGGAGCAAACATCTTTTAATTTCATGGCTGCAGTCAGCATCTGCAGTGATCTTGGAACCCCCCAAAATAAAGTCTGACACTGTTTCCACTGTTTCCCCATCTATCTGCCATGAAGTGATGGGACCAGATCCCATGATCTTAGTTTTCTGAAGTTGAGCCAACTTTTTAACTCTCCTCTTTCACTTTCATCAAGAGGCTCTCTAGTTCTTCCTCTCTTTCTGCCATAAGGGTGGTGTCATCTGCATATCTGAGGTTGTTGATATTTGTCCTGGCAATCTTGATTCCAGCTTGTGCTTCATCCAGCCCAGCATTTCTCATGAAGTACTCTGCACAGAAGTTAAATAAGAAGGAGGACAATATACAGCATTGTCATATTCCTTTCCCTATATGGAACCAGTCTGTTGTTCCATGTCCAGTTCCAACTGTTGCTTCCTGATCTGCATACAGGTTTCTCAAGAGGCAGGTCAGGTGGTCAGGTATTCCCATTTCTTGAACAACTTTTCACACTTTATTGTGATCCACACAGTCAAAGGCTTTGACATAGTCAATAAAGCAGAAATGGATGTTTTTCTGGAACTCTCTTGCTTTTTTGATGATCCAATGGATGTTGGAAATTTAATCTCTGGTTCCTCTGCCTTTTCTAAATCCAGCTTGAACATTGGGACATTCATTTTTCACATACTATTGAAGCCTTGCTTGGAGAATTTTGAATATTACTTCACTAGCATGTGAGATGAGTGCAATTGTGTGGTAGTTTGAACATTCCTTGGCATTGCCTTTCTTTGGGATTGGAATGAAAACTGGTCTTATCCAGTCCTGTGGCCACTGCTGAGTTTTCCACCTATGCTGGCATATTGAGTTTAGCACTTTCACAGCATCATCTTTCAGGATTTGAAATAGCTCAACTGGAATACCATCACCTCCACTAGCTTTGTTCATAATGATGCTTTCTAAGGCCCACTTGACTTTGCATTCCAGGATGTCTGGCTCTAGTTGAGTGATCACAAAATCATGATTATCTGGGTTGTGAAGATCTTTTTTTGTATAGTTCTTCTGGGTATTCTTGCCACCTCTTCTTAATATCTTATGCTTCTGTTAGGTCCATACCATTTCTATCCTTTACTGTGCCCATCTTTGCATGAAATGTTCCCTTGGTATCTCTAATTTTCTCGAAGAGATCTCTAGTCTTTCCCATTCTGTTGTTTTCTTCTATTTCTTTGCATCGATCACTGAGGAAGGCTTTTTTTAATCTCTTCATGCTATTCTTTGGAACTCTGCATTCAAATGGGTACATCCTTCCCATTCTCCTTTTCTTTTGCTTCTCTTCTTTTCACAGCTATTTGTAAGCCATCCTCAGACAACCATTTTGCCTTTTTGCATTTCTTTTTCTAGGGGATGGTCTTGATCCCCACCTCCTGTACAATGTCACGAACCTCTGTCCATAGTTCTTCAGGCACTCTATCAGATCTAATTCCTTGAATCTATTTCTCACTTCCACTGTATAATCATCAGGAATTTGATTTAATCATACCTGAATGGTCTAGTGGTTTTCCCTACTTTCTTCAATTTGATTCTCATTTTGGCAATAAGGAGTTCATGATCTGAGCCACACTCAGCTCCCTGTCTTGTTTTCACTGACTATATAGAGCTTCTCTGTCTCCGGCTGCAAAGAATATAATCAATCTGATTTCAGTATTAACCATCTGGTGATGTCCATGAATAGAGTCTTCTCTTGTGTTGTTGGAAGAGGGTGTTTGCTATGACCAGTGCATTCTCTTGGCAAAACACTATTAGTCTTTGCCCTGTTTGATTCTGTACTCCAAGGCCAAATTTGCCTGTTACTTCTGGTATTTCTTGACTTCCTAATTTTGCATTCTAGTCCCCTATAATGAAAAGGATTTCTTTTTTGGGTGTTAGTTCTAGAAGGTCTTGTAGGTCTTCATCAAACCATTCAACTTCAGCTTCTTCAGCATTACTGATCAGGGCAAAGACTTGGAATACTGTGATATTGAGTGATTTGCCTTGGAAACTAACAGAGATTATTCTGTCAATTTTGAGATTGCATCCAAGTACTGCATTTTGGATTCTTTTGTTGAGTATGAGGGCTAGTGCATTTCTTCTAAGGGATTCTTGCCCACAGTGGTAGATATAATGGTCATCTGAGTTCCATTCACCTGTTCCAGTCCGTTTTAGTTGACTGATTCCTAAAATGTTGATGTTACTCTTGCCATCTCCTGTTTGACCACTTCCAATTTGCCTTGATTCATGGACCTAACATTCCAGGTTCCTATGAAATATTGTTCTTTACAGCATCAGAGTTTACTTCTGTTACCAGTCACATCCACAACTGGGTGTTGTTTTTGCTTTGGCTCTGTCTCTTCATTCTTTCTGGAGTTATTTCTCCACTGATCTTTAGTAGCACATTGGGCACCCACCGACCTGAGGAGTTCATCTTTCAGTGTCCTATCTTTTTGCCTTTTCATACTGTTCATGGAGTTCACAAGGCAAGAATACTGAAGTGGTTTGCCATTCCCTTCTCCAGTGGACCACGTTTTGTCAGAACTTTCCGCCATGACCCATCCATCTTGGGTGGCCCTACACAGTATGACTCATAGTTTCTTTGAGTTAAAGAAGGCTCTGGTCCATGTGATCAGATTGGTTAGTTTTCTGTCGTGGTGGTTTTCAGTCTGTCTGCCCCCTGATGGAGAAGGAAAGAGGCTTATAGACACTTCCTGATGGGAGAGATTGATTGAAGGGGAAATTGGGTCTTGTTCTGATGGGCAAGGCCATGCTCAGTAAATCTTTAATCCAATTTTCTGTTGATGGGTGGGGCTGTGTTCCCTCCCTCTAATTTACCTGGTGCCAAACTGTGGTGGAGGTAATGAAGATAATGGCGACCTCCTTCAAAAGGCCCCATGCAGGTACTGCTGCGCTCAGCACCCGCAACCCTGCAGCAGGCCACCGCCAACCCACACCCCTGCTGGAGTCTCCCGGACACTCACAGGCAAGTCTGGGTCAGTCCCTTTGGGTTCTCTGCTCCTTTCTCCTGCGTCCTGGTGTGCACAAGGTTCTGTTTGTGCCCACCAAGAGGCTTAGTAACTGTCTAAAACACAGTCACCACTTCTTCTTTTCCGTTTTAATTGTCATCCACGTTTGGTTTGATTTGAAAGGCGGTACTCTAATCTGAGGCTTTCAAGGAGGCTCAGTGGTAAAAAAACAAAAAACAAGCAAAAAAAACCATCTTATAATGCAGGAGACACAGGTTCTATCCTTGGGTCAGGAAGATCCCCTGGAGTAGGAAATGGCAACCCACTCCAGTATTCTTGCCTGGAAAATTCCATGGACTTAGGACCGTGGCGGGCTACAGTCCATGGGGTCACAAAGAGTCAGATATGAATTAGCAACTAAACAACAACAGCTCTAATCTGTGTGTAACTGGTATCTATGGCTGACATTAGGCACCATATCTTTTTCTTCTATACAGTGTTCTAGTTCAGTATCCAAATAAATTTTAAGTATAATTTGGAAAAGTGCTTCAAAGGAACAGATCAGGATTTCATGAGAGATCTTGAGGGGTTAATGTAGTCTGGGTTAGGGCTGGTTAGAATGTTCTCTGAATAACAAAAAGGAAAAAAAGTCTACAAATGGCCTGATTAAAGGAGGAGCTGAGCACATTAGAAGAACACATAAAATGAGCAATGGATGGACAGGCAAATGGATAGGTGGCTAGACATGTAGACAATATGATGATGGTAAAAATGATAATAGCAGCTACCTCCTACCGTGTGCTGCTCTTTGCCAGGTGCTGTGTGGATTGCTGAAGCAGAACCATCTCCCACTAATGCCTGGGACACTATGAACTAGGGGAGAGGGCTAAGGGAAAACCTATAACAGGAGGCAGCAACCAAATCTTTCAAGTTCTTCTAGGCCATAAAATGTGCAATGGAAAATATTGAGGCATTTTAATCAGGGAAGGACCTGCTCAGATCTATTCGAATTTAAATACATCTTTTACTGTGTAAGAGGAATGGGTTAGAGGAAGCAAGAGAAAGGAGGGAGAGATGAGTTAGACTGTGCAACACTTCAGGAAAAAGATGGTAGTGACTTGGAATGATAGCAACAGCCATTGTGGCTAGAAGAAGATGTGTCTGAGATTAAGAGACAGGCTTGATATGACTTTGTGTGAGACAGGTGATGGGGTAGGAGAGTCTCAGATTTCTAGCATAAGCAGGTGGGTTCATTTCAGTAAGGCCACTGAAGGGGATCTTCTTAGAGAAGATTATTTTGTAATTGGGATGCCTGTGATGTCCAAATGGAGATTCCAGAAGGCAACTGAATGTGGATTTAGAGCTCAAAGGAGATGAGGATCAGACTGCTTGGTAGCATATAGACAGTCATGGAAGCGGAGATGTCCTAAGGAAAGAAAGAGTGGAGTGTGAAAACAGACGGATTAAGACTAAGCCTCATGTAAAATTTAAGAAGAGGCAAAACAGATGGAGAAACATTAACTTGTTCCAGATCTTTAAGTTAAACCTCGAGTTTCCTGGTATTTATAACTGGAAATTCCAATAGCACCATCCATGAATATTTACTTGAAAGGAAAGTTATGATCAACTAGACAGCATATTAAAAAGCAGAGACATTACTTTGTCAACAAAGGTCCATGTAGTCAAGGTTATGGTTTTTCCAGTAGTCATGTATGGATGTGAAAGTTGGACTATAAAGAAACCTGAGTGCCAAAGAATTGATGCTTTTGGGCTGTGGTGATGAAGACTCTTGAGAGTCCCTTGGACTGCAAGGAGATCCAACCAGTCCATCCTAAAGCAGATCAGTCCTGGGTGTTCATTGGAATGACTGATGTTGAAGCTGAAACGCCAATACTTTGGCCCACCTCATGTGAAGAACTGACTTACTGGAAAAGACTCTGATGCTGGGAAAGATTGAGGGCAGGAGGAGAAGGGGATGACAGAGATGGTTGGATGGCATCACCAACTCAATGGACATGGGTTTGGGTAGACTCTGGGAGTTGGTGATGGACAGGGAGGCCTGGCATGCTGTGGTTCATGGGGTCGCAAAGAGTCAGACACAACTGAGCAACTGAACTGATATACTGATGAATATTTACTGAGAGAATTTCATGAGATAGTGCACTAATAGTATTAGGTGTGTAAAATTCTTTCTCAAAAAAAGGCAATCAGTTTCCCAATCCATTGCTATTATACATTCTATTTACTGAAAAAAATAGTGAAGTCATGTTAGTTAAAAATTTATTCACTTAAACCTTAAGTCAATTCAATATACTATATTGATAAAGTGTAGAAAAATCTAAAAACATGAAAAAATGTAAACAAAATAAAAATGAACTCCAATTCATTATTCAGAGACAACCACTGTTAATAGTACCTTGATATATTTTATCTTGCTTTTCTGATTGTGTGCTTTTACTATGAAATGCTTTACACGTTTTAAAACAAAATTGCTTTATGCAGTATGTATGAGTGTGTATACAGTTTGATTTTAACATTTTCTGTGTAACGTTGTATTGTGATTGTTTTTTATGGCATTTTAAAACACACACACACACACACACACACACACACACACACATATATAAGTGGCTATTGAGCATGCCCACTGAAGGATGTAGCATAATTTTTTTCTTGTATTTAAATTGTAAATAAATAATGTGATGACTGTCCTTGCATGTAAATCTCCATTTGCACTCTGTTTACTTCAGATAAATATCCAGAAACAGTATTATTAGGTTACAACTTATGCCCCTTTCTAACTCTCTGGCTACACATTGTCACAGTCTTCTGGAACATGTGGAACCATTTAGGCTCCTATGGAAGTGTCTGTGGACTCTTCTACCCAGCATTGGACACTATCAGGAAAGTATTTGCAGTTGAATGGTATTTGTTGATGTTGAATACTTTTTCTTAGATATTTATTGGCCAGTCTTCTGTCTTATGGAAAATGCTTTAATTTCTTTTTTGTCTATAGGAATATAAGGAATTGGTCTTTTGTACATGTAGCATGGGTGCTGGGCTCTGATATCCTATTCAAAAACTCAACAATTTCGGAGAAGGAAATATATTTAATTTTTACTCTAGTAGGTAATAATTTAATTAATTAAGCCTTAACTCATGAAGACAGTCTTAACTCCAATTTCTTGTCCTTAGGTAATTCAAGCCTTACAGTTGGTAGATAACACTTTTGGATTATTAATGGAAGGCCTAAAGCAGAGAAACTTAGTCAATTGTGTCAATATAATCCTCTTGGCTGACCATGGTATGCTTTTTTTAATCATATTTTATCACTGATTCTATCTTATCACTTTGGGGAGCACATAAATCTAATAAGGATTTTTAGAGTCTGTATTTCTAGACCTAAAAGCTCTTGAATGTGTTAAGAATGGTAGGTTGTGATGGCTAGAGGACTAAAATTTATATTTTAATTATTCTAACAGCCATTCTGAAAAATTTATCCATACATTTCATTTCTGTAAAAATGAAGTTAGTACTCTACAGGGATACAGTTGGGCTGTTATTCTATCACAAAAAGTGCCTTTTTTTTCAGTAAATGATTCTTTCATATAGATTCACTTCAATTGACTGTGTTGGCTAGCTTTATGATGGTCTACATATTTTTTTTTTTTTTGAATCATATGAATAGACTTCTCTAAAGTCCTAGCAGTCCACATTTCTCTACTTGAGGTTAGGTCTCTATTTCAATTAACTTGAATGTTTAAGTAAGTGAGGTGCTGTCACGCCCCCTGTAACCTCATTTTTAAAGTACACATTCATTCAACAAATATTTTTAAAGTGCTAAACTCAATGCCAAGTAGTCTCCTTGATATGATGTGTGAGGAAGTACATAAAGGAGAGGTGGACCTTTTCTAGATGGGGTGGCCTTGAGGGACAAGAAGATGAAAAGGAGCATGTCTGGAACTTTTGTTTATATCTTAGGACATCAAGATGATATGAAAGATAGCTATTAAAGAGTTTCTAATTGTTCTAAAGTTAAGGGAAATGTTTTAATACCTATCTTGTTAAAAGAAATTATAAAACATAAAAATAATGAAGTAAATAAAAATAATACAAAGAAAAGTTTGGACTGAGTCTGAAAACTCTTCAAATAAAAACAGGTTTAACTACCAAATCTTTTGAGGAGCATATGCTGCTCATATAAATTTAAATAAGACCCTTATGAAAAGTAAATATTCTTTTAACTTTGTTCTTCTACTTATTTTATTGTTTTATAAAAATGCATGCTATCTTTTGGATTTGAAAGTATTTCATCTTGCCTTTTGTACAAATCAAATTTTATAAATTAGTTCTCTACAGAGAACTTTCTTTTTCAAAATTAACTGATCTACATTGAACAAATGATCTGTTTATAATTCTTATCCATTCTTTCTTATAAACCCAATTCTGCTCTTCTACTACTAAGATTTTCAAAGCCTGCCTGTTTAAAATGAAGTAATTGGGTAAACTGTAAAGCTTCTCAAAAACTTGGTTTGATATGTATAACATAAAATATCTGCTGTTTGACCTGATCAGAGACAACCAATTGTTACCATCTTATACATTTAGTAGACATTTTTTCTTTTTTTATTCAGGAATGGATCAGACCTATTGTGACAAACAGGAATATATGACTGATTATTTTTCCCGTATAAACTTCTACATGTTTGAAGGACCTGCCCCCCGCATCAGGACTCGTAACATACCTTATGATTTTTTTACCTGTGAGTATGAAGATGCCCAAATAGAAAAATAATAGTAAAACTAAAAGCAAATAATATAGGCTCCTAATTCTGAGAATTCAGGTATTACCAAGCCCCTTCTTCTGACTTCTTGGGAAGACCACACAGAAGTAGCTAAGAAACTCCTATGTTTAAGTATAATCTGTTGGTCAAGTCTATGGTAATATCTAATATTGTTAGGTTAAAATATATTCCACTCCATTCTTAAATACTAAAATGATTCTTTGCTTAAAATACTTTTTATTTAATTGTATCAGATCATAGTCATTAATAAACTATGTCAATTCACCTGAACTGTTTAAATTTTATATTTGTCAAGTTTCAGTTGTAATATGACTTATTTGCTTTTCTTTTCAAACAGTTAATTCTGAAGAAATTGTTAGGAACCTCAGTGTAAGTATACTGCCTCCTAATACATATATTTAGATTAATGTAATGTCTTTAATCTGGGTTTCAAGAAAGTTGTGTTCTATATTTTGCAGTGCAAACCATTTGTAATTTATTTCTTAAACCTCTGTCAACCTTATTTTATATTCTTGTCAGTTGCTCTTATTTTAGCTGTTTTTATTTTGAAATTGGCACCACTATAGGAAATTTGTTTTGGTACCAGTTTCACTGACTTCCAAATTGAGTAGGCTGATGTTTCATTCAAAGCACCTAGGCTAGTGAGTTTTGGGCAACATCATTTTTCACATTTTTTGTATGATTTAATATCAGGAAATAGCAAATCATAGCTTTTATAGATCTTTTTGTACAGTTAAGAGCAGTCATTTCTTTAAGTATAATTGAAGCTGCTTTTAATTTGCTCTTGCATCTCAGGTTGTAAAAGCAGGGCAAATTCTATATAGCTCAAAGCAATTGAGAGTTTTTAAGGTGAAGTTCACCATTTCTGGAGAAACCTGAAAAATTCTTGTGTAGTAGTTTTAATAATTCTGTGTTTAAAGTATATTTGCAAATATTTATCTATTTATACGGATTCATAAGTTTACCATTGCTTGGGGTGGGCCTAGATTTATTTACATATAGGTAATATGCAATTATAGTAAAAACATAATAAAGTGTGAGTGATTGAAGATAAAGAAACACTAGGGGAAAAATGGTTGCTATAACCTGGGACACACTGCAAATTTGAAGTAGGAATGATTGCTTAAGCAGAAATTCCTTCATGTTAATCACTCCTTTTTTCTCTTACACCTAATATCCTGATCTTGAATAAGCATGAGGGGCCATCTTACCCCCTGCTAGTGAGAATTTACATGTAGTGTGCCAATACTGACGGAGGAGCAGTGTAGTGAATTTTTAACATACATTATATTAATTTTTAACATAAATCCACACAGTGTTTTCCCTTTAGAAGTCCTGTTGGTGAGATGAGGAAGGGCAAATGCCTATTAATCCCAGAGGTGCAAAGGGGTTCGATAACACAGACTTTGGAAATCCATTATATGCATGCACAGTTGGCCCATTTTATAGGTGTCATGAAGAAATAATTTACCTCTTTTTCAGTGCCGAAAACCTGATCAGCATTTCACACCCTATTTGAGTCCCGATTTGCCAAAACGCCTACATTATGCCAAGCATGTCAGAATTGACAAAGTCAATCTTTTGGTGGATCGACAGTGGCAGGCTGTGAGGTTTGTGTGTCTAATTTTTCTCATAATCAACAGCCATCCTTCATAATAAATTCCCTTAATCTTATTCTGTTATTATGATCACATGAATCTTCCCCAGCACGACAATTTCTTGATCTTTTATATGCTATCTGGCACTTCTGTATATGAAATAACTGTTACTAGGTTGCCAGCCTTAGCATCCTAATCTTCACAGTGTAGATGAGAATGAGGAAGAAGGCTGAGTGTTCATCAATTGTCCCAGGGATTATTGGTACCAGCACATTCTTCATCTGTATCTGATAGGTGGCAAACAGGATATAAAAATGATAGTCGTTGTCTCACAGGCTGGTAATGAGTAACTGATTAGATGGCTCTTTAAGATCTTTGTCATCTTTATGGTTTCTCTGAAAGAGCATGCTTATGGCTGTAAGGCCAAGCTAATCAATTAGTTATAACTTTTTTTCTAGCTACAACTGTGATTCACATTGATCATTGAGCATCTGCAAAATATGTCTGTTTTCAGATAATATAAACCATAATTCCATCCCCAAATAACCAATTAATTAATTGATTCAGAAAATTTTGCTTGTGCTTTCTCCGTGTGTACCAAACCTTGTTCTAGGCTTTTGGGATACAGAAATAATTCCTGCCCTCGTCAAGTGGAGAAGTCTGATAATAAGCCAGTATACAAATAAATACACCCTATCTGGTAGTTTACATTGCCTATTTCCTGTATTTTATTACAGTATTTTTTCCATATGTGTAAGTGTATATAAATGGAATCAGGTTCATATTGTTTTCTGGCTTATCTTATTTGTATGTTACATAATACAGAGAAAATAAAGGCACAGTAGCTGAAAGATATGTTTAATAAAGGAAGAGGAGATGAAGGAAGAGAAGAAGTTGGGCTCTAATATAAATGTGTACAGAATGAGGAACTGAAGGTGTTCTAGAGTCCCTTCTCTGAGGTAACAGGAAGCCAAGCAGAGCACTACTCGGCCAGGGGGAGTGCAGTTTAACAGAGAGCCACTAGATGGCACTAGCCCTTCTTGAAGTTTGAGCCCATTTGGCTCAGAGGGCTATCCTATGGCTTAGGACAGCTTTCTCTAAAAAAAGATTAAAATAGGTGAACACGATTAAGCTTTACTTTTGTTAGATTATAAGTTTTAGTAGTGTGGGTTTGTAATATCTAAATGTAGGTTTTCCAGATATTTACTGTTAAGGATATGAGACCAAATGGTATAAGATCAAATGGTGTAAGGATATGAATTAGGAGACCAACAGTACAAAATGAGAAAGTGCCCATGGGTTTCACAGCATGGACTATGGGCTCTGGAAGGAGAGTCCGGCCACAGTAATACCTCTGGGTTTCAGTCTATTGCAAATTGTGAGCTTTGTACATTTACTAGCAAGCAGTGAGATGTAAACAGAGCAGCAGCCCCAGAGTTCAAGTTGTGAGAACCTTGACATATTAATATTTCAAGGCTTCATTTTCTCATCTGCAACACATTACGAACCTAGCTTCACTATTCTCTTGCTGTTTGAACCCAAAGTAAACTAACTTACATCAGAGGCAGTGTTGACCACAGCCCTAACCAGAGCAACAGGGAAGTCTCACCTGATGAGATCTTGGGGTTCTTCCATCTCCAGCTCTTAACACATGAAGCTCAGGCTACCTGTTTTCTAAGTTAAAGTATGTCATCTTTAGTTAAAATGTTCGATATTTGATAAGTAGATTAGATTCCGTTTTGAAAATTATAGCAAATTTCATCATTTAATGTTATCTATTTTCCTCCTTCTCTTCCTTATTTTGCCCTTTTAAAAATGTGTTAGATTTTACTAATTTGGGGGAACCCAGTTATTTGAAACTAGTTGAAGTAATGTTAAAGTTCCCTTTTAGATAACATGAATAATAGCTTTTTATTTTATGAATGGAAACTGACAAATCATCAGTAAGTCCATGCACCTTTCTCACAGTAGAGCTAGACCCAGGTCTCCCCTAAGGACAGTCACCCAGGAAGGGAGGATGGCAACAATTATAATCAGGTGTAGCAACTGTTGGGTTGGGATCAAGGACAAGGCACAAGGAAACAAAAAGAGTGATTTCACACTGCAGGTGCAAATGCCAGATGATGTCAGAGGACATTTCCTGGAGGGCGTGACTTCTGCTCTGGGTTTTGAAGACTCAGGATGGATTAGGCTAAATGCTGTGACAATAAGCAGCTCTGCTCAGGCAGTTGTCAATCTGAGCAATGTACAGAGACACTCAGCCCAGAAGATGAGTGAGACAGGAAATCTAACCCTTGCTCAGCTCAACAAGCCTTGACAGGCTGTGTTTACAGGAGGAGAAGGACCCCGTTTCCTTGCTGGAAGGCACTCATCTGCTTGCCAAGCCTTGAGCTCTGGCAGCTTGTGACTCCTCAGAGGTGTTTCTGAGTCTGATTGCTCTGCTCAGAGCAGTGGAGTACTTTCTTTTTTCTTTTTTTTTAAAGCCAGTAGGAGCTCTGGGGCAAAGGAAGGAAGAAAGAAAGATAGTGTCAGGTTTCCAAGCAGAAGGACTGGACTCCATCAGTTGAAAGTAGATCCATATTTGCTAAAGCACACAGTGAGTGAAGCTGACCTCTGCAAAAGAGCCTTATCTGTCTTGACTACGGAATGTGACTTTGTGAAGAAAGTAGGAGACCACTCCGAGATAGAAGGTGGCTTAGGTGAAAAGACTGGGATTTGCATTTCAACGAGCTCACTCCAGCTGCCCTATGGAAGAGGATGGTCAAGTGAGTAGCAGGGAGGCCAGTTAGAAAAGTGAAAATGTTAATAGTCCAGTCGTGTCTGACTCTTTGCGACCCCACGGACTGTAGCCCACCAGGCTCCTCTGTCCATGGAGTTCTCCAGGCAAGAATACTGGAGTGGGTAGCCATTCCCTTCTCCAGGGGATCTTCCTGACTCAGAGACCCTACCAAAAGTCTCTTGCATTGCAGGCAAATGCTTTACCACCTGAGCCACCACAGGTCATAACCCATGCTTTAGCATGATGACAGCCCCAAGGGAGGCTGTGGAGCCATGGGGGATGGTAAAACTAGTCAGTTAGCACACTATTGGGCAACTATGAACGGTGAACTTATGCCTTCGATTTTCCAGGAGGTTACTGGCTCATTTCATTCTGTCTCACATTTGTACTCATTAAAACACATGTTTCCATTTCCGGTGGGGATATATAGCGTTAAATACATTGAGGGGTGCAGTGTATGTGTGTGTTATATGGAAGATTCTGAAGTTCAGAGTCAGGATAACCAGTTCAGGTCGGATCCATCATAGCACAGAACAGTGAGAGTGGAAAAGGAAAGCGAGGGAAAAGTGACAGATATAGCAAAGGAAGATAGGACTTGGTAACTAATTGGGTATCAGGAGAGGTTTTGCTTATCATCCATCTCTGTTGTTATCCAGCTGTGGCAGAGAAATGGAGCCTTGATTTTGACTTTATTAATTAGACACAGAGAAGATAAAAGATAATTTGCTCCAAGAGGTTTTAGGTAGCACTTGGAAGTTGAGCTAAACTTTGAAAGATAAAATCATCTCATCTTTTCCAAGTGCCAGCTCCCGTTTTTCCATATGTAATTTCCAGAGCCAAATTAATGTTTGGAACACGAACGTGAGTAATTAGGAGAACAAATTTCTAAAGTTTTCATTTGGAAAACCATAGAAAATAGAGTTTTTTAAACAATATTTTTGTCTTTTGCTTTCAAATGCAGTTTTGTAATACTAAAGTTTTCTAATGAAGTTGGATTAGGAGTTGGAAATAGAAAAACAAACAAACAAAAACTAGATTTTTTTCCCCCTGAAAACAGAAAAATAAATAAAAGATCAATTTTAGAAAATTTTATCATGACTTGGTTCAAAAGACCTTTTCTTTCCTTCATTAATGAATACTCTAACTTGCCACACAGAATTTAAAACTCAATTCACCTCAATCAAGTAGTTCCAATAATCTTAGGAAAACCAGATATCTATTCAATAAGGATAAAAATATTTTTTAAAACAAGTTTTACCTTCTACCAATAATTTTATTGGAATTAAGATGACATGAGCTGGCATCTTGCAGTAATGAATGTAAACTCCGTTTTAAATAGGACTTCTCTTGCTTTCTCCATTCTGGGTAGTATTTAGTTTCTCCTTTCTTCCCTCATTTGGGTAGAGTTGAGTGTGACCTGGTCACTGTTGATATTTATTTTTTATTTTGTGATCTATTTTTATTTTTTATTTAAGATGACTGAGAATCAGTTATAAATTTTTTAAAAGTTGAGTTTTTTTAAAGACACTAGATTAAAGCCTGCTCTTAAGGCTACAGTGTAAATAACTAAAACACTGTGTATGTAAGTAAGCATGTATGTGTATTTGCGGTAGGGGGAAGCAAATGAGAGGTCTTTAAGGCCCAAATTTCGATACAGTTGACATTTTCCCTTGGGGGCCTACTTTGAGCGCTTCGCAGGGGGCGCTAGTGGTAAAGAACCCACCTGCCAGTGCAGGAGACATAATGAGGCCCAGGTTCAGTCCCTGGGTCAGGAAGATCCCCCGGAGGAGGGCACGGCCACCCACTCCAGTATTCTTCCCTAGAGAAGCTCATGGAGAGAGGGGCCTGGCAGGCTACAGTCCATGGGGTCGCAGAGTAAGACTCACTAAAGCAACTCAGCATGCACACCTAATTTGAACCAGTATAACATTGGTGTTCAGTCACCAAGCTGTGTCTCTTTGCAACCATATGGACTGAAGTTCTCCAGGCCTCCCTGTCCCTTGCTATCTCCCAGAGTTTACTCAAGTTCATGTCCATTAAATCAGTGATACCATCCAGCTCATCCTTTACTGCTTTAAATAATTTGGGTTCATTTATCACTATTTTATTTTCAAGTATAAAAACTGCATATAAAATTGCTAATATTGCTCAATTCAAAGATTAAAATGTGAAAATGTAGGCAAAATACAAATGAATTGATTTTTAAAAGTCTTTCAAGTAATAGAACAACCACCTATGGAAGAAAATCCCGGAAGTTAAATATAAACTCTGAATTCAAAGAATATACTGGCTTTTCCTGCTCAAATGTTATAATTAACTTACCCTGAGTTTTCTATATCCATATTTTCATATTATTTCCCTAGACATACCTGCCATAAAATAGGAATTGATATTTTTCCCCAATTCCAAAGATATATTTTTAAAGTACTGAAATGCTTAAAGAAGTATATTAATGAGATTAATCTTAATCATACGGACATGGCTGTGTAAACATTCAAGTAAGCCTGAAGACAAATTTTTTTAAAAATATGTGACTTTGTTTATCTTCCTCTTAATGTTTAAGAGTCAAGCATTTTTGAATTCTATTCATAGATGCTGGAATTCTCCTTCTTTCTCTCCTACCATTCTCTTTGTTCCTCTGTGGCTGTGAATTTGAGCATGAAAATAAATATATTTATGTTATTGTTGACAGAAAATTTTACTTATATAAAAGCAGAAACCACATCAAAATCTAGAAAGCTCAGTTTGCAATAAGGTCTCATATCAAATAGACTGATCACGGTATAATAATATTACTTTTTTTTTATAGGAGTAGAGCATATTCAAACTGTGGAGGAGGCAACCATGGTTATGACAATGAGTTTAAGAGCATGGAGGTAATAACTTATTGCGTTTTTAAAAACAAATATTTATTGAGCACTTACTTTGTGGCAGACAATGTTCAGGACTCTTGAATACATTTGTGAACAACACAGATAAAGACCTCTGCCCTCTGTGAAGTTTTCATTCTAACAGGTAGATATAGATAATTGGCATAACAAAGCAATATGCTGTGCTGATTATCTTGGGAAATATATATGTGTATATTTGTATTCTTGTCACCTGAAAATAATTGCTTACCCATGTTTGAGTCTGTTCTTCTAGTTATTTATAATCTAAAACAATTAGATCTATTTGGCATAGTACAATTAAGTTACCTTTAACTAGAGAAGGAAATGGCAACCCACTCCCATATTCTTGCCTGGAGAATCCCATGGACAGAGGAGCCTGGAAGGCTATAAGCCACGGGGTCGCAAAGAGTTGGACATGACTGAGTGACTAACACACAAAATCAGCTAAACATAAATAGAAATATTTAGATTTCTTTATCCTAAAAGTAAATGAGAGATGTATTTGAGAAATCAGTGAACAAATATAAGTTGTACAAAAATTCAATGCTTAGAAATTTCAACATTTTTTGTCATGTAGTAGTAACATATATGAATGATGTTATGAAAGGAGTATAAAAAGAATATATGATTTGTGTGATAAATTTCTAATTTCTATTGTCCAGATATTGTAGAACTTTGCTGGCACTGATTGTCCACTATTACTTGTATTCTCCTAGTTCTGTTGACATAGGAGATGCTATGGAAGTAGGTGGATTTAGAAGTAAACACAGTATAGATTATACTTGATTGCACTTAGTACAATATCAGAGGTAGAAATGATGGAAAAAATCATTTTCAAATCTGGAAAGGAGCCAATATTTCTGATAACTATAAATGGAATATTGAAATATTGTGATCACTCCATTGTACACCTGTAACTTATATAATATTGTATAGCAACTATACTTCAAAAATAAAAAACATACAGCAAAAAAATTATGGAAAGCATTCCTTACAGAGAAATAAGATATGAATAGAAGAGTTGTTAAATGATGTCTCTTACCTGTTTTCGAGTTTACATGGCATATAGTGATAGGACTCTTAATGCCTAGGCTATCTTTTTGGCACATGGACCCAGTTTTAAAGAGAAGATCGAAGTTGAACCATTTGACAATATTGAAGTCTATAACTTATTATGTGGTAAGTATGTCTATATAAATTCAACTATCAAATGTGAATTGAGTTTCAAAAATATGAATTTTGAAGTTGGTGATATGCTGATATCATTTCTAAGTGATATCCTAGAAGCAGATGCTCTGCCTTAAGAAGAGAGAAAGTAGAAAAGATGAGTGAGAAATGTTTATTATTCAGAATTATTCAGCCATAAGTGTGAGGTTTTTTAAGCAATGATAAACACTAGACCTTGGGAGTGGAGAAGGAAATGGCAACCCACTCCGGTATTCTTGCCTGGAGAATCCCGTGGACAGAGGAACCTGGCAGCCTACAGTCCATGAGGTCACAAGAGTCAGACACGACTGAGTGACTAAACAACAACAACGACAGACCTTGGGAGACCACCTATTCTGTTAGTTACTCTATGAAAACTTAACAGAACTTAGATAAATAAACTTAGGCTTCCAACTTATCAAAACAGGAATAACACACCTAAAAACAGAAGTATTTTCTTGTGATTACAGAGAGAAAGCTTCTGGAATAAAAAGAGTTTAAAAAAAAGTCCTGTTTGGATCCACACTTATTACACTCAATGTTAAAAACCTTTAGGAATTAGAGTTTTGGGGAATCTAACCCACCTTCCTGCCTGTATGCTTACCTCAGACCACACATCACTTAGCGAGGCAATGAGTAAGCTGCAATTTCACCTTTCACTTCAGGAATTTGTGAACATAAATTTGCTCCCAATTGTCACTCTTAATCTTGCCACTGGCTTGTGGTAATTGAATGTGACTTAGACACCAAAGACTATCCATTTAAAAAGAATGTATTGTAGCCTTAACAACTTAAATTCTTGGTCGCAAGGCTGAGTTTGTGGTCAGAGCTGCCGGCCCTTTTCAGGGAGGGTTTAAAAGAAACAAGAGAGGATGGCAGTTCTAGGAGAGAGCTCTTTGGGGGCCTCAGCAGGGGCCACCTACAAGGGTATGTTGGTGCAAGATTTTTTAGGAAAAATTATAAAATTCTCTAAATTTTAAGCAGAGTTCACCAGTTTATTACTTTAAAAGTATCTGTACTTAGAGAACTAAGTAAATATACTACAAGTAATATTATAAATTATTTAACTTCTTTAAACTTATTTTTACTGAAAGGGTGACTCAGAAGATAAAGAATCCGCCTGCAATGCAGATTCAATCTGGGTTCAATCCCTGGGTCGGGAAGATCCCCTGGAGAAGGAAATGGCAACCCACTCCAGTATTCTTGCCTGGAGAATCTTACGGACAGAGGAGCCTGGTGGGCTGCAGTCCACAGGGTCACAAAGAGTCGGATACGACCGAGCGACTAAGCACACAAACTTGTTCTTACTAAAAGTGTAGCTTTTTATGCTAGAAAACCATGATATGCTTAAGGCATAAAGTGACCATTTAAGCACAGATACTTTTCTCTGGAGGAACAGAAGCAGTTCATGAACATTCCTGTGGCTCATTTAGAGCAACTGTTCCTATTTTCTAGAAAGACTAGGTAGGTAAATTGGGAAGGAAAGGGAAAGCTGTTACACCAAATGGCATATACAGCAGAATTTATTACAGGAAGTGAACAGCAGGTGTTTGCCTTCTATCATCATCTGCATAGATGTTGCTGCCTTCTAATTTAAAACTCCTTTGGATTTATTTTTTAAATAGATCTGCTACACATTCAACCAGCACCAAACAATGGTACCCATGGTAGTTTAAACCATCTTCTGAAGGTGCCTTTTTATGAACCGTCCCATGCAGAGGAATTGTCAAAGTTTTCTGTTTGCGGCTTTACTGCTCCATTGCCCACAGATAATCTAGCATGTTCATGCCCCAGCCTACAAAATGTAAGTAATAACTTTATGGATCCACAAGAAGGTAAAGGGCAAGCTCATCCATAACTAGGGTAACTGACAACCAGGTTTCTAAGTTAGCTCAGATATTTACTAAATGAATATGCGGTTTCTCTGAACCTTGTCTGGAAATAAGAAAATACATCGCAAGATTAAGTTTTTGAGTATGTTATGTGAACTGGAAAGCACTATTTGGTAATTGTTGCTTCGTGGTGGGCTGAATGTCCTTGATCATTCAAAACAATGGAGTCCTGGGGCTCTCTTTAATTTGCATCATAAACTGCCTCTCTTACAGCTTAAGAATAATATGGTCAAACTTGGTTGTTTCAGAACAGTAATACCTAGAGGGGTCAAGGACTGAGATCTAACATCAGACACACCCACTAGGGTAGGTGGTATGGAGTCTGATCAGCAGGAAGTCTAGCATTTTCAGAGGGAGGTATTTGATCAGTGCTTGGACACTTGTTGACAGTCAGCACTGGGAAGGTCTTTTTAGAGGTCAAGTGCCAAAGCTAGTCTAGGAGTAGGATTTCAGATTCCTGGAGACTCTCAACAAGGTGAGATTCCAATGCTAAGAGGGGTCTCCTAAAGGCTAGCAATCAGAACAGGAACTCAAAACACAAGCAGAAGGCCCCTACACCTCTGTAGGAATTGGAGCACATGGGTGGGGCTGGGATTTCAGGATGGAACTGGAGCCCAGTTATCAGGAGTCTATCAAGCTCAAACTAATGTCAAGGTACACTTGATGCCAAGTTCCAATTATTGTAAAACTAAATAATCACTTGCTACCTCAGGTAAGAATTGCTTCTTACAGTCAGGGGATAGGGAAGACTTTCTATTCTCTAATCCTCAAGATAACATTATTATTATTTTTTTATATCACTTTTGAGTTTTATTAACAGTAAGTTTTTTTTATTATTATTAAACATTTTTTTTATTAGTTTTGCCAAACAATGACATGATATCACCATGTGTTTACATATGCTCCCCCTCCAGAGCCCCCCTCCCTCCTCCCTCCCCCCGGGAAATCTCGTTGCACCAGTCCCAAGCATCAATCCTGGGCCAGCTATTGCTTAGACATATGATAATTAACATGTTTCAATGCCATTCTCCCATATCATCCCACCCTTTCCCTCATCACAGAGGCCCTGAGTCTATTCTATACATCTGCGTTCCTTTTGCTGTCTCGCATGCTGGGTTCTCGTTACCGTCTTTCTAAATTCCATATATATGCGTTAATATACTGTATTGTTGTTTTTGCTTCTGGCTTACTTCACTCTGGATAATGGGCTCCAGTTTCGTCCATCTGAGTAGAACTGATTCAAATGAATTTTTCCTTAATGCTGAGTAATATTCCATTGTGTATATGTACCACAGCTTTCTTATCCATTCATCAATTGATGGGCATCTAGGTTGGTTCCATGTCCTGGCTATTGTAAACAATGCAGCGATGAACATTGGGGTACACGTGTCTCTTTCAATTCTGGTTTCCTCGGTATATATGCCCAACAGTGGGATTGCTGGGTCATATGGCAGAACTATTTGCAGTTTTTTAAGGAACCTCCACACTGTTTTCCATAGAGGCTGTACTAGTTTGCAATCCCACCAACAGTGTAAGAGAGTTCCCTTTTCTCCACATCCTCTCCAGCATTTATTACTTGTGGATTTTTGGATTGCAGCCATTCTGAGTGGTGTAAAGTGATATCTCATTGTGGTTTTGATTTGCATTTCTCTGATAATGAGTGATGTTGAGCATCTTTTCATGTGTTTGTTAGCCATTTTTATGTCTTCTCTGGAGAAACGTCTGTTCAATTCTTTGGCCCACTTTTTGATTGGGTTGTTTATTTTCCTAGAATGGAGCTGCAGGAGTTGCTTGTATATTTTTGAGATTAATTGTTTGTCCGTTGCTTCATTGGCTATTATTTTCTCCCATTCTGAAGGCTGTCTTTTCACCTTGCTTATAGTTTCCTTTGCAGTGCAGAAGCTTTTAATTTTAATTAGGTCCCATTTGTTTATTCGTGCTTTTATTTCCAATATTCTGGGAGGTGGGTCATGTAGGATCCTGCTTTGGTTGATGTCAGAGAGTGTTTTCCCAATGTTATCCTCTAGGAGTTTTATAGTTTCTGCTCTTATGCTTAGATCTTTGATCCATTTTGAATTTATCTTTGTGTATGGTGTTAGAAAGTGTTCTAGTTTCATTCTTTTACAAGTGGCTATCCAGTTTTCCCAGCACCACTTGTTAAAGAGGTTGTGTTTTCTCCATTGTATATTCTTGCCTCCTTTGTCAAAGATAAGGTGTCCATAGATGCGTGGATTTATCTCTGGGCTTTCTATTCTGTTCCATTGATCTATGTTTCTGTCTTTGTGCCAGTACCATACTGTCTTAATGACTGGATTTGTAGTATAGCTTAAAGTCAGGTAGGTTGATTCCTCCAGTTCCATTCTTCTTTCTCAAGATTGCTTTGGCTATACGAGGTTTTTTGTATTTCCATACAAATTGTGAAATTATTTGTTCTAATTCTCTAAAAAAGACCTCTGGTAGCTTGATAGGAATTGCATTGAATCTATAGATTGCTTTGGGTAGTATACTCATTTTCACTATATTGATTCTTCCAATCCACGAACACGGCACATTTCTCCATCTGTTTGTGTCCTCTTTGATTTCTTTCATCAGTGTTCTATATAGTTTTCTATATACAAGTCTTTTGTTTCTTTAGGTAGAAATACTCCTAAGTATTTTATTCTTTTTGATTCAATGGTGAATGGAATTGTTTCCATAATTTCTTTTTCTGTTTTTTCATTGTTAGCGTATAGAAATGCCAGGGATTTCTGTGTGTTGATTTTGTATCCTGAAACTTTGCTATATTCACTGATTAGCTCTAGTAATTTTCTGGTAGAGTCTTTAGGGTTTTCAATATAGAGGATCATGTCATCTGCAAACAGAGAGAGTTTTACTTCTTCTTTTCCAATCTGGATTCCTTTGATTTCTTTATCTGCTCTGATTGCTGTGGCCAAGACTTCCAAAACTATGTTGAAAAGTAGTGGTGAGAGTGGGCACCCTTGTCTTGTTCCTGACTTCAGGGGGAATGATTTCAGTTTTTCACCATTGAGGATAATGTTTGCTGTGGGTTTGTCATATATAGCTTTTATTATGTTGAGGAATGTTCTTTCTATTCCTGCTTTTTGGAGGGTTTCTATCATAAATGGATGTTGAATTTTGTCAAAGGCTTTCTCTGCATCTATTGAGATAATCATGTGATTTTTATTTTTCAATTTGTTAATGTGGTGTATTACATTGATTGATTTGCGAATATTGAAGAATCCTTGCATCCCTGGGATAAAGCCTACTTGATCATGATGTATGATTTTTTTAATGTGTTGTTGGATTCTATTTGCTAGAATTTTGTTAAGGATTTTTGCATCTAAGTTCATCAGTGATATTGGCCTGTAGTTTTCTTTTTTTGTGGCATCTTTGTTGGGTTTTGGAATTAGGGTGATGGTGGCCTCATAGAATGAGTTTGGAAGTTTACCTTCCTCTGCAATTTTCTGGAAGAGTTTGAGTAGAATAGGTGTTAACTCTTCTCTAAATTTTTGGTAGAATTCAGCTGTGAAGCCACCTGGTCCTGGGCTTTTGTTTTTTGGAAGATTTCTGATTACGGTTTCAATTTCTGTGCTAGTGATGGGTCTATTAAGATTATCTATCTCTTCCTGGTTTAGTCTTGGAAAGTTGTACTTTTCTAGGAATCTGTCCATTTCATCCAGGTTGTCCAGTTTATTTGCATATAGCTGCTGATAATAGTCTCTTATGATCCTTTGTATTTCTGTGTTTTCTGTTGTGATCTCTCCGTTTTCTTTTCTAATTCTGTTGATTTGGTTCTTCTCCCTTTGTTTCTTGATGAGTCTGACTAATGGTTTGTCAATTTTATTTATCTTCTCAAAGAACCAGCTTTTGGATTGGTTGATTTTTGCTATGGTCTCTTTTGTTTGCTTTGCGTTTATTTCTGCCCTGATCTTTAAGATTTCTTTCCTTCTACTAGACCTGGGCTTCTGCATTTCTTCCATTTCTAGTTGCTTTAGGTATAAAGTAAGGTTATTTATTTGATTTTTTTCTTGTTTCCTAAGGTGAGCTTGAATTGCTATGAACCTTCCCCTTAGCACTGCTTTCACAGTGTCCCATAGGTTTTGAGCTGTTGTGTTTTCATTTTCATTCGTTTCCATGCATAACTGAATTTCATTTTTGATTTCTTCTGTGATTTGTTGGTTATTCAGCAGTGTGTTGTTGAGCCTCCATATGTTGGAGGTTTTGAATGGTTTTCTCCTGTAATTGATATCTAATCTCACTGCATTGTGATCAGAAAAGATGCTTGGGATGATTTCAATGTTTTTGAATTTATCAAGGCTAGATTTATGGCCCAGGATGTGATCTATCCTGGAGAAGGTCCCGTGTGCGCTTGAGAAAAAAGTGAAATTCCTTGTTTTGGGGTGGAGTGACCTATAGATATCAATTAGGTCTAGTTGGTCTATTGTATCATTTAAAGTTTGAATTTCCTTGTTACTTTTCTGTTTAGTTGATTTATCCATTGGTGTGAGTGGTGTATTAAAGTCTCCCACTATTATTGTGTTGTTGTTAATTTCCCCTTTCATACTTGTTAGCATTTGCCTTACATATTGTGGTGCTCCTATGTTGGGTGCATAAATATTTATAATTGTTATTTCTTCTTCTTGGATTGATCCTTTGATCATTATGTAATGTCCATCTTTATCTCTTTTAACTGCCTTTATTTTAAAGTCTACTTTATCTGATATGAGTATTGCCACTCCTGCTTTCTTTTGGTCTTTATTTGCATGGAATATCTTTTTCCAGCCTTTAACTTTCAGTCTATACATGTCCTTAGATTTGAGGTGGGTCTCTTGTAGGCAACATATATAGGGGTCCTGTTTCTGTATCCAATCGGCCAGTCTTTGTCTTTTGGTTGGGGCATTCAGCCCGTTTACAGTTAAGGTAATTATTGATAAATATGATCCTGTTGCCATTTCTTCTATTTTATTGTTTTGGATTCGAGATTATATATCCCATCCGTGTTTCCTATCTAGGAAAGATCCTTTAGCATTCGTTGGAGGGCTGGTTTGGTATTACTAAATTCTCTCAATTTCTGCTTGTCTGAAAAACTTTTGAATTCTCCTTCAAATTTGAATGAGATCCTTGCTGGGTACAGTAATCGGGGTTGTAGCTTGTTTTCTTCCATGACTTTAAGAATGCTCTGCAATTCCCTTCTGGCCTGAAGCGTTTCTATTGAGAGATCAGCTGTTATCCTTATGGGATTCCACTTGTGGGTTATTTTTTGCTTCTCCCTCACTGCTTTTAATATTTGGTCTTTGTATTTGATATTTGTTAATTTGATTAATATGTGTCTTGGGGTGCTCCGCTTGGGGTTGATTCTATTTGGGACCCTCTGTGTTTCTTGGACCTGAGATGTTATTTGCTTTCCCAATTTAGGGAAATTTTCCACCATAATTTCTTCAAGAATTTTCTGATGGTCCTTCTTTTTGTCTTCTTCTTCTGGGATTCCTATGATTCGAATATTGGTGCGTTTAATACTGTCCCAAAGGTCTCTGAGATTGTCCTCATTTCTTTTAATTCTTTTTTCATTTTTCCTTTCTGTTTCATTTATTTCTGCCATTCTATCTTCTATTTCACTTATCCTGTCTTCTATTTCTGTTATTCTACTGTTGGTTCCCTCCAGGGTGTTTTTGATCTCATTTATTGCATTATTTATTGTATTTTGACTCTTTTTCATTTCTTCTAAGTCCTTGTTAAAGCTTATCTGCATCTTCTCAATCCTTGCCTGCAGGTTATTGAATTGCAACTCCAACTTATATTCCAGGTTTTGGATCATTTTCACTATCATTATTCGGAATTCTTTGTCAGGTAGACAAGCTATCTCTTCATCTTTTGTTTGGTCTAGGGGATATTTATCCTGGTCCTTTACTTGTTGGGTATTTCTCTGCCTTTTCATCTTGTTTATCTTGGTGTGTTGTCCCTTTATTGTGGGGTTTCCTCACTATGGGAGGGGTTGGATGACTGTTTTGTCAGAGTTTCCTGGTTGGAATCTTAAGCGGTCTGTCCTGCTTGATTTGGCGACCTCTGCTGGCCCCTTCAGTGTCTATTCAGCGCTCTGGGGTTTGCCCCGCTCGTGGTGCCTGCGCTTTTCCCGCCCCCTCTGCTCAGGCTCTGCTGGCGGCGCACTCAGATGACGCAATTGGAGGCTGTGGCTTCTCCTCTCCCCAGGCCCAGCCGCTCGGCTCTTTCTGCTTGCAGCTGGGCGTGTCTTCTCAGATGTGCAGCGGCAGACTCTGGCGGCGCACTCTGGTGACGCAGTTGGGGGGCTGCGGCTTCTCCCCTCCCCCGGCCCAGCTGCTCGGTTTTTTCAGTGTGCGGCTGGGGGCGTTTTCTCAGATATGAGAAGCGCCGAATTCTGGTGGCAACTGTCCAGAGTCCCCAGAGGTCTTGGCTAGCACCCAATTCTGCCTGCGGTTTGGGGGCAGAAGCCTCGCAGGGGCGCTCTCTGTAGCCCGCAGCCTCCCTGTTCCACCCAGCTGTCTCGCGCCGCGGTCCAAGTCCCCTCTCCCCTTTGTTGTGTTCGCGAGCCTGGCAGGGGTCTTCCTCGGGAAGGCTACCCAGCGGTCTATCTCCGGTTAGCGCCCTCGGTTAGGACCCTCAGTCTGCCCCAGGCGTTCAATCTCAATCCTCCCCCTAAGCGCATGGCCCGCCCCTCCCTGAGCAGTCCGCTGGCTCGTGGGGGATGGGGCGACCAGCCGCCGCTCCATTCTCCAAGGGGCTTAACTATTTATCGGCTTCTAAGTCCCGACTTTTATGCTGTTTGAGATTCGCCTCAGATCTCTCAGTTCCGCCAGTAAGAATGTTTCCTGACGTTCGTAAACCTTTATCTCTTTCGAGGCTCCCCTTCTGAGATGAATCTCAGTCCCTGCCTCTTTGCCTCTTTTTATTTTTTTTTTTCCTTTGGTCCTACCTTCTTTCGTTGGCAATGGGCTGACTTTCCAGATGCCTGAAGACCTCTGCCAGCATTCAGATGTTGATTTATGGAGTTTGTTCGGTATTTAAATGTTCCTTTGGTGTATTTGTTGGGGAGAGTGTGGACTCCGCGTCCTATTCCTCTGCCATCTTAGTCCCTCCCCCTCAAGATAACATTATATCACAGAAATAAAGGCATAAATAAATTACCAACCAAAAAATATTTAAAGGGACAAAAATCTAAGCTTCCCGCCAAAAATCTAATCTACACTGAAGATTAAGTAATTTAAAGATTAAGATTAAGTAAGGGTGTGGGTTTCCTACTGCTCCAGATAACCTCAGTGGAACCACTATTTAAAGTAATGATAATAAATGTTATGAAGCAGATGTTTTATTCCCCTCTTTAGAGATAAAGAGGACTCTGAAAAGTTAGGTGAATTGTCCAGCATCACAGAAGCTTGGTCTATCGGACTGGAAAACACAAGTTCTCTGTAAGGAAGGTCCCTTCCTTCTCAAAGTGTGGTTCTAGAATCAACATCTACATCACTTGTAAGCTGACTGGGGATCCAGAATCTCAGGAGGTCCTACTGAGCTCAGGCATACACCAAACCAAAATCTGCATTGAAGCAAGACCCTCAAGGGAATTGCATGCACGTATATTAAAACTTGAGAAGCCCTGGGATGTTGTCATCCCAGCTTAGTAGTTGATTCCAGTTATAGTCACAATGATTAGCCTCATCAATTATTCTTTTGCAACCTCCCACACCAAAAATGTATTCCTGGGAGTAATAATATCTTTATATCTCTAAGTTAGAGAAAAGAACTGAAATTTAAACTCAAGTTAGTCTGACTTTTTTTGTTCAGTAGTAAAACATTTGTGAGATTACTATGGAAATAATCTTGAAACCTTGTAAAACATATGTTACTTTGATTCACTTCTTCCCCATCTCCCACATTATCTTGCAGAATGCTGACCTTGCACGTGTGAATCAAATGCTAAATCTCACCCAAGATGAAAGTAAGTCAGTAGAAACTATATTAAATCTTGGATGTTTAGCCCTAACAAAACACCATATTATCTTTTCTGGCTTCTGTGAAATAAGCTTACAGTCTCTTTTGACCATGAAGATTGTATTGTCAACACACAGGGGGGAAAAACATCACAGATCTAATCATGGCATCACAAGCATGCAGAAGTTACAATGGTTCCAAGGATGGGACAAACTCCTTGACATGGCTGTGCATCACCTATAATCCTCTATTCACTTTTTTAGATATGAAAAGACAAATTACTTGGGGTTAAGTCCTGTGTCTACTGCTTGCCAGCTGTGTAACCTGGGCCAAATTACTTAACCTCTCTATATCTCAGACTTCTCATCTGTAAAAATAGTACTCATTTCATGTAACTGTAAAAATTAACAGAGCTGATGGGTAGAAAGAATTTAGAAGTGTCTGGTCTGAAGTAATGTAATTTTTACCTGTTACCCCTTTTATTTTTTACTTAAAAATTTTTAATTGTGGTATAATTGATATGTAACATTATATTAGTTTCAGGTATACAATATAGTGATTTGATATTTGTGTTTATTGTGCAATGACCATCACAATAAGTCTATTTAACATCTGTCTCCATACATAGTCATAATTTTTTTTTCTTGTAATGAGGATTTTAAAGGTTTGTTCTCAGTCATTTTCAAATGTGCAATACTGTATTATTAACTATTGTCAACCTGTTATCTTTTAAGTATTCCTGTACTAAACTCTCTAGGCCTGTTTTGTCATTTGTAAAACGGAAATACCTATTTTTAGACCTGTTACGAAGATTAAATGAGTTAATATATGTCTGTACTTAGAATAGTGCTTTTCACACAGTAAAAGTTCAGTAAATATATTGGCTATTTTGATGATCTTCTTATAATCTACTGTTATTCCATGGCATAAATACTTCGCAGGATTTTTAGCCATCAGTACTTGGTGAAATCTAGATTATAATGGCAAACAAAAATGAATAAATACATTAATAAAATTCCAATTTCTTTCCTAGGACAATAAGTAAAGTAATTAATCTTTGTTATAAGTATGTGCTTTTAATTTTAAGGTTTTTAAAGAGATATTTGAAGAGATATGTCTTGTGAACTGTTAGCTGTTTAGCTAAGTAATTTATCTAAGCCTTAGTTTCATAATTTGTAGAGTGGAATAATAACACCTACCTCATAGGGTTGTCGTTAGACTCAAAGGGGTTAAATATGTAAAAGAGTTACCAGAGTACTTGGAAAATAGTAATCCATCAGAGAAGGGTGGTTACTATGCACAGACCCCATGGACTGTAGCAGAGAAGGCAATGGCACCCCACTCCAGTACTCTTTCCTGGAAAATCCCATGGACAGAGGAGCCTGGTAGGCTGCAGTCCATGGGGTTACTAAGAGTTGTACATGAATGAAAGACTTCACTTTCACTTTTCACTTACATGCATTGGAGAAGGAAATGACAACCCACCCCAGTGTTCTTGCCTGGAGAATCCCAGGGACAGGGGAGCCTGGTGGGCTGCTGTCTATGGAGCCGCACAGAGTCAGACACGACTGAAGCGACTTAGCAGCAGCAGCAGCAGCAGCAGCATGGACTGTAGATGGCCAGGCTCCTCTAGTCATGGAATAGTCCAGGCAACAATACTGCAGTGGGTTGCTATTCCCTTCTCCTGGGTATCTTCGTGACCCAGATATCGAACCTGGGTTTCCTGAATTGCAGGCAGATTCTTTAGCATCTGAGCCAAGAGCACAGAGCCAGTCTGTGCAGTAGAAACATTTGCTAATTTCACGTTTTTATTTTATGTTACTTTTTATTTTAGTAACAGCAACAGAGAAACTAAATTTGCCATTTGGGAGGCCCAGGCTTATACAGAAGAACAAGGAGCCGTGTCTCCTTTATCACAGGGAATATGTCAGTGGATTTGACAAAACTCTCAGGATGCCGCTTTGGAGCTCATATACAGTCCCTAAACCAGTAAGTTCCTGTGTCCATTGGTCCACAGAGGCTGGAAAGAAACTGTAGCTTGTTTTTTTTTTTTTTTTTTTTAGAGTGATACTATTTTAAAATTTATTTTTTAAATCGGAGTATAATTGATTTACACTGTTGTGTTAGTTTCTGCTGTACAACAGTATGAACCAGCCATATGTGTGCATACCTTACATATACATTCCCCTCCTTCTTGAGCCTCCCTCCCAGCCCCCACATCCCACCCCTCCAGTCCATCAGAGAGCACTGAGCTGAGCTTCCTGTGCTGTACAGCAGCTTCCACCTAGCTGCCTCTTTTATACACGGTGGTGTATACGTGTCAGTGCCACCTTCTCAATTCATGCCACCCTCTCTTCCCCTGCTGGGTCCACAAGTCTGTTCTCTACATCTGCCTCTCTCTCGAGTCTTGCCCTGCAAATAGGTTCATCAGTTTCATTTTTCTAGATTCCACGTATGTATTAAGATATGATATTTGTTTTTCTCTTTCTAACTTACTTTACTGTGTTTGACAGACTCTAGTTTCATCCACATCACTACAAATGACCCAATTTGTAGTTCTTTGACATTTTAAACGTTGAAATTTGATTTTCAGTAGCGATACCAGAAGGAGCCCACTGGGTCTGTGGCTTGTAAGACAGTGTCCCAGGTTTTACTTTCAAGTACTTGCAGGTGCTACATGAGTGCAAAAGAGGGATACTTGGTATTTGGCTTGAAGAAAGTAGAGTGTTTACAGGCCAGTTGGCTAACTGGTATGGCAGGCAGAAAAAAGATTTCAAAGAGAAGCAACAGGAAGTACAGAGGCACATATTTCATTTGGTATTTCCCAAGTATTGGTGGGTGCACCTAAGAGGTGATGGTAATTTAATAAAAAGGCTTTGTTGTTTATTTGATTACTTTAAAATACTGTACTATCTGTTGTGTACCATGGTAGGTACAGTAAACATAATATGAATAAGAGGTAATTTTCTCCTTAAGGGTTTAGCTCTCTAAGGAGTCAGGCTAGATTTATCTGTATATAATAGGTGTCAGGTCTCTCCAGATTGAAGTTGAGAATCCAATTGTTTAAATCCTCTTTTCTTTTTTACTATTTGGCAAACTCCTTTTCAGTTAATGTCACTGGGACAATTGGCTCCCATAAGAAAAAAAAAATCTCAGCTCCTTATTTGACACCGTATACAAAATTAAATTACTGGTGAAGTTGCAGACCCAGATGTGAATGGCAAACCCATATTCTCTCTTGTGTATATCTCTATGACTTTAGGATAAGGAAGGGTTTTTTAGTACATAGATTAACAATAAAAACTAAAATAATTCAAAGGAAATTGATTGATTTATATTAATGTGTGGCAAAAAACTAAGTTATGGATGGATTTGCATTGCATATAAGAAACAAATGATGAATATACAAGAGAAGGAAATGGCAACTTACTCCAATATTCTTGCCTAGGAAATCCCATGGACAGAGGAGCCTGGCAGGCTACAGTCCATGGGGTCACAAAAAGTTGGACATGACTTAGTGACTAAACCCCGACCATAAGAAATAAGTGATGAGTATTTGGAATACTAATTAGGATCCAGAGCAGGCAGTAAATTTCTGGCAATAAACAAGAGAATTACAAGCATCTTACTTAATAAATGGGCCAAAGACATGGACCAAGCAATTGAACCTCATTAACGATTAGAGAAAAATAAATAAAAGCAAAAATCAGTCTGCCAAAAATCAACCCTAGCATTCATTCATGGCAGGAGTGGTTTTATTTAATGCATTCCCCAGGACCATACAGCTGCCCAGTAAAAGTTTACTGAGTGAATGCACTGGATAAATTAATGCCAACTATTATTTTTAAAGAGCTAAAGAGAAAGCAGTACTCCCAACCAGACTCCCAACCAGAAAGGTAAATAATCAGGAACCTATTTTTGTAGAGAAAATTGGTGTTTTAAATACAAAGATTCTGATGACAAACCCCTACTTATTACTGTTCTTGCTAAGGGTACAGATATTCCATCTCTTTTTATGGAAAGGAAGTGATCGGTGGTATCCAGTTTATTTACTCTTCTTGTTCCAATTCAAGATTTTTGGAGAAAAATAAGCATATTTTCCCACAACTAATTAAGGCTTGATGTGTTCTCAGAGCCAACTCTCCTGCTGACAATGGTTTAATTGTGGCCAGTGGCAGAAGAGCACTCATGTTGTTTTCCAATGTGGGCAAATATTTCACAAAGTTACCTGAGTTCATATGCATGGCTAATGGCGACATCAATTTCTTAACAGGCACAGTGTTCAGTTATTTGTGATTTTCAAACAGTGAACATACTGTGAAGCACACTATGAAACAAATATGACGCTATCCATTCCTTAAAATAATTTCTGTTTTGTTTTTGATTTTGAGAGGGGCAGTATGTTCATGGCCAGTTTTATTAGTCAATTCTCTTTTGAAAAAGCTAGGTACCAGGGATTATGTGGTGTTATGGGGAATGTTTATGTTTTTAATACTTTCCCCTGCTGTCTTGCATTCCTGAATTTATATGAGCTTTAGCGGAAACCAGAGGCAGAGAGATTTTAAGTTTAAGGCTCAGACGAGGAGTTTAGTACAATTCTTTTTTGTTATTGTTTTAAAACGAGCGCCTTTGTTACCCAAAGTTCCTGTCCTTTCACTGGTCCCACAGAACTGCTTGTGTATTTCTCCCTCATGTGACAGGATGGAATTCTAGCAATTTTCTGCTTTCTAATTCAGAAATTACTCTGTTAGTATGTTGTGGTTCAAGAAAATTACATACAAGGATGTTTTGAGATTCACATAAAAAATGTTGTAAATCAGCTCTGTGTTTGAAAAATCAGACTTTAAATAAGCACTTTTTGGAGCGTGGACTCAATTGGCTTGTGTCTTTAAGTTTTATGGAGCTTTTGTTTTTCTGTGGCTTTGGTGGGTTTTCTAATTGTTGTTGTTATCTCAGAAGAGTTTTGGGGAAGTAGTTGTGATTTGAAATCAAAGTCCTTAGAGCAATTTCTTCAAAACTGTTAAGGTTTATCAGACTGTTTAAGGATTTTGCTTCTGTGCTTCCTCAGCAGGAAGATGTAAAGTTTTTTTTTGTTGTTGTTGCTAGGTAGAAAATTTAAAATAATAGCAAGAATTACAATTAAGAAATTGAATATGAAGTCAAAGGGCTTTTTCAGAGAAGAAAATCTAGCACACTTTGAAAGATATCTCCCTCTGCCTATATATATAGGGAGAGGGATATATATATACATATATGTACACATGTGTATACATATGTATATATTTCCAATGATGGAATTTTTACAGTCTTTTTTGTTTCTAAAGCTTGTTAGCACTGATATTATAAATTATGACCCAAATATGTTTTGTGAATCCTTAAAAACTAGGGAAATTGTTGTGTATTGCAAAAGATTTTTTTTGAACTGTAAGAAATATTTAAAATATTAAAAAAAGAAAGAACATGACCAGAAAAATAATTTTTAAATGTGTATAACTATTATTCTTGCCATAAAACAAGATAGCAATCATCTCATGTTCATATAAATATGTTTTGGCTTTGATATTCAGCCTACAGATAAGGAGAGTTTATAATTTCAATAAAAATAATTTTATCCCTTTTTAAGTTCTGTTTTGTCTTCATGACCAACTAGAAATGAAAGTACCTCACTTTCCTGTCTGTGTTCATCATCTACTTCCCTTGTAGAATTTTGAGAGCTTAGGAGTTCAGATTTCACCTGAGTGTCTGAGTTCTATTTATTGTTTTCCTGAGTTTCTATCCTCTAAGTTAAAAAAACTCTAAGGAACTCAGAAACGATGACAGGATGAACCTATTTGCGTACGTGTGTGTGTGTGTGTGTGTGTGTGTGTGTGTAGGGGGTTGGTGGGATGCAAGGTGGTGGTTCACTACATCTTTTCTCAGGAGCCTAAGATCTAGAAATGGTGTGACTATACTTCCCCTCCAACCTTCTAGAGAGCTGCCTACTGCCTGATCTCACCTTTGCATGTGTGCTAAGTCACTTCAGTTGTGTCCAACTATTTGTGACCTTGTGGACTGAGCCCACCAAGCCCCTCTGTCCATGGGGATTCTCGAGGCAAGAATATTGGAGTGGGTTGCCGTGCCCTCCTCCAGGGGATCCTCCTGACCCAGGGATCAAGACTGCATCTTTAAATCCTGTCTTTCCCAGCCTTGATGCACTTATATTTGGAGGTTCAACTTTGATATGTAAGAAATACATCTGAGATTTTCAGTTAGCAGAAAATGGGTAACTTTTTTTTTTTTTAATATTTTCTGACTAAAGCCATCCTGGTCCTTTTCTTCCAATCCAGAGTCTATGCCACTTTGAAAAAATAGTAAATATTTTGCACAATTGAATTGTTTGAGCACAACTTCCACAGCTCCAGACTCATTAAAATTACTCCTTAACATCTGTATGACTTTAACTATGGTCAGATGGTATCACTATCTCAATGAACATGAGTTTGAGCAAGCTCCAGGAGGTGGGGAAGGACAGGGAAGCCTGGCATGCTACAGTCCATGGGGTTGCAAGAGTCCGACACACTGAGCAACAGAACAATAGGTGTTTCGCTTTCCTTATGTTACGGAAAGATCATCAATGGCTGCATTCATGTATTATGTATTTCTTCAAGTAACATGATAAGGTGTTGTGGTAGGAAACATCAACTCACAATATTCTGGGTGTCTATATGATTTACTGGGTTAGCTATAAGTCTCCCTGGTTCTCTCACTTTGATACATCTTTTTTTTTGGCCACACCTAGTAGCCTGCAGAACTTCCCTGATCGGAAATTGAACCCTTGCCTCCTGCAATGGAAGCATGAAGTCTTAACCACTGAACCACCAGGGAAGCCCCTGCAACATCTTTATGTGCCCTTTTCTACCAAGTAAAGAAACCTGGTCATTCAGAATTGTTCATCATTTGTTTTTGAAAGAATATGAACAAATGCTTTTAGCATTCTAGTATCTGAGAAGGCATTGGTGACCCACTCCAGTATTCTTGCCTGGAAAATCCCATGGATGGAGGAGCCTGGTGGGCTGCAGTCCTTGAGGTCGCTAAGAGTCGGACATGACTGAGTGACTTCACTTTCCCTTTCACTTTCATTCATTGGAGGAGGAAATGGCAACCCACTCCACTGTGCTTGCCTGGAGAATCCCAGGGATAGGGGAGCCTGGTGGGCTGCCGTCTATGGGGTCACACAGAGTCGGATACGACTGAGCGACTGAACTGAACTGAACTGTCACCAGAAGGATAATGAAATAAGTGGCGAGAGTGGATATACTGTATCTAATACAAATATCTTCATATTTCTTAATCTACTCCTTGTTTTGGTGGCTTTATCAATGAGGAGTTTCCTAAGAAAGGAAGAAGGGAAGATATATATTTGAGACTTCATCTCAAATGTGCATCTCAAGATGTTTTTATTCTCAATATGTACTTAATTATGGAATAGCTTTAGAATTTTAGAAATATGTTTTATTCAAAGTTAATATGATATTAGACCTCTAGTGTTTTTATATGCTTCTCCCTTTTTTCTATCTCTTGTTTTTAATTCACTTTTTGAGAAATAGCTGCAATTTCATTTTCTAGAGCTTATTGAAAATTTTATTTCTGCTGTCATAGTTTTAAATCCCAAGAGCTCTTTCTGTTATCTCCTTCCTTTTAAAATGCTTTCTGCTTTTTCTCTATGATACCACATATACACTCATCTATCTAAGAAGAGAGTTTTCTTCTATTCTCTGCATTGTCTGTTTTTCTTCTTGGTTTCTCTTCCCAACCCCACAAATATCTGATAGTCCTTGGTTGTCAGCTCATATTTTAAGGGTGAGACACTAAGCTACAGGGCTGGGGCTTGCCAGCTGATAGGCTTTATTATAGATTAATTAGGAGAACCAGACTTTTTTTATTTTAGAGACTCAGTTGTATCTAGTTTTCTTTTCAGGCTGGTTTGTTTTCCAAAGAAAGGACACTACTAATCTAAATCAATATACACAGGGGCGATAAGACTGGAGGGAATCTTACCATTCAGTACATAGATTTTTAAATTTAATTCCATTGCTTCCATCTGCAGTGTACGTGTCCTTCAGCCTGGTTGTCCCTCTGGTTCAACCTCTCCAGTGAGCAAACATTCTGTCTGGCCTCTTTTACAGACTTTCAGCCTATCCTCTTCTTTCCAACTTTACACACATCCCCTGTCATTAGGAGACTCCCAAGTTCTAGGCTTCTGGTGTTCTACAGTGAGAATCAACTTCTTTGGACTTTCCCCAACCACAGGCTCTTGGTTGTCAATGTTTACTGGTTTACCAAGTCAAGGTTACAGTAGTAAACAAATACGTTTCTTTAACTTTCTGTTTCTGAAAATTTTTTATCATCTTTTATGTGTCTTCGTCATTACTGTTCTTTAATAGGATTTCAGAAGGAAGCAAAGATAAATGTTTGTGTACAATCAAGTTGAGAAATTTACTCAACTTCTGTGTAGTTTTTTCCAACTGGAGTACTGCAGTATGTTAGGGGTGCTTTCTCCACTTGTCCTTCCCCTCATCATCTCCAACTGTTCTATATCTCATCTTGGGCATAGCACACGGGTAAGTTGCCTTTTCCTTGGTTAACTGATCTTGTGTATTTTATTTATTTATTTATTTTTCCCCAGCTTTATTGAGATATTATTGACATATAACATTGTGTAAGTTTACAGTGTGTATAATGTGATGATTTGATATATGCCTATATTACAAAAATAATTACCACATAAGTTTTAGTGATAATGGTGATTTAGTTACTGAGTTGTGTCTGACTTTTGCAACCCCATGGTTAGACACCATAGCTAATTTTTGCTTTTAACACAATATAGTGAATAGAGGAAGAACATTCTAATTTAATTTAATCTTCCCTTTTATAAATTGCAAAATAATTTTTTAAGAAATGTGTATGTGGTGGGCAGTAGAGAGCTTATAAGTCAAAATCTCTAAAAAAATTAAATGAATAGCAAGATGTTTATATACTCATAATTATATGCTAATCAAAATATGATTATATAATACTATATCACCTTAAGTACTTAGGTGGCACATTTATAGGATACCTGCTAGTACATAAATTATTGTGTTATTCTTTAAATAAAGTTGCCAAGAAAATTTTTAAAAAATTCTTATGTTTCATAATCAATAAAGCATAGCTACAAATTTATTAAAGCTCCCAATTAAATAAATTCGTACAACTATAGCACCTTTAAGTTAATCTTAGGTTAACTGGAAATTCTTGTTCAACCGAAGAATATTATTCTTAATTCTATCTATATTTTAAAAATAAATTGTTTATATTTTATTTTTAATTGCAAGCACAATATAAATTACCACCTAAAAGGTAGATTCCAAAAAGGATTTGGATTTTTAGCAGTAGCTCTCATTACTTCTCTGTACTCAATTCAGGTTTTATTCTGCAAATAATCCTTTCCAAAGTGTATTTGATTTGCCCTCCCTGTGTCCCTAACCAGAAGGGAACCACAGAAGAAAACATTGCTGAAGACATCCATTTCCATTGCTTGCGTAGACCTGATTCACTAAGAAAATAGGAAAAGGTTAAATGAAAAACATTCTAGGGAAGTTACAAACCATATACGGGGATGGGTGAGCCACATGTGGGCGTCATTTTTTTCTTCTCTTCTCTTTCAACAGGGAGACACATCGCCTCTTCCTCCCACTGTCCCAGACTGTCTGCGGGCTGATGTCAGGGTGGCTCCTTCTGAGAGCCAGAATTGTTCCTTCTCTTTAGCAGACAAGAATATCACCCACGGCTTCCTCTACCCTCCTGGTTTGTATAACTCTTTTTTAGAGCAGCAGCTTAGAAAGCCCTCATCAGCTGGATGTGGGCATGTGCCTTAAACATATGTTCCCCACCAAAACTGCCTGCTTGGGCTAAACTAGCTGCCCAGGAGGCTTCCAGTGGTTGTGGGCCAGCCTGGAGCAGTGCAACAGCTATAATAAAAACTAATAAATTTTGCACTGGGAACCATACATCAGCTCTGATCTGGCCCAGATGTTCAGAGAGTTCGGCAGGTTTAAGTTTAATTTTAAAACTGAAGTCTCTTTGGAGAAGGACACAAGCATCTAAAAAAACAATTTTTTTTCCCCAATGACTGGCCAAGCTAAGGCTTGCATGGAGAATGCAGCTGTGCGTATGAAGACAAATCAGCCTGGAATTTGGGCCTTTTGCTCACACTGTATACCCATCAGCTTTAAACTGTGGATTAAGCAGCTGAATGAACTTGAAATATTTTTTCAGAAAGCTTTTCTCTTGGGAACATGCAAAAGCTGGTGTGATTTTTCTAAAAGTCAAGTCTCTTCTCTATTCAGCAAGAGCTGTCATTTCCTTAATTTACTCAAGAGATTTTCAACAATTTTAACTTCTGGGAAAGGGTTTTCTCCAGATATTTGGCTTCAGTTTTCTGGAAGCCATAACCAAAGAGGTCAATTTAGAGATTTATAGTTCAGAGAGTCTGAGGCTTACAGTGGGGGAGAAAAGGCTCAATGAAAGCAAATATTACATTGATGTAAAATTCCTAACAGAATTAGGATAATAAACTGACGTATCTTACTAAAATCTCTAGAAACAATTAGAGCTCCATCAAATGTATGTAAACCCTAGGACAAATCTTAAAGAGTTGCAACATTTCATCAACAAAAATTTTTAAATTGACCCATGAAATAGTGTCTCAAGCCTTAAGATACTGGTTGACTTATAAATGTTTGCCTTGATAGGAAATGAAATTAAAAGCTAAACAGCTTGTCTCAAAAAATATTAAGGCTAGAATGAAACTCCCTTCTAATTTTCCATTACAAATTCTGTTAGCAGTTTCATTCTGGGCAAATTCTTATGTTTCTCTGAAAAGAAGATAATGTTTATTGACTTTCCAACTTTCAGAATTCAATTTAAAAAGTAGAAAAGTCATAGAGGATCTGAGGACTGTGAACAGCATGTGAAATCTTAAAGAAAAAGGCCAAAAAATCTTGCTTCTCTTCGCCTTTCGTTTGCCCATACATTGGCCTTTCAATAGAGTATTAGTTAAGGTAGCCAAGTGCAGTTTAATATAAATAGTGTTATAAGAAACACTCAAATGCTTTCAGGAATTTAAATCCTCTCAATATTTCAGTGAGAGATGCTATGAGACAAATGAAGCACAGAGGGACATAGCATATTGCCCAAGTAGGTCAGCTGGTGGGCAGCAGAGCTGGGATTCCAACCCCAGGAATCTGGGTCCAGAGTACACACACCCAGCTCACACTCTGCTAGACATCATGTCCATGAGTCTTCAAAGCCAATCATCTGTGGTGCTGTCAGCGGTCTTCATTGAGTTAAAACTCTTTCTTAAGAAAATTTTATTTTGGAATAATTATTTATCATAGCATTATTAGCTTATGTATATTCAATAATGATGCTTTCCTATCAGTATTTGCTTTAGAAACTGCAGTAACAAATTACCCACAGACTCAATGGCTTAAAGCAACAGAGCTTTATTCTCTCTAAGTTCTAGAGGCCAGAAGTCTGAAATCAGGATTTCAATAGGGCCACGCTCTCTTTACAGGAGAGAATCTAGGGGAGAATCCTTCTTTAAGTCTTCTAGCGTCTGGGGGCTCCAGGTGTTGCTTGGCTTGGAGCTGAATCAATCAGTCTCTGCCTTCATCTTCACATGGCCTTCTCTTCCAAATCTCTCCTCTTTTCAACCTTCCTCCTCTATAAGGATACCAGTCACTAAAGGGCTTCTCTGGTGGCTTAGATGGTAAAGAATCTGCCTGCAGTGCAGCAGACCAGGGTTCAATCCTTGGGTCGGGAAGATCCCCTTGAGAAGGAAATGCAACCCACTCTGGTACTCTTGCCTGGGGAATTCTATGGACAGAGGAGCCCCGTGGGTTACAATCCGTGGGTCCCAAAGAGTTGGACCTGACTGAGCAACTAAAATGTTCACTTTCTTTGTAAATTCAGTATAATCTCATCTTGAAGCCTTAATTTAGTTACATCTGTGAAGACACTATTTTCCTGCCTATCACCTTCTGAGGTGATGGGACGATAGCATATGGACACATCTTCTTGAGGGTCACCAACCATCTGCAAGGGATCAGATGCATAAGACTGCCTGCATTATTCTACCAGAGAGTACTTTGTGACTCTGTGTTTTGTGTGTTAATAAATTTATATTAAAATGTAATAGTAATAGGCCTGTTATATGGGATGTCATATTTTCTTTTGTAGCTAGAGTTAATAAGATTTGTTTGTTTTTCAGCAAACAATAGAACTTCCAATAGTCAATATGATGCTTTAATTACAAGTAATTTGGTCCCTATGTATGAAGCATTCAAAAGTAAGTATATACTTATATTATTAATTTTGGTGACTCTTTGAACTTCTGAACTAGACACATCCTTAACTGAAATTTGTTTCTGTTATTAGTCATTTTGTTCTTATGTTTTAAATATAGAAACAGGAAGGATATCTAACATAAATTCTTTTCATCTTCAACTTTGGGTGACTTGCTAGAAATTTGATAATATTTTAATCCTAATTTTACTGTAAAGAGCTAATCACAAATTAAAACTTTTAAAAAATTGTGCACATTTGTATTTCTATACAATTGTGTATAATAATGCAAATGTATTATTTCTATACAAAATAAAATTTTACTGACACTCACCATAAGTAAATGAAATAAGTAAATGTTTGTCCCAAGTCATAATTACAAAGGCAATATGTATATTCTGACTATTGTTTAATACTGTCCTGAAAGCAGTTCAGCCCTAAGAAGGCATTTGGAGACATATTTAACTATAATTTCAAGACTGCACCTACATCAGCAACAAAAACCTACCATGGATGTGGCTGTTTAGTTTTGTTCTTAGATTATTTTGCAGAATTTCTCAATGACCACTGAGAAGTATTGAAGTAGAATTAGATGCTATTTAAATGTACTTGTTTATAATAGAAAATATTTCCATGTTCAATAAAGGTAGATATTTTAAGCACTTTATTCCTTTATTTTTAGCCATGTGGAATTACTTCCATAGTGTTCTCCTTGTAAAATATGCCATGGAAAGAAATGGAGTCAATGTGGTTAGTGGACCAATATTTGATTATAATTATGATGGCCATTTTGATGCTCCAGATGAAATTGCAGAGTAAGTAATCTGAAACCAAATGAACATTTTGATTTAGCAATAGGGTATCATAAGGGGAAACCTAAATATTTTAAATTAAAGCTCAGCATTCCATTCCATAACATATTTATGTAGATATAATTGTTGACCATTTTCAACTAGTCTATCAAAATACCTCATAAAATTTTTCTATGGCAAAATTTAAACCAGCAGGCAAAGAAAAAATTGTCCAGGAAAGGTTTAGCAATTTTTTTACTTGGAAAATTTCTAAACTAATGATAAAGGAAAATAGTTTTGTCGAGGCTAAGGAAGTAGGGAATGCTCGCTGTGCTATCAGTAAGTAGAGAACCAGTTCAGCAATAAATAAAAAAATCAAGAAGTGACTACTCAAAATAATGCCCAATATTTCAAATAGTGGATGATTCATGAAAGTATCTCCCAGGAGAGATTATAGGCTTCCTGTGGAAAACTAGTACTGTTTATAAACCTTATATTTACAACTGTCTTTGTAAACTAAGCTGTATATTTTTGTATTAAACCTGGTCATACAGATTGCTAAGAATTACTCCTGAATCCAGGACACAGGAATAGAGAGTTGAAGTGTCATCCATGATTTTTCTATTATCAAAATGGACTGTACTAAACTATTGTAATGTCTAAGCCTAGACTATGTAAAGCAATGATCTCTACTTATACTTTTTGATAAGATAACATTTATGACCACTAATTCAGCTTTTCACCTTTTAAATTTTGTTTGCCTTGTCCTTATGTCTGTGTTTATTGACCTTGTCTTTCACCATTCAATAATTCTAGCAAATGCTTTGAGAGCACTTTACTCCAGGCTATGTGCGCTTCTAAGCATTTACAGATACTTCATTTAATCTGAGAAAGATCCTCATGTTAGATTCCATTAGCTCCCATTTATAAAAAGGAACTGAAGCACAGAGAGGTTAAGAAACTTGTGTAAATTCCACAGCTAAGTACCCAGAACCCAGGCAGAACCCAGGCAGTCTAGCTCTGATTCTGAATCACAGTCACATAGTACTACTTATACCAGTTCTTTTTCCTTTTAGTGGACTCACACTAATAACTTACCTATATTTTGCACTTGAAACTTTTAAAGGCCCATCCAATGTCTAGTAGAAGTGTGCAGCTAGTTTTGGAATTCCAGGTCCTTCATTCCCAGCCCCTGCTCTATTAGGAAATGTCACTAGGAAGTATGAAGTCAACAAAACTAGGAGGCAGAATATCATGCTCTGCTTTTCTTTGTATTCTCATATTTTCCATGATAGAATGACCAGGCTTGGACTTCTGTAAATCTTGATTCTGGCTCAATAGGCTTAAAAATGTGGAATAAGATTTTATATTTTCTATTTATTTACTTTCTTTAGCTATAATTTTACCTTGATGTTTCTCTAAAACTATATACATATATATATATATATACATATATATATATATACATTTATAATCTTCAGAAGCAGAAGTATAATAACATCAAATGTTTTCAATTATGCTTTTAGCTATGCCGTCAACACCAGTGTTCCCACCCCAACACACTACTTCGTGGTGTTGACTAGCTGTAAAAATCAGAGCCAAACCCCTGATGCCTGCCCTGGGTGGTTGGACGTCTTACCCTTTGTCATCCCTCACCGACCTACCAACGTGGAAAGCTGTCCTGTGAGTATGCCCCTAGAGAGGCCCTGGGCCCAGAGAGAATAAAAGTGGTTCTGACTACAGTACATATTTTAGGTGTTTCCTAGGTTACAGCTGTACTAAATGTGACCTCATTTTTGAACTTTCCCTTAGACTGCTGATCTCTATGTAATTAATTTAAACATGAATATTTAAATATTAATTTAAACAGGCGTATGCTTAATGAACATGTGTTTATATATGCATGTCATAGATATTTTGTTTAGATATATTTTACTCACATTCACTAATAAGGGAAGGGTTGTAGCTTCTTAATCTTTAATTCTGAATGCATACCTTAACTGTCCCAAAGTTGGCATGAAATTAATGTTTCTTAAGTGAATATGTAAATGTAAAAATCCCATCAACTTGAAACATGAGGTCTGAAAATATATATATGCATTATACATACATATATATTTACCTAAATATATATATATACATTTACAAAATAAGTTGGTTCAAATGATATTCCTTGTTTAACATCATGTATTAGGCCACTTCAAAATCTTGTGGATCAAGGCAAATTACATGTAAATATTTACTTTGACTTCATATATGTTCTTCATAGAAAAAAATATGCATCCTGGTAATTGGTCTTTACTGAAGTCATTCAACAAATATATTGAATCCCTTGTAACTGCACAGATTCATGACAGCTACCAGGGAGGAATATATTGTCTCTGCCCTCAAGGAGTTCATATATAACTTTGATATGTAAATGATATATGTAACTGAGATACAGACACATTAATGGGTTAGTTGATCATATAAGAATTATTTTAAAAATTAGAAAGTAAGAGACATTACAAAGTTGGGATTCATTGCCAAATACTGTTATAAGGATTTACTGTTTCAAATTCAAAGCACATCTGGCTGGAATGATCAATAATGGTTACATAAACTGAAGTGGAAGTGAGGCCCTAAAAGACGGGCATAATTTAAACAGAGTGAAAAAATTAGAAAGACTTTTCCATGGAGATAATGAAGGGAGGGACTTGGTAACTGCCTGGATGCAAGAGCCAAAGGAAAATGGAGAGTCAAAGCTGAATCAGAGATTTTAAATGTAGTCAGTTAGGAAAAAGAAAGGGGAGTTAGGAATGAGAACTATTTTGGCAGGTAGGTAGGATAATTAAGAGTAGCCACATCTGATTTGTAGAATTGGACATTCACATGGAAAATCCCATGGGCTGTTAGAGATGGATTAAAACTTAAGTTCTAGGCCAAGTTGAGATTCCTCTCAATTCTTTCAGGTATTGAACACATAACTGCCTTCACCATGCTATGTGCTCTGGGCAAGACACAAATAAATCAGACATGAATTACAGCAAAGAAAAAAAAAGGCTCATAGTCTAGTGCTTAGAGGCCTAGTCAAATAGAGAAAAGAAAAATAAATGGCATAAAGAGGGACAGGTAAAACTGTTGTAGGATTTCAAAGGGGAAATACTTTCTGGTAAGGAAAGCAACATTCTAGCTGAGTCTTGAAGATAGGGTTTGAACTTGAGTGTTTGATGGTTGCTTTCACTGACTAGAAATGGAGGGCAAAGGTCAGAGGCTAAGCAATGGATCACTCACAGTCCTAGAACCATGAAGAGTTTCCAAACAAGAAGCTATCAGGAGATGTTGTAAAGGAATGCATTTGAGTCAGTTCTGATGAGGTGGATGAACCTAGAGCTTATTATACAGAGTGAAGTCAGAAAGAGAAAAACAAATATCGTATACTAACACATATTATACAGAATCTAGAAAGATGGTACTGAAAAATTTATTTGCAGGGCAGCAGTGAAGAAATAGACATAAAGAACACACCTATGAACATGGGGAGAGGGGAGGAGAGGGTGAGATGTATGGAAAGAGTAAGATGGAAACTTACATTACCATATGTAAAATAGATAGCCAATGGGAATTTTCTCTATGTCTCAGGAAACTCAAACAGGGGCTCTGTATCAACCTAGAGGGGTGGGGTGGGGAGGGAGATGGGAGGTAGGTTCAAGAAGGAGGGGATATATGTACACCTATGGCTGATTCATGTTGAAGTTTGACAGAAAATAACAAAATTCTGTAAAGCAATAATCCTTCAATTAAAAAATAAATAAAAATTTTTAAAAGAAATTAAAAAAAATTAAATGTATAGTTGAAACTCTTCCTATTTGTCTTGTCAGAAGTTTATTTAGTTGAGACAAGGGGAAGCTATTATTACGCACTTCCTCTTATAATGGCAGACTTTGGTGACGGATACTCTTGGCGTGATACTCTTTTCCACTCAATCAGGAATAAACAGTTCTTTATCATAGAGGTTCTAGGCAGCCATTCATAATGGGTGTGCAAAGAAGAAACTATTTGTTCTCCTTGGTTTAGGTCCTTACTACCTTCTATTAGGACTTTCGAAAATGAATTTTAAGTAGTTTCATTGCCTCTTGTCCTTTCCCCCTTTTACCTCTGTATACCACGACCAAGTTCCTCATCTTAAAATTTAACTTTTCATTGCAAGTATTTTCTCATCTGCAAACTTTGATTATCTATCTACCCTGAATAAAAATACTGTACAAAAACAACAAAAATCTCCCAGCCTGTACTTAAGGCTTTTCACAATTTAGCCTCAGTTGATTTTGCAGACCCAAGTTCCAGGACAACTGAAATTCTTGAAATTACTTGATCAGCCCTTATTTTTACCTGCCTCCATGTCCTTGCTCATGAACTTTTCTCTTCTAGAATGCCTTTCTTTTCTATCTGCTAAAAATTCCACCTATACTTCAAGGTAAAGCACAAATGGTACAAAGCTTTCCCTGTGCATCCACAGTGGACATGATCTCAAAATTAATAAGGCATCATTTCTATTGACTAAGACATGAAGACCAATAAACTGGACATATTCCATGATTTTAAAGAATTGAAAGGATAGTAATCAGGGCATGACATTGGATGAACAGAACTATGAGACATAATATGATGGATATGAAACAAGTTATGACTATAAGAGGCTATGACATTGATACATGTGGCTATCAATTTGATATGAAGCAGGGAAGAGAAAGGATGGCAGAGTCAGGTAACTGAAAGTTTAGGTGTGACTGGACAAGAAATACAGAAAATGATCAGTTGTTTTGTGAAGGATAAACTTGTTGTTTGTGGTCCTTCAATTGAGAAGCTAGTTGAATACCTAAAAGGCTACAGTAGAGAATAGAATGCAAATGCATGGGTTTTGGAGTTGAATATCTGAGTTCATTTACTGATTTGGCCTCTTTGGGGAAACAGCTGAGTGTCACTTTCCTCAAGTATATGAAACAATTCACCCCCAATGATGTTAGTATGAAATTAAATATTTCATATAGACTCCTAAGAATTCTCAATAAACAGTAAGCAAATGGCAGTCATTATAAAGAAATCACACTTCACGGAAGAGTTACATTCTAAAGTCAATATAAAGTGAAATCTTATATACAGATAAAATCATCTAGAATCAAATCACCAAGAAAGTACAGTACCTATACAAGCTGTACCTTGAAAAGAAAGTTAAAGTGCTAGTCACTCAGTTATGTCTGACCCTTTGTAGCTCAATGGACTGTTGCCCTCCAGGCTCATCTGTCCATGGCATTCTGCAGGCAAGAATACTGGAGTGGGTTGCCATTCCCTTCTCCAGAGGATCTTCCTGACCCAGGGACAGAATCTGGGTCTCCTGCATTACAGACAGTTTCTTTACCGTTTGAGTGACGTAGAATCTGCCAACACTTCCACTAGTATTAGAACAAGTAATTGTAATTTTAAGCACCCGTGAAATAGTTAGCTTTCTTTAAGGGTCATACTGTATGAAAATTCTGCATTTTTAAATATTCTAATCACTGAGTCTGTGGAGATACTCACACTGCAAGAGGTTTGAGGCAACTGACACCAGTTGTAGAAATGGTAGGTTCACAATTCCACCTCACACTTGACGTAGAGAACTCGATTCTTATTTTCTTTCTTCTTTTGTTCTTCCATCATTTCTTCCCTCTTTCTCTTTTTTCGTTTTTCCCTTAACTTTGTATTATTAAATTCCTGAGAATGTTGCTGTAAGTCCACATGACTATCCATATTTTAAATTAGTATATGCTGGAAATGTAGTTGTGTATGTGCTTAGTCACTCACTTATGTCCAGCTCTTTGCGATCCTGTGGACTGTAGCCTGCCAGGCTTCTCTGTCCATGGAATTCCCCAGGCCAAATACTGGAGTGGGTTGCCATTCCCTTCTCTCGGGGATCTTCCCGACCCAGGGATCGAACCAGGGTCTCATACATTGCAGGCAGATTCTTTACCATCTGACTTACGAGGAAAGTCTGGAAATGTAATCGGGGGTATACAATTGTATTGTAAATAGAACTAGGGATAAGACAATACAGGTATGGTACTTAGAGGGGGTCAGAATCATAGAGATAAATTTTGTATTAAATCACAGGAGTGAAATGAAATTGCCAAATGGAAGAAAGTAGAGAGAAGAGGTCCAAAGATCAGATGTCTATTCTTCCAGGAGGGCAAAAAACTAAAGTAAGCTGAGGAAACAGAAGGTGTCATCAAATAAGGGAGCAGAGCTATGGAAGATAAAGAAGGAACTTTCAGAACAACTAAGTGAAAGGACTACAAAAATTCCACTAAGTTAGGTCATCCTCGTCTAGATGGTTTCATTAGTGTGATGCCAGCAATGACCAGACTATAAGTGAATAGGGAAGTAGTTAGGAGAGAAAAACACTGAAACTGACATCACCTCAAGAAACTTACAAATGGAGTTTTATTTGGGGTGTACACAATATTTCTATTTATGTAATAGGTATACTATATATAGATGAATAAATGGATTATATATATGAGCAAAAGCATATATTTAAATATGGTTCATGGAAACTCAATATACACAAGGCTTCTATTCTTTCGGGATGCATTGGTACAGCTGGAGCAGTTGTCTGTAGCTGAATTCTGTTCAGATTGGTTGGTGCTGGTGAACTATCTGATATGAAATAGCTTGAGTATTACCCCTGCCTAGGTATAATTATGTTGTTCTTTAAGATCATTTCTTTGCAGTTTTACAAAAGATTTTCAGGTGTTCACCAAACATTCAGTTAGATGGATACCAAAAAAGCCAGGAAAAAATAGAATAATAAAAGCCAAATGGGAGAAAACTTTATGGAAAAAGTGATCAAAACCATTCAATGTTGCTAAAATGTGAAAAAGTGAAATGAAAATCATTTAGTCATGTCCAACTCTTTGCCACCCCATGGACTATAGAGTCCACAGAATTCTCCAGGCCAGAATACTGGAGTGGGTAGCTTTTTCCCTTCTCCAGGGGATCTTCCTGACCCAGGAATCAAACCAGAGTTTCCTGCATTGCAGGCAGATTCTTTACCAATTGAGCTATGAGGGAAGCCCTAAAGAGTGAAAACAGGAAGAAAAGACTGAATTTGATTCCCATTGGAAATATGAGTTAAAATTAGCACATCGCATATTTATTTAAAAAACAATAACTCACCTCATGAATCTTACCTGGAAAAATACTTTAGAGGTTTGAAACAGTGATTTCCTCTTATACTTCCTCTGGCTCAAATAGTAGCTGCCTATTTTAAACTTGTATATTTAAAAAACAAGTGAACAAGTATGCTGAAGTCAGCTGAAAGTTATTCATGCAGACTCATCTAATTAACAAACTTGTAAACTTTCTTACTTTAAAAAAATAGCTAGAAATTTAGCAACTTCATATGACTGTCAGAAAAGTCAAGAATAAAGAATACGGAATTTCATAGCAATCCATGACTCCAAATTATTGAACTAACCCATATATATATATATATATATATATGTATACAGTATTTATGGTAAAATTTTTTTACTATACTATTTATATTTTTTAGTATACTATTTTTTATATTTAGTTAAAAACCTACTGAAAGTCAAATGGCCAAGAAATATCTGAAAAGACAATAATACTCAGATTAAACTTTAAACATGGATAAAGCACTATTTCACAACATGGTTTGGCAAGGATGTGGGGAAATAGGGATTATCCTCCACTGTCAGTGGAAGTGTAAATTGTTATATACACTTTGAGGAGTGTTAGGTTTACTATTTGGTAAATTTAAAGTTGCATGTACTCTATGACCCAGCAATTTCGTTTATATATCCTAGAAACTCGTGTTCTTAAACATGGGAGACATGTGCCAATTTATTCATATTTATAATGCCAAAAATACTATCAGCATAAACTGAGCTGCCACAAACCATAGCTAAAAGCAGATGATTTAACTAGATTTAGACATTTTACTATGAATAGATTATAAACATAAAATTGAATGAAAAAGCATAGAATCTCATTTATATCATTTATATAATTTTTAAAACATAAATCAATGCTATATATTTTATATTGATGTTCAGTAAAAGTTAAAAAAATACAGACTGGATTCACACTGACTTATGACAATGATTAGCTCTGAGTGAGACTTGACTTCATCTTTAATGTTTCATTTCTTTAAAAAAAGTTATATCTGAAGTAAATATAAATATGGCTCTACTTTATGGCAGTCTGTATTTGCTATTGTATAGTTTGTACTTTTTTTTTTCATGTTAACATACAACAAAATTTAGCTCTATCAAATTAAGATTTAAGGCAATAATAACCATAAGAACAAATATTGAATCAATGAGTTGGATATTTTAGGCTAATATAATGTTGTATGTCAATATACCTCAGAAAAAAACAAGCAAACATAAAACCACAGGAAAAAGGACAATTTCTAAGTAATAAAAGTATTTTCTGTTAATGAAAAATCATGCTCCAGGGAAAATAATCTTTTGCTTTTCTGTTTCAGGAAAATAAATTGGAATCTCTTTGGGTTGAAGAAAGATTCAATGTACATACTGCCCGTGTGCGTGATGTGGAACTTCTTACTGGACTTGACTTTTATCAGGAAAAAGTACAGCCTATCTCTGAAATTTTGCAACTAAAGACATATTTGCCCACATTTGAAACTGTTATATAGCTTAATATATAAAACAACTTTGGCAAATTGTGAATGATTTTTTCTGGTTCAAGATCATAAAATAAAATTTTCTATTTTCCTTAACTCCTCTAAAAGCTGTATTCTTTAATTTTAATTATTCCTTTCTCTTTTTCATTTCTGTAAAAATATAATGCTTCAAAGTTACACAGTTGGCACAGACTGTGCTATGTTATTCCTTCCTTATTATCTCATTTATAATCCTTATCTATCTTTTTCTTCCCAGCATTATCTAAATAGAAAGCAGAGTACGAGAAGTAGGTCTCACTCTTAAACCAAATCAATTCTACATCAGTTTTGCTATAAAACTTTTTATGCTTAGCAATTAGGCAATATGTATTAAAAAATACACATTGCCTTCATTCAATAATTTCATTTATAAAAGTGGTGCCAACAGATACATTTTGCACAAATGCATGGAAGTATCATCTTTTATGTAGACCAAGTGGTAGTGGTGGTTAAGTTGTTAAGTCATGTCCAACTCTTGTGACCTCGAGGACAGTAGCCCGCCCGGCTCCTATGTCCATGAGATTTCCCAAGCAAAAATACTGGAGTGGCTTGCCATTTCCGTCTCCATACAAAGACCAGAAAATAACCTAAAAGTCTTATTGAGCAAATTATGTGCATGCATGCTAAGTTGCTTCAGTTGTGTCCGACTGTTTGTGGCACTGTAGACTAGACCATCAGACTCCTCTGTCCATGGGATTCTCCAGACAAGAATACTGGAGTGGGTTGCCATTTGCTACTCCAGGGGATCTTCCCAGCCCAGGGATTGAACTCACATCTCATGTTTCCTGCATTGACAGGCAAGTTTTTTTTTTTTTTTTTTTTTTTACCATTAGCACCACCTGGGAAGCCCAGGTGAGCAAATTATGGAGTTTATTTACACAAACAATGGAATGTGATTCCACTGCTATAAACAAAGAAGTTGGTCTATATATTGACCACAGTATGGCTATTGTTAAATGAAGGGCAAAGAGTGGTAGAATAGCATGTATAGTATGCTATCATTTTTAAGGGACTGGCAAAACTTCTCTTTAAGTGAAAGTATTAGTCTCTCGGTTGTGTCCGACTCTTTGTGATCACATGGACTATAGCCTGCCAGGCTCCTCAGTCCTTGGGATTCTTTAGGCAAGAATACTGGAGTGGGTTGCCATTTCCTCTTCCAGGGGATCTCCCCAACCCAGGGGTTGAACTTGTGTCTCCTGCATTGCAGGCATATTCTTCACCGTCTAAACCAATCTCTTTAAGAGCTGGAAAATAAAAGTTTTTAGGCCATACAATATGTTGCAACTACTCAACTCTGTTAATACATAAAGGAAGAGGTCATAGATGATACATAAAAGGAATTAGAGTAACTGTGTTTCACTAAAACTTTATTTACAAAAACAGATGGGCTGGAGTTGGTCCATGGACTGCAATTTGTCAACCCTTGATTTATGTCTTGAGCCAGGGTGGCACAAATTAATACTGAGAGATGGAGATAAAAGTTTTATTTTGTGCCCTTTGACATTGCGAAAAATTTAAAAAAAAAACACCTTACTTTATATATATGTATCTCTTTAATTTTTCAAAATATGATTTTTTAAAATTTATTTATTTTTTATTGAAGGATAATTACTTTACAGAATTTTGCTGTTGAATGTGACTATTAAGCAAAGAGATCCCAGTACTCATTTGGTGGTTAATAGTATTGGTCAGATTTTAGGATTTGCAGACTGGCAATGTTCTAGACTCATTTCTGATATGTATACACCAGTTCATCTAAGGGACACAGGCTTTGTTGGTGACAAAAAATCTTGTGGCCTGAACTTCAAAAAGTCAGACTATTACTATTATGACTTCAACTGAATTAATTACAGCTAAGTTAAATGTTAGCTTAGGGTCACTGGATTTTTATTAACTCCACATAAAGAATTGGATTTAAAATGTACAATACAGAGAGGCTGAAAGACAAGACAAAAAGATGGAAATTATTTCCAGCTATGTGTCAGTCAAAAATGTTGATGCCCTATATATACTCAGAATTCCTCCAATCAGTGGTCCCCTGCCCCACCGTGGCCTATAAACCAGGTAAGACCACCTGGAATTTAGACCCCACTTTGTGGCAAAACAAGTGAAGGATGGTTTAGTGTTGAACTGCATTTAAACTCTGGGTGCCCTCATTACTTCTGAATTTCTCTTAAAGTAACTAAATTATTTCTGGTATCAGATTAAATGGGTGCTCAACACTGAAATAAAAATTTTACAAAGAGAAACATTAAAATCACATATTTTTGCAAAGAGATTGTGTAATGTACTTTTTTTGGTGTCATTATCTCATTAAAAAGATATATGTATGTGTAAAATCATTCTGAAGGAAAGACAGTGAGTCAACAATTTATGGAATTACAGGCGATTTAGAATTGCTAATGTATAACTTTCAGTATGTAGTCTAGTTTTTATAATGAACTTGTTTGTAAAAAAATGCAGTTAGTTGCATTTAAAGAAATATTTATCTAGAAAGAATTTGAAAGACACAGAAAGGTTGTAAGACCAGCATACAGAACTCTGTATAACCTCCACCCATCTTTACTAATTGTTAATATTCTCACTATGTATATTTATGGATAGCTTTGATTTTCCCCCTGAACTTTCTGAGAGTACATTGGAGTCATCATGCCCATTTAAGCAGCAAAAGTTCAGGGTATATCTCCTAAAAGGACATTCGTACAACCACAGTCAGGAAGTTTAATGATGAGACAATATCATTTTTAAATTTCCAGATCAAATCCAGGTTTTTTTTCACCTTCAGTTATATTCTTTAAAATATTTTATTTTCTGTGACACCCCACCCCCCCGCCCCGCCAAACATAATCATGCATCGCATTAAGTTTTCTTTCCTCTTTGGTACAACATTTCCTCAGCCCCTACCAAGTAATGTTAACATTTTGAAGAGTCAATTTACTTTGTAGGCTGTTCCTCAGTTTGGATTTGTCTGATATTCCCTCATAATGTTTTGTATTTTTGGCAAATGCTATATCAGTGATGGGCTTCCCTGGTAGCTCAACTGGTAAAGAATCTGCCTGCAATATGGGAGACCTGGGTCTGGGCTCAATCTCTGGATTGGGAAGGTCCCCTGGAAAAGGGAACAGCTACCCACTCTAGTATTCTGGCCTGGAGAATTCCTTGGGGTCACCAAGAGTCGGGCATGACTGAGTGACTTTCACTTTTTTTACATCAGTGATAGCATGTCCTCAGTGCTTCATTTCTGGGAGCACAAGATGTTCAACTTTGCCATTACTACTGATGCCAGATTTGGTCCTGTGGTTACACTGGTGCTCACTAGGTTTTTCTTCTGCATAGAGAGTGTTTACTCCTTGTAAACTGGGAGTTATTTGTGGTGAGATAGTTGAGAACCTAAAATTACCCTGTTTCTCACTAAATTTTTACCTGTCTTTAGTATCCAATAATAATTCTTTCCTGATTCAATTTTTACTATGACAGTTTCAAAGGGTGATTTTAAAAACTGCCATTATTCCCCCTACATTAATTGGCTTTCTACTGTAAGGAAAAGAGTTCCCTTCTTATTTTTTTTTTTTTTATCTATAGAGACTCATGGATTCTTTTTCACTCTGACTGATTAAAATACACTGAATCATTGTTTATTTTGGTACTCAAATCACTCTCAGACTTGACCTGTGTAAGTTTCTATAAGTAGGCTCTTATGTCCTTTTGACACGTCGTTATTTAAGAACTTCCTTACTTTTTGGTAAAAATAAATGTTTTAGGCTCATCTTGTATGACCTGTGCTCACTCTGAAATCAGCCATTTCTCCAAGGAGCTCTGGTTCTATTTATTCGGTGCTGGTGTCCTAATTAATTCTGGAGCACCACTGTATCTAGGCTCCTTTAGTCAACAAAGGTACAGTCTATAAGCTACATCTCTGTCTGTGTCTCTCTACTTATGTTTATAATTACACATATAAAATGCAGTGAGTTCAATGACCGTTCAGTACTACATGGTCCTTTCCAACTCCTCATTTCATAATAGTATCTTCCTTCTCCAATAATGAGAAACTTGTTTCCCAACATTATCAGTATTTTTATCCATTGCTCAGTCTTACAGTACAAGGAATGAAGGAACTGCTAACCAATACCATTGAGAGAAAAAAATCTACTAAGTAGAATTCAAGAAATGTTTTCAGTTTTTTGTGTCTCTAGACTTAGAATTTATAATCAGATTCTGTGTCCCAAAATGACTAGGATTAATTTTTCCCCCTTCAGTAAAGCTACATTATTCTTCCATAGATCATTCCTTTGGTGTTGTATGTGAACACTATACCCAAGATCATCTAGGTTTTCTGCTATGCTCTGTGCTAGGAGTTTATAATTTTGTATTTTACATTTATGTCTAGGATCTATTTGGAGCTGATTTTGTGGAAGATGTAAAGTCTCTGTCTAGATTAATTTTTTTTTTCTTTGCACTTGGATGTCCACTTGTTCTAGCACCATTTGTTGAAAAGACTAGCTTTGCTCTATTGTATTGCCTTCACTCTTTTGTCGAAGATCATAGATAATGGTTAATTATAACTACCATAGTTAATTAAATCAATCTCCTATGTGAGAGATTGTTTCCAATATTTTGTAGTTACAAATATACTGCAGTGAATACCTTAATCCACATGTGTATGTGTTATGTGTTCTATGTTAGTGTCTAACACATAACTGTCAGTCATGTCTGACTCTTTGCGACTCTCTGGACTGTAGTTTGCCAGGCTCCTCTTCCGTGGGATTCTCCAGGCAAGAATATTGGAGTGGGGTGCCATTCCATTTTCCTGGGGATCTTATGGACCCAGGGACTGAATCTGGGTCTCCTGCATGGCAGGCAGGTTCTTAACTACCTGAGCCACCAGGGGAGCCATTAGGGAATCCATATGTAATTTTGCTCAAAGCGTGTCTTCTGTAAAAATTTCTAGAGGTTGGTAAGCATATATATAGAAGCTTTATTTTTTTTAAAATAGAAGTACTATTTTGGCACAGTTTTAATTCCTAAATTGGTATATCAAAATCTGAATTTAGAGATGAAGTTTTCCTCCACCAGAAAAGCAAAGATTTATTTTTTTCTAAATCATAAAAAGCAGATACTCATTGTAACACTATTCAAACTACATGCACACACACACACACATATATATATATATATATCATGTAACTACATATACAACTATTTTATATATAAACTATATTATAAATATATTAAAATCACACAAAGTCACATCAACCAATGATTATAACAAACTCTATTAATTCATGACACCTGGGCATAGCTTTCCTTTGGATGTAATATTTGAACATGGCATTTGGGGAAATGTCAATCCACATTACTTTGGTTCAAAGTCAGATGTTTTTTCCTCAGGGGAATTTCAAAGTTTTTAGGTAAATACTTAACATTTTAAGGATTTAAAAACTTTCTACAGAAAGTTTAACTTATTGGAGTAAGTCAGGAAATGGCTACTTCGTATTTCAATGAATGCTTTGACATTTTACAAATTGATACCCATGATGTGTAGCTGAGACTTAATGGAGCCTTAGGTGGGTATAGTCAGGATTCATGTTAGTATTCATGACCAATCATCACCCCAAGTCTTCTCGAGTTATTTTTTGACTTTTGCACAATAGAACTGTATTATCTCCCAGGTGATGCAATTGTCTTTCCTTTTTATTCTACTGACATGGAAACATGTGAACAACTAAATTTTTGACAAGTCCTTTGTATATAATTGATAACTTAATACTACAGAATTGCTTGCTTTTAAATAAAGGAACCTCATATTACTGCTATTTTAAATTATACATATTTTGGTAGACAGGCATATAAGAGGAACCTTTTTGTAAGTTCCAAAGTTACTGAATCGAGGATTGCAATTAATTCGTGTTTGCAGAAAAGAACACTCTAACTCAAGTTGGGTCAGCTAAGGTCTTGGGAGCAGACTTGGAAAGAAGGGAAATTTGAAAGTTTGGCTTATTTTCCAGATTTAGTTAAGATTCTGAAAATTTATTTTCTCAATGCCTTTCTCTCTTCCTCCTTTTTTTCTTTCTCCCTTCCTCTCTCTCTCTTTCTTTCCTTCTTTTTAACTTCTCAGGGTTTTTAGTGACACAGTTTGAATTAAGGGAGCTCAGGGTCTATTCTTCCATAAAACATCAGAAACAAATGAGTTTTCTGGGCAAATAGAAGCAGAGGGGTGGAGATAAACAGGATGAGGTGGTGCATCTATGTATGTGCCAAGAATTCATCTTTAGCCATTAATTTAGCTGGAGTTTAGTATAAGAATATCCAGTGTTTGATCATTTAGAATAAATACATGAAGTTTCTAGCAGCCTATATTTACACTTACAGAATTGACTGATCTTGATTTTGTAAGTCCCATCTGGTTTTGGCACTTGAGGTTACTTCCCAGCTACTTATGGGTTCCTTTAAAATCTTCTTGCCCCAGGGAAATCTCTTTCCTTCCTCCACCTCCTTCCCCGCCCCTGCATCACCACTTCTCTGCCACCACTGCTTGTCATGTTTACTTTGAGAGGGCTGGGCCTGGGAATGGAGACAGGACATAAACTGAAACAGTTTTCAAAAACACAAACAAGGCTGTTAGAAGAAGCAACTTCCTTTTTACACAGGACTCTTGGCAGACCACAAGCACTCCCTCAATCAGTGGACTCAATGCTCACACAAACTTCCAGACAGGAACAAACCTCAGCCTTCCAATGACAGAGAATTCGTGTAATTCTGAATTGTCCCAAATCCACATTATAAACGTAGCTGAATAACAACTAGTAAATTACCACACCAGACTTAGACTTGGGCTGGTTCTGTTATTCTAAGATACTATGTTTCTCAATGTGTAAATTAAATGTGTAGGTGTAGAAGAAATCTGAAGAGGCCAGCTAGTCCATCTTATATGGCTCACTCCACTAAAGAAATGTGTGCTTTGTTAGTCATGTCTGATTCTTTGTGACCCCGTGGACTGTAGCCCACCAGGCTCCTCTGTCCATGGGTTCTCCAGGCAAGAATATTGGAGTGGGTAGCCATTCCCTTCTCCAGGGATTGAACCTGAGTCTTCTGCATTGCAGACAGATTCCTTACTGCCTGAACCACCAGGGACCCAATTAAAAATAATGTTCTATATCTAAGGGATAAACAAAGACCTTAAACAATTTTTCCTATTTCTTAAAATTAAGATATTTTGCCTAATGATTTGCAGTGCCTTCTCTATTTAATGTGCTATTGCAAAGTTTGTTCGTAATAGTATTCCAAGGAATAATCTGTTCTCCGTTGTGTTATGAGGTGATATTGAGGTGATAAGATTGTGCATTCCTAATTTGCAGGCATCAAGGTTTAAATTTGGGTTTCCCAGCTGTGTGACCTGGAGTAGCTTTCTTAAATCTACAACTTTCTTAACTTAAAAGCTTTCTTAGTTTTCTCTTCTGTAAAAGGGGAGTTTTTAGTACCTACTTCACAGAGTCATGGTGGGGATTTAATATGTTACCAGATCTACAATACATGGAACAGAGGCTCTACCATGGTAGCATCGCCCTCTCTCAGTTGTACAAAAAACACTCTTTTGGAATGAACCAGGCAATTGTTTCTGCTTCACTTAGGTTTAGGCACAATTTCAGTGACTCAAATTTGTGAATTGGTGTCCAGGTTGACCTTTGCCCTGTGATTTGGAGGGCTGACTCCTGTATTTCCTGCCAGAATGAGTTAGTCACATTCATAGCATCTCCATCATGGTTTGTGGTTACCCTGATCTTTAAATTTGGTCTGCCTCTATTACAGTCCTTATTCACTAGTTAGGTCCAAGAATATTTTTATGGCCACATTAGCAATTTAAAGGCAAAAGAAAAGGAAGATGGCACAGTTAATCCTGTTACTCTGGGATACAGAAAAAACTGGAAATATTGTCCACAGTGACTCCAGTCAACCGACTTTGGCAATAGATTCATATATTACCTCCTGATCTATCTGGATCTCATCTCAGAAAATGGGCTTATTCTAATGATTTCATCATCAATTATCCCATCAGATTGTGACTTTACTCTCTTATAGCACGTAAGCAAAGTTTTCCGCAAATTAAGAACAAAAATCGAGAATCAAATCTTTACTCAATCTCTTTGAAACTAAATTTCTTCCTCTCTTGTTGTCCCTTGATTCTGGAAACAACTAATTTTTCCTAGTCATTCAACAACATGTCTTGCCTATTTCGGGTCTTCTCATCAAACCTATTTATTCAACTAATGTTTACTGAGCTCCTGCTAGGTTCCAGACATTGTTCAAAGCTTTGGATAATCAGTGAACAAAATCAACAAATTCCTACTCTTGAGAAGCTTATAGAGAGGAAGACAAACAATAAAAAATAGATACAACAAATAAGAAAATTAAATTATATGTGTTAGATAAATGCTATAGATAAAAAGAAAAAAAATAAAGCAGAATAAAAAAGGACCAGGACAATGTGTTGTGAAAATGTGGAGAATAGTTTGCTAAAAGTAATAAATAGGGTGGTTAGGGTAAGCCTCCTTGAGAAAGTGAGATCTGATAGAGACTTGGGGGAGATGAGGTATTAGGCAGGCAGATAGATAGGGGAAGCTGTGAAGTCATGTGCCTGGTGTGTTCAAGGAGCAATAGGTAACAAAACATTGTAAAGCCACTATACTCTAATAATTTTTTTTTTCAATTAGCAATGGGAAGCCAGCATGACTATTAAGAAAAGTTTCTTGTCCCCTCAGGCCTCTCAGATTGTTTTCTGAGATACACAAAAGAACAAAAAACTAGATAAAGGAGATTTTTTTAAAAGTTGCAGTCAATTCAAAAAAGTGATCAAAATTTTTTCTTGTGGTTCTTTTTGATAATCTGAGTCATTCTGTCTCAGAACAAAACCTTGTAAGGAGAGACAATAATGAATGGGGTCTATCAAGTTCCAGTTAGCAGTAACAAGTCTGTGAGCCATAATCTCAAGTATAACCTGCATTTTACCACTTATTTATATTACAGTATTGTGCTGTGCTCAGTGGTGTCCGACTCACTGCAACTGCATGAATAGTAGCCCGCCAGGCTCCCTCTGTCCATGAAATTTTTCCAGGCAAGAGTACTGGAGTGGGTTGCCGTTCCCTCTTCCAGAGGATCTTCCTGACCCAGGGATCAAACCCAAGTATCTTATGTCTCTTACACCGGCAGGCAGTTCTTTACCACTAGCGCCACCTGGGAAGCCCACCTGGGTATTAGGATAAGCCAAAGGAAATTGCCATTGTTTTAACTCAAAAATTGCTAAACATTGACAATTTTATATGGTTTAACCTATACCCCTTTTTGGTAACACTAAAATAACATAAAGTGTTTCATTTTTGGCTAAAAAGCAAAATGAATAAATATTAATAACAAAAAAACATGAAGTATATTGATTTTCAGAGGTATAATTTGATATTGTCATGCAGTTATCATTTGTCATGGAGTTTTAATTGTTTAATTTATGAAACATTTCTAAATTCATAAGTGTATGTTCCAAACACTTTCACATATCTTCTCATGTAATTTTAAACAGTTATGATTATTCCTAGTTCACATATAACAAGCCTGATGGGGGAAGTTGAATTGTCTCCTCAAGACCACAGTTGCTAGAATGCTGAGTCAGATTGTACTCTGTGTTTTTTTTATTCTAAGCACAGTGTTCATTCTGTTTACCATAATTACAATCTTTTGCTATCAATTAATCAAGAAATTGAAGGATATAAAAATTTAAAGACCCATGTCTTACCTTTAAAGAGTTGATAATCCAGCCAGGGCAATGTTTTCTAAAGTGACTTCTGTGGAATTCTAATCTGCAAGTGTGACAGTTAGCTTTATGCATTAGCTTTCCTGGGTATTTCTGTGAAGGTGTTTTTGACCCATTTAAATCTTTGGACTTTGAGAAAAGCAGACTACTCTTCATAATGTGGTGGGCCTCATCCAATCAGTTGATGGACTGAATAGTACAAAAGTCTGATGTCCTCAAGCAAGAGGGAATTTAGAAGACTGCCTTAAGACTTCATCCACAACATCAGCTGTTCAGACTTGAACTGTATATCGGCTCTTCCACAGGTGTTGGCTCATTCCGCAGATTTTAGACTTGCCAGCATCTATAATTGTGTGACCCAATTCCTCAAAATCAGTAAATCTTATTACATATGTTACATACATATTATAGATATTATTTATATCTCTTTAGGTCTATTTCTCTAGAGAAAACTAATAGACCTGGGAAGCTCCATTATAACATGGTCTAGGAAGCACTAAACACTGCTATGTCTGTTAGAAATATATACAGTTCACATTAGTACGCCAAAGCTCCAAGGATTTGTTTTATTTAAAACAGAAAGTTTAATTGTAATTAAAATAAAAAGTACCAGCAGCCTGTGCACATACTTCTAGTGTTCTAAAGAACACACTTTGGTAAATATGGAACAACAAAGACAACTTGTATTAACTGGTACTACATGGAAAGACCTGCCAAGTGCTTTAGGAAATGAACAAGGAAAAAAGAGTCTGGCACAGTCATTAAAGGTGGACTCTTGTAGTATCATATTGTGAGAACTCTGCGTGCTTCATTTTTATTGATAACATGGGATAATTAATGCCTGTTGTAAGGATTAAATGATATAACGCATGAAATATGCTTAGAAAAGTGATTCTTTTATAGGTTGATATTTGCTTTGAAAATTATAGCAAGCCTATGAATCCAAATGTGAAAGAATTTAGTCTTAAAAATGAGACTGTAGGAAAAAATGCATTTTAATGACCATGAAAAACAATGGCAAATTTTAAAATATAATTCTTTTAACCACTATAGATGGTACTATCTATCAGACACGTTATTAAGATTCAGTTACATTGTCGACGAGTCTTGGTGAAAGACTGGCTAAAGGATCTTTGTTCTGTTCTGATGGATCTTAACTTCAAAACTTTTCTTGGCATCATGGTCTTTAAAGCAATTTTAGTGTATATATTTATCATAATGATTTACTTATATGCTTGTTAGCAATTCAAGAAAATGAATCTTACTCATCTTTGTACCAGTAACAACCAACGGGTTTGATCGATAAGGGCTCAGTCAATGCTAAGTTAAACTTCTCTGGCTTGTGCTAGAAAAATGCTAAGAGCTTTTGCTACACTAAACTATGCTTAGACTTTAGAAATAAAGATGTAATAAAGTGATTTGTCCTGCCATATATTTGAATCTGAGAGAGAACAAATTCTGCTCACTTTTAATCTTCCTTTCTCTAGCTGCCCAGGTACCCTGTAAAGTGTCTGTAGTTTACAAGACACATGGACAGTAGACTAAAAAAATTTAACTCATAACTAACTATATTATATTCAGGTGTGCAGACGAGTCATCATATGCTGGCTGATAGGAAAAAAATTAACCCAAAGTCTAATCCTGTTTAAAGCCTGTGTGCTCAGTAGTGTCCAGCTCTTTGCAGTCCCATGGACTGTAACCTGCCAGGCTCCTCTGTCCATTAAATTTTCCAGACAAGAATATTGGAGTGGATTGCCCTTTTCTCCTCCAGGGGACCTTCCTACCCAAAGAGCGAACCTGTGTCCCTTGTGTCTCCTGCATTGGCAGGCAGATTCTTTAGCACTAGGCCAACCTGGGAAACCCAGTGTTCAGACACTCTTGGAGGAAAACGATTAGCTCTCATATAGCATCTTCCCTCTTTTTCTCTCTTGGTTGATGTCCAGGTTTAAAATAAGAAGTGGAGTTTGTGACCTTGTGGGAAGAGATCCCTGACCTCCTATTTCTATAAGAGTGTGCTTGCTGGCATCTTCTGGCCTTGGCAGTAAATTCCCTTCTGCCTGTCATGGAACTGACCTATTGGTCTCCAAACTTGAAATCTACCAGTGGTGAACTCAAGCTCCATTCATTTGGCTCAGCCACCTCAGCCTCTGAGTCTCTCACCACATCCTCCTTCTATCTGGCTGGCCCTGAAATTGTCTTCTACCCCATTGTGGGATTTCCTCTCCCACGTGGTTGGCCCTGAGCTCAGGATTCAGGCCACAAGGAAATTGAGTAGCTCAGAAAAGCTAACTTCAGGGGTTCCATCTGCCTACCACTCTGCTCAGTGTCTATACTGAGCCCTACATTGGCTCAGGATAGTTTCCTCCCCAAGTTCAAAATGCAAGACCATGCCCCTTTACCCCATGCTATTTCCTCATGAACCTACTATGTTTTAGGCAGCCAGAGATATAAAAACTGATACATCTGCTCCTTCTACTCTGTCTTTTTCTCCTCCTTTCTGCATTCCACTGAGACCAAGAAGGAGCGTCTTTTCTCCTTCTGAAACTTCCCCAGTGAAAACTATATGTTTTGGCAGTCAAGTCAGTCCCTGAATATGTTAAAGGGGAGATCAAGGAATTTAGATAATTGTTTCCTCAAATAATAACCTGTGGTAAAAGTCTAGTTGTCTTTGTGCAAAGTCCTATTTTTGAATATCAAAATACCAGTCTTTCTTTTGGTATTTGATGAAAGAATGCAAAACATTAATTTCTCCCCTTGATCTAAATCCACATTTGGGCAAGACAGGATGATGGCTTGTGCTCAGAATAAGCAAAAGAGAAAAATCACATTAAGGCTTGTTAAAAAAAATTGGGGTGGAGAATTAAAGATATTTCTTGCTAAATGAGTTTTATGGGAGAGGTAGTTATTACTTTACAATGATGGATACAGCACTTAGGGACATAAAAGATACTGGAAACGAGACAAGTAAAAGTTAAATATTTCTTGAATATATTGTACCTTTCTAGAAAGACTTTAAAATACTTTCTCACTTTTTTCACACACAAAAAAAAACTGATTTTGAAATAATTATAGACTCACAAGAAGTTCAAAAAATAGTACAAGAGTCCAGCATATTCTTTACCCAGCTTCCCCCAGTGGTAACATCTTATACGACTACAGTGAAATATCAAAACCAGGAAATGCCATTGTATGATACTGTTAACTAGCCCACTGATCTTATTCAGATTTCACCAGTTCTCACATGCACTCATAAAACATTACTTATTTATATTTACACAATTCCATTCTTCTATTTAACCCCGAGAGAAGGTACAGATGCAGCAAGTGAGGCTCAGAGAATTTAGAGTGTTGCCCTCAGTCCAGTGTGATGTCCCCTCTGAAGAGCATACGGTAGCCAACAGGATGAAACCAATTGGTTTTAAGGGCCTTGCCCAGAAATGTTTTCCTTCTGGAATGTGAATTAGTTCCAATCAGAGATTTCCTAAATTCACCTGAAATCTTTGTGCCCCTTTTAAATTGTATGTATTCCTAAGAGATTAGCTGACTCAATTCTTTATTTTTTTCTAGGATCTCAAGAAATGATAGATGATCGCGATGTGGGTAAAGTTTGGAGGATAAGATGTTGATGATAGCAGAGATGGAGGGGAGGACAAGCAAAGGAGGAGTTGGGGGCTATCAGGGCTAAGACACTCTCCTCCTTCACAGATATGTTACAGGAAAGCTGTATTTATTAGGTACGTCTGGAGTAACCATGGACTGTGGCCACTTCAGACAGGGTGGGTAACACAGATTTTGAGACTCAGCAGCAAACGATAAAGTCAGCTATTAAAACCTAAAATTGTAATTGTCTTTATTTGAAAATAAGAATAACTTACATAATATGTGAGCATAAAACTTGAAACTACCCAAAACAGCAAGGATGAAAGTGGAAGAATTACAAGCTTATGTTTCAAAAAGCAATTAGGGAAAAACAGCACAGCACACCATAAGGCTGGAAACCAGTGGTCTGGAGGTTTTAGTATTCCCAACGAGTAGAAAAAGTTTCCATAGAATTTCATTAACCAAGTAGAGTCAGAGTGACTCAAGATGTGTCTGGAGTTTAGACTTATTTGATGGAAACTTCGTAGGCTGAGTTTTCCTCTTTCCCCACTTCAACTTTACAAGCCAGAGCCCACATACTTGGAAACAGTAACTGGGTGATTACTAAATGGTTGCTGAGCGATAGTGTAAATAGTTGGAAAAAGTTTGAATTTGGATTTATGACAGCTATCAAGGTAAGTCTTCCTAACCTCATGTTATAGATAGCTTATACACTAATAGGACACATGAATGTCGAAGGAAAGTCAAAGTTTGCTGTGTGTTTCCAATTAAAAATATATCTTGATTAGCCAAATGTGTTGTACAAGTATAGACAAAAAATCTTTTTAGGTTTTTAAAAAAGTTTTCTTGCAAAACACTTTGCATTGGGAGACTCCACGTGTTCTCAGAAACCACTGAAATGAGCTTTCTGAGAGGGTACACAGAAGGCTCCCACGTAGAGGGACTTAAGTCAAGGGGCCCCAGTCCTGCCACCAAGGGCTCCAGGGATGGCTAGCTCTTTCGTGTCAGAAGCCAAAGCCTGGGACAAGAACAGACTGAGGGTGGAATTGACTTTCATATTGCATATTTATTCATATATGTTTATGAATATATGAAGATTTTTTATATTTATCCATTTGGTAAAAATATTCTCTTAGCTACAAAACTTCACTACCTTCACCACCACTACACATATATACCTGTTTATTGGGTGAATATTTTGATAAACTGCCCGAGATGGAACATAAAACACTCACAAATTGGACTTAACTGGTGCTAAGTAGTTATTGCTCTGTTTTTTTTTTATTGCACAGGGAAGGGCTGTTGATGGTGGAGGGTATTGCTTGGAACAACCCAAAAGCTGGATTTAAGACAGTAGAGTGGATTTTTTTGATTGACAGACAACTGAAGGGAGTATTGGGGGCAAACAGTGAAGATGAAGTTTTGCCAAGTTTTTCTGGATGATACGTGATGTGATTTCCTTTCTTCATTTCCCCTAGAAATCTTCAGTAAAATTAACATTACTTATGATTGAAACTTAGTGTTGAATTTTGGGGGGAATGTGATAAAGAGTTGAGTTTAGTTTCAGAGTAGGCCCAGGATGAGAACAGAAGCCACAATAGAATTTGAGGCATATCTGGGTTACTTAGACTTTCAGGCAGTGATTCATCTCTTAATTGAAAATGTTGTTATGACTATTAGGCTATCTGCCATTAATACTTTTCATCCAGCTTAGAATGTTGAAGCAAAGAAGGACTACTTTCTTAGGTGAGAAAGTATTTTCTTTCATGTATACTTTATGAATCTATCTGCTTGTCATTAATAAAAATTTAAACACTTGTTAAACTCCAAGTGGAGAAATAGGAGCCATTTTGCAAATGGGTAGTTTGGACCATCCATTTAACCGGGAAACTTCAGGTGTAAAGAGAGATGAATTAATAAACTCTTTCACTGAATATAAAATATTATCTTAAAAACTAAAAATAACTTTAATTTTACTTGTTATAACTCTATAAATGCTTACTGTAAACAAAGAAATACAGACAAGCAAAACAAACAATGCATGATACACACTGCTATATTTAAAATAGATAACCAACAAGAACCTACATATAGCACAGGAACTCTGCTCAGTGTTATGTGGCAGCTTGGATGGGAGGGAAGTTTGGGGGAGAATGGATCCATGTATATGTATGGCTGAGTCCCTTTGCTGTTCACCTGAAACTATCACAACATTGTTAATCAACTATGCTGATGCTGATGCTAATGCTAACTCACTTCATTCGTGTCTGACTCTGTGTGACCCCATAGATAGCAGCCCACCAGGCTCTTCTGTCCCTGGGATTCTCCAGGCAAGAATAGAGGAGTGGGTTGCCATTTCCTTCTCCCAGCTATACTCCAATACAAAATAAATACTGTAAAAGAGATAATACATGCAATTTTACCAAGCAGAGCAAATGGCTGCTAATATCTGGTTGCATATCCTTCTAGTGCTGCTTGTATTGGGCTGTATTCTGTGTATTGATTATTTGTCTCCTATTGTATGTGAGCTGAGTGCTCTACATACAATGTTTTATTACATCTCTTTCTGTACTATGAAATAAATGTGATTTTACACAAGTGGAAACATTTGACTCTTTAAGAGGTAGAAAGCAACCCCTTTGGAAGTTTTCTAAAGAGCAGTCTAATTATTTATGGCCTATGGCACATTAAATAGGTAAGCTTACTTGTCACTTGTGTTGTGCTCACCATAACTCTCCCTGTCCAGAAACTGGCTTAAGTTGAAGAATTCCACTAGGAGACTTCAGAAATACACAGAAATTCAGACAAAACCAAACCTCCTAATTCACTGAGAATTCAGGAGTATTCAACATACAAAGAGTTCTCTCTTTGTTAAATGGGATTGTAATATATAATAATATCCCCGTACTTGATTCATTTTCAAATATGAAAGTGTTAGAATTTCCAAAGTAGGAGCTTAGCCATCCCAAATACTCAAGTCGGTGTGTTTGAACCTTGTATATATTTTGAGATATTTGTTAAAACAGCATTGCCATAAATAATGCAACAGTTATGGCAGAGATAGTTATGGTTAAGAAATGAATATAGAGACAACTTGATGATGAATATAGAGACAACATGATGAAGGGAAAATATCTCATGCTACAAAAAGTATATAACACTTTCTAGCTTTAGCAAACAATACATTCTTTTACCATGTTTAAATTTCATAACAGACAGTCTGTACATCGGGGAAACATGAAAACTTTTTTCCAAATGAAATTGTTCTCTATGAAATATGAGTCACCTGCCAGACTTCCAAGAAACTAACACTCCTGTGTTTCTGTACACGTGGTGATTCACTCTTCCAGGATGTTCAAGCAGATGTCCTAGAAGGTGGGCGGCAAAGAAGAGAAGCTAAGAGCAAGAATAAAAATTAAAGAGTAGAATGTGTCTTATTTTACACATATGAGTTTCTCTTCTGCATGTATATTCTTGACATTTTCACCCATTTTTTTAATCTTTTGCTTTTTTTGATTTCTGCTCTATGACCTGTGGTAATTTACTTTGAGATGGAGGTTATCAAAAAGCAATGGGATCATTGAGGGGCTGAATCCTTTTACGTAGCTAATTTTTTCAAGTGCCAGAAAGTTTGCCTTTAAGAAGCAATATTTAAAACCACTTAACCATACCTGAAGGGCTTCCCTGGTGGCTCAGACAGTTAAGAATCCGCCTGCAATGCAGAATTTGATGCCTGGGTCAGGAAGATCCCCTGGAGAAGAAAGGAATGGCTACCCACTCCAGTATTATGGCCTGGAGAATTCCTTGGACAGAGGAGCCCGGCGGGCTACAGACCATGGGATGGCAAAGAGAATCGGACATGACTGAGCAACTAACACACACAACCATACTTGAAGTGTTTCTTTATAAAATGTACATGGGACACAGAATTCTATGGTTAGGGAAGCCTGGCATGCTGCAGTCCATGGGGTTGCCAAGAGTCAGACACCACTGAGTGACTGAACAAAAACAAAATTGGATATAAAGATCTGGAACTCAAGAAGAGAATTCCAGGTTCCTGATTTGTGAGTCATCAGCCCATTGTTGTCAGTTTTATCTGTGGAAATGATCACACATTAGAGTGATAAAGGGGTCAGAATGTTTAAGGGGAAGAGGAGCTGAGAGGCAGACATGCAATAGAATGTGAAGGATCAGTGAAAAGGGAAGTTTAGAGAGAAAAGATGTGCCTTCTCCTTTTAGGCAATAAGAAGGACAAGCTAACCAGACAACATCATTGCTAAGTAACACCTAGATATGTAGAATAAGTTACAACAAACAAGCTTTGTTTTAGTCTGTTTTGTTTTGTTGTTTTTTTTTTGGCCATGCCGTGAAGCTTGTGGGTTCTTAGTTCCTTGATCAGTGATTGAACTTTGGCCCTCAGCAGTGAAAGCATGGAATCCTAGCCACTGGATTGCCAGGATATTTCCTAAATATGCTTTAAATATGTAGCCAAACTTGCAAAAATTAAGAGATGTATTCCTAGGGCCCAAACATAGGAGACAACTCAACACCTGAGTGGTGAGGGTGTGAGCTGGAGCTGCAGCAGGCCTGGGGGAGTTTACCTATCTTGGGGTGAGGGGCTTAGCTTTCCTGAAGCAGTAGGAGATGAGATCTTGTAATTTAAAATTTTTTAATGACATAGATATTCATAAAAAGGCAAGTATAAACAAATAGTAACGTGTGTATAGTACAACAGTATACTGCTAAGATGCAGTTAGAGTGAACTGTGATTACAGGGATCACCATAGAAAAATCTCAAAAGCAATGTTGAAAGAACAAAGAAAGCTTCATAATAATACTCCAGAATTCCATTTAAAGGAAATTTTAAGAATACAAAAGATTAAAGAGCATTGATATATGTATAAGTAATAAAAGCAGTAATCCACATTTAATGTAGTCCATATTAGTGGTTACTTCTAGTGAGGGAGAGAGAAAGGGTCAAGGAGAGATATGTGAGAGCTTCCGTGGTATTTTTAGTGTTGTATTTCTTTAATAAAGTGAAAAAAATAAGGTAAAGTTGTTAAGATTTGTCAAAGCTAGGTGGTTAGGATATGGGGCCTGAGGTATGCTTGAAATGTCTTAATATAATGTGTTGGTGAATAAGAGAAAAAATTGAGGTATCATCTGTAAGCTGGAGAAGCCAGAGGGAATGAAAAAGATCTCAGAGTGTAGGTGTGTGAGTGCATGCACGTGTGCCCCTATGTATGTGTGTGTTTCTGCTGAGAGATTGAGGGTGTTTTGGTAAGTCATGTAGAAGGTGTCAAGCGGGTTCACTTACATAGATGAATATACGTATAAATGAATGAAAGGTGGTCTTAGCTTTCGCTGTCAACCTCAGAGAGAAGCCAGAAGATGTGTGATGTGGTGAAATTTAAGAAATAGATCTGAGTAGCAGAGACCAAGTAGATGGGTAGATAGACACATAGGGAGGCAGGTTTTGAGTTTCAAAGGTGAGTTCACCAGTCGGTTGAATTCAAAATACATTAAATATTATGGTACATGCCTGTGTTTTTGTGTGTCTGAATGTTTATCTATCTATATAACAATCGGTAACTTTTAATGTATCAGCACACTCCCTTCAGTTCAGTTCAGTCGCTCAGTCGTATCTGAATCTTTGTGACCCTATGAACTGCAGCACACCAGGCCTCCCTGTCCATCACCAACTCCCAGAGTCCACCCAAATCCATGTCCATCGAGTCAGTGATGCCATCCAACCATCTCATCCTCTGTCATCCCCTTCTCCTCCTGTCCTCAATCTTTCCCAGCATTAGGGTCTTTTCAAATGAGTCAGCTCTTCGCATCAGGTACATCTTCCTTAGATTCTATGTCTGCTGACTGTCTGGGAGCACATGGCTAGGATGGAGAAGGAAAGTAGAAGCCATGCACTATACTATGCCCTGCCTCTGCTGTTTATCTAGCTGAGTACCCACAAAAAGTCACTTAGCCTTTCTAAGCCTCAGCACCTTCCTAAGTGGTTGTCTTGGGACTGTGAAGTGTGAAAGTATTAGTCGCTTAGTCACATCTGACTCTTTGTGACTCCATGGACTGTAGTCCACCAGACTCCTCTGTCCATGGGATTCTCCAGGCAAGAGTACTGGAGTATTTCCTCCTCCAGGGGTTCTTTCCAACCCAGGGATTGAACCCATGTCTCCTGAGTCTCTTGCACTGGCAGGCAGATTCTTTACCACTGAGCCATCTGGGATGTCTATTCAACTAAATGGAGGACAGTAAAATAAGAGAAATTTTAATTTTAATATGAAATGATCTATTGCTAAGTTAAAAGCAAGTTACAAAACCATGTGCAGAATTTGGCTCATTTTTCTTAAAAAGTTAACTTATATATGTCTATATTGAATAGAAAAGGCTTGGAAGAATCAGCACAAAATTATCAATGATAATTATCTCTGGATAGTGGTATTTTGAGTGACTTTACTTATTTTCTTTTTGTTGACCTATATTTCTAAATTTTCTTCAATGATTGTGAATAAAATGCATAAGGGCAAAAAAGGACAAAAAATACTTCAAAGAGGCATTTTATCACTTTGATTAGCTTATATCATAAATTATTTGGGGGAAAACATTTCCATGTATTCCATGAGGGCTGTAGGAGAAGAAAAACTTTATTCTATTATCCTAGGGTCTGTGGACTGAAAATGATAAAAGTCAGGAGAAGAGCAGAAAAATTTTATCTAATATTTTCATGTGTTCATGAGTGTCTTCAAAAGGAACCTGACAAGGACTTCCCTGGCAGTCCAGCAGTTAAGACTCTGCACTTCTACCGCAGGGGGTACAGGTTCAATCCCCGATCAGGAAAGTAAGATGTCTCATGCTTTGGGGTATGGCCGAAAAAAATAAATAAATAATGATACATTGTGTGACTGCAATAAGGCAAAGGGATTTAGGGGAGGGCATCAAATTGTGAGATTGCTAGAAAATACAAAAGTGAAAGTGTTATTCACATAGTTGTACCTGACTCTTTGTGACCCTATGTACTGTAACCCACTAGGCTTTTCTGTCCATGGGATTCTCCAGACAATAATACTGGAGTAAAGTTGCCATTTCCTTCTCCAGGGAATCTTCCCAACTCAGGGGTCATACCCGGATCTCCTGCACTGCAGGCAGATTCTTTGTTGTCTGAGCCACCAAGGAAGCCTGTGATAGAAAATATATGGGGGAACTAATGGAAGCTAAAGGTTAATTCAGTAGGTTTGGTTGTATACCAGTCTCTGATGATGAGTGTGTTCTCTTCCTGGTGCAGGGTGGGCACCTCCACCATGGGAAATTTTATGCTGTGCTTTTAGACAGGAAGAGATCAGAGGGCCTCATCTGTGCCTGCTGCTTCTCAAGTACTTTCAACTCACAATCAGTATGTCAAACAGGCATATCTTGAGGTGGCATATTCTGAACCCCTTCAGGGCCGTCATTGGCCTTAGGAAGGCTATGTTTTTCCCCTGACGCGACTGTTGAGGGCCACATGCCTGTGGGTTATGTGAAAGCTAATGGGGAAAACACGAGAGCCAAGAAGTGGTACAATGGACACATACTTCTTCCCACCTCCCTCTCATTCCTCCCCACAGTATTCTCAATGGGAAAGATGATCTCTATTGCACAAGGTCAAAAGTGCTTTACCATCCAAGGTCTCAGGGGGGAAAAAGGAGAGAACAATCTTTATCTCAACCTGTAATCAATGGTGAGCTCTCCAAGCCACAATGCTTCCCTTCTGCTAAGCTAATTATCTTGGTTGAAAGAGTATCTTTGAGCTACTCCCAATGGACAGGTCTCACTGATGAGGAGCGGATTTGGAAACTTTTGGCTAACAACTCCCAGGGGGGCTGCAAACAGGTCTCCTAAGGCCTTTCACAGGCTTTTCCTGGCAGATTCCCAAAGCCTAGAAACCTAAAAAAGTAAAAATAAAAATGAACAGAAGAAGACTTGATTCTTTTTCTCGGGGCTTAGGCAGCCAGCCTGAAACTCTTTTCCCAAGCCAAGGCTGGGGGTGAACCCACTGGAATAACTGATCATACATGTTATATTCTCTGGTCCTCTTGCCAAGGGATTCTTTTTGATTCTAATGGCCAGAGATTCCAGGCTCCACTAACTCACTGCCTGGCTAGGATTTTCCTTTTCATTAGAACACTGCTGATTAGATTGAGGCATCCAAAGACCCAGCGTACATGGAAGAAACTAGGCAGAGAGAGGCATTTTAGGGTAACAGTCAAGGGCTACAGCTCTGAGTCTGTTACCACTGATCAGCCAGTTGTTTAAACAGAGTTTCTAAGCCTCATTCTCTGTGAAATGGGAGTAAAACCAGAACTTATTTCAAGAGGTCACTGTGCTGTACTTAGTCACTCAGTTGTGTCTGACTCTTTTCGACCTGATGCACTGTCAAACCCACCAGGTTCCTCTGTCCATGGGCATTCTCCAGGCAAGAATACTGCAGTGAGTTGCCATGCCCTTCTCCAGGGGATCTTCCCAATCCAGGGATCGAACCCAGGTCTTCCGCATTGCAGGCAAATTCTTTACCATCTGAACCACCAGAGAAGCCCAAGAATACTGGAGTGGGTAGCCTATCCCTTCTTCGGGGGATTTTCCTGATTCAGGAATCCTACCAGGGTCTCCTGCAATGCAGACAGATTCTTTACCATCTGAGCCACCAGGGATGACCAGGAGGATTAAATTCAATTGTGTTCTTAAATGCCTGGCATGTAATGAGGATTTAATAAAACTCACCATTAGCAAAGAACAGCTGTGAGGGAGTTCAGGATTGGCCTGATTCTGGTTTGAGAGGTGATAGAAAGTCAGACTGAAGTGAATTTAAGACCAGAATCCTTCCCACTGGGGAACCTGACCATCCCACCTCCTCCAGCGGAGACTTCTAGGCATTTATTTCTTCAGGTAAAAGGACTTCTTTCTATTTCCAAATCCCAAACCATCCTCTTTCAAATAGCACTACTGTTGCCTGGAGGTGATGTTTTGGATGTCTGTTTTCTTGAGAAGTTCTTAAAATTTATGCTTATAAATCTATGTTCTTTAACCACAGAACTTCAGAGGTACAGAAATCTGTTGGGAACATTACCAGGGAAAAAGAATATTTCTTCTAATGCTGTCAGTTTCCTGGTACAGGGAATACCCAAGAGCTCAGAATATTTAGGTTATTTGAGATAGTAGGAAAAAGTGAACTATTAAATACTAAAAATAAAGAAAAATCATTGAATCTACTTAAACTGATCGCTGCAGCTGGCAGCAGTTCATTGCAAGTCAGTTTCAAAATGTGATAGCTTTCAAAGAACCTTTTCATATATTTTCTGAGGTCTCCCTGAAAGGATTCCTTTCTCTGTGAACATTGCTATTTAGGAGGGTTTCTATAAACAAAAATGAATTTGAAGGTAAGCAAGGTTTTTAAAGGAACAGAAACCTGATTCAGAAGTAAATGTTTATTGAACTGGAGAAATTCAGCTTACTTTCCCATCCAGGCATACCGATTTTTCTCATTTTCAAAGCAGACTCCATGTTTTAAAGTCCTTTAGGAAATCTGCCAACAGTTCCTTGGGCACAGGCTAAATGGCTACCTGTCTATAGTTTTCTTGGAGATTGGGCTGCTACTGTTATGTTTTAGGCTGCACCCAAAACTGTCCTTTCAGATTCGAAAGTCACTTCTGATGGCTGGAGTGGTTTCTCTACCTTTGTTGTTTTTGTTTAATAGCTCAGTCATGTCCAATTCTTTGCTACCCCGTGGACTGTAGCCCACCAAGCTCCTCTGTCCATGGGATTTCCCAGGCAAAAATACTGGAGTGGGTTGCCATTTCCTACTCCAGGGGATCTTCCCCACCTGGGGATCATACCCAGGTCTCCTGCATTGGCAAGCAGATTCTTTACCACTGAGCCATCAGGGAAGCTCTTTGCCCTTCAGGTTAAAATACTTATTTGTTTGTTTGTTGTTCCCTGTTTTAGAATCTTCACTGACCTTAGCTGCTTGGAACTTTTACAGACAATGAAAATCTGTTACTACAAAAGCAGTAACTCAAAGTCCTGGAAGATGAGACTGGATGTACAGAAGTGATGACTTTCAGTATTCCCAACATGCTTGGGAAGTGATACTAGTTGCATGTGTGCCTCAGGGATCAGGCACTTTAATGCTAAATATGAAGATTAAGTGAATAAGGCCCTGGGGAAGTGCCTGACTCAGAGATGAACCACAGATGTTCTGCTTTCCCCCTCCAATTCCATTCACCCTGCAGCAACCTCTCTAAGATAGAAGCAGCTATTATGTGTGCCTGAACACTCTTTTCTCTCAGGGCAAACACCTGGAATTTTCTTTTCAATTGCTCCTATAGATATAAGTCTCGGTGTGCCCTGGTAGCTCAGCTGGTAAAGAATTCACCTGCAAAGCAGGAGCTCTGGTTGGATTCCTGGGTCAGGAAGTTCCCTTAGAGAAGGGAAAGGCTATGCACTCCAGTATTTTTGGGCTTTCCTGGTGGCTTAGATAGTAAAGAATCCGCCTGAAATGCAGGAGACCTGGGTTAGATCCCTGGCTCGGAAAGATCCCCTGGAGGAGGGCATGGCAACCCACTCCAGTAGAGTGGAGAATCCCCGTGGACCAAGGAGCCTGGCGAGCTATAGTACATGGGGTCTCAAAGAGTCAGACGTGACTGAGTGACCAAGCACAGCACACCTCCACCCCTCCCTGCCTCAGTATCTTTATAGTTTCCTGGGATGAACAATTTCCTTCCATTTCAGTTGTGGTAGCTGAAAATGAACTCAGTACCCAGCTGAGGTGACCTCCACAGGAGGTGGCCTTTCTACCCTCTCTGAGCGCGATTTGTCTCACAAGACAGATCAAAGTCAGTTTCCTGGTTCACTCAGTGTGCTTCTGGACTGTATCATGTCACAGAGGCTCCCTACACACTTCACCCTTCAGTCCACTGAGAAGAGAACTACATTGTTAGTGTCCTATGAAAGACTTTGTCAAATGCTTTTTGGAGATCCAGCTGTGCTCTGATTATGGCATTGCTTCCAAAAAAGAATACGGTGTTGTTTTTTATGAGGGTGGGGATTTTTCTTTTTTTCATTCAGGAGACATTTATTGAGTGCCCAGACCATGGTAAGCACTCAGTAAGTGACTTTCGAATGAATGAATGAATGAATTTGTCCTTTGTGAATTATTTTGGCATCTGCTACTCCTGCAGACTGATTTTTAGCATATATATTTTCAAGTCAAAATATGGCTCGTGCAGTTTACTCCCAGGTGGCACGGTGGTAAAGAATTTGCCTGCCAGTGCAGGAGACGTGGGTTCAATTCCTGGATTGGGAAGAACCCCTGGAGGAGGAAACGGCACCCCACTCTGGTATTCTTGCCTGGAGACCAAGGGGCCACAAGTTCAGGCACAGCAGAGCAACTGAGCATGCACACAACTAAAGCAGCTCTATTGTCCTCTTCTGTCTCTCAGAAAATATATTTCAACTTGCTTCTCAAAGGTAATTGGAAGTGGCTCAGGAATCTTAAAAGCAGTTTCCCTGGAGAAACTTTACTTTGAGGATAAACTGGCTCAGGGCACCATTCCTTTTATCTCACATGCCTTAGGCGTCTTACGTTTTCTCACTGTCCTACAACTTGGTCTGAAGTTCATTCTTTCCAAAAGAAAAACTTAAAAACAAAATCAAACAAATTTTTGTTCCTGCTTTCTTTCTATCACTCGTTAACATTTCACTATGTGCCATGAGAAACGGGTGTGTTTTCTCTAGTTTTTTAACTTTGAATACTATTCATGAGACTATTATATTGTCCTTAGGTGTCTATGGCTTAAGAAACCCTATGTGTCTTTCTGCTGTTGTTACCTAGGTTGGGATGGAAAAAAACTTTCCTCTACCCTTCTAATTTCTTCTGGCTGTTCTAAGGATTAAATTGATATGAGACAGATCACAGGAGAAGAGCAAACAAAAGTTTAATAACATGCATATTGGGAGAGACAAAAAAAACAAAACACCACACCTGGTTCAGACTACAGTATGTATGGTGACAGCCTCCTTCCTGGAATAGGTCCTCTAGCTACATTAGGCAGTTGAGGAACAGTCAGAGTTTTTTCCTAAGTCTTTTGGACCTTGATTGTTTTCAGCTAGAAATTCTTTGCATTCCAAAGAGACATTTTGTATACCTTTCGCTAACTAACTGAACTGCTGAATTTTTCATAGAGAAACCCAGAAGAATTTACACTATTGATGAGCTTTGTGTTTTGAGTGGTAACTACAGTGCCAAAATGAGCAAGTATTTTTAAGCATTCAAAATATCTTTATGACTTGTAGAACATTGTTTGAAAAACAAATACAGTGTTAAGTCTTTCATTTATTTTTATTTCAAATAAAAATATTGTGATCAGTCATTCAGTCAGTCAGTCAGTTCAGTCACTCAGTTGTGTCCAACTCTTTGCAACCTCATGAACTGCAGCACACCAGGCCTCCCTGTCCATCACCAACTCCTGGCGTTTACTCAAACTCATGTCCATAGAGTCAGTGATGCCATCCAACCATCTCATCCTCTGGCATTCTCTTCTCCTCCTGCCTTCAATCTTTCCCAGCATCAGGGTCTTTTCCAATGAATCAGCTCTTCGCATGAGGTGGCCAAAGTATTGGAGCTTCAGCTTCAACATCAGTCCTTCCAATAAATATTCAGGACTGATTTCCTTTGGGATGGACTGGTTGGATTTCCTTGCAGTCCAAGGGACTCTCAAGAGTTTTCTCCAAAACCACAGTTCAAAAGCATCCATTCTTCGGTGCTCAGCCTTCTTTATAGTCCAACTCTCACATTCATATATGACTACTGGAAAAACCATAGCTTTGACTAGACAGACTTTTGTTGGCAAAGTAATGTCTCTGCTTTTTAATATGCTGTCTAGGTTGGTCATAACTATCCTTCCAAGGAGCAAGTGTCTTTTAATTTCATGGATGCAGTTACCATCTGCAGTGATTTTGGAGCCCCAAAAAATAAAGTCAGCCACTGTTTCCCCATCTATTTGCCATGAAGTGATGGGACCAGATGCCATGATCTTAGTTTCCTGAATGTTGAGTTTTAAGCTAACTTCTTCACTCTCCTCTTTCATCAAGAGGCTCTCTCGTTCTTCTTTGCTTTCTGCCATAAGGGTGGTGTCATCTGCATATCTGAGGTTATTGATATTTCTCCCAGCAATTTTGATTCCAGCTTGTGCTTAATCCAGCCCAATGTTCTCATGATGTACTCTGCATATAAGTTAAATAAGCAGGGTGACAATATACAGCCTTGATGTACTCCTTTCTCTATTTGGGACCCATTGTTGTTGTTGTTTGGAACGTGTTGTCTATTGTTCAACAGTCTGTTGTTCCATGTCCAGCTCTAACTGTTGCTTCCTGATCTGCATACAGGTTTCTCAAGAGGCAGGTCAGGTGGTCTGGTATTCTCATCTCTTTAAGAATTTTCCACAGTTTGTTGTGATCCACACAGTCAAAGGCTTTGGCACAAATAAAGCAGAAGTAGATATTTTTCTATAACACTCTTGCTTTTTTGATGATCCAACGGATGTTGGCAATTTGATCTCTGGTTCCTCTGCTTTTTCTAAATCCAGCTTGAACATCTGGGTCATTACTACACCTCTAAAACCCATGTCACACTGAGTGCTTCATGCATAATTTTTATATTGACACTATTTTTACATTATTATAGTAAGGGGAACTGAAACTTCAGAGTAAGTAGTAACTCATCTAACCAGGAAATGCAGTCAGCATTAGAACTCAGATTTGCTTCCTCAATGCCTCCACTCTTCAACTACATGACCCGCCTACTGACTTCCATTTATCTATTTAAAAAATATTTATTGAGTGTGTGTGCCAGATGCCAGGCACAGGTCTAAATGCTTAGGATATGTGTGTGCTCAGTCACTCAGTCGCATCCAACTCTTTGCGTCCCTATTGACTGTAGCCCACCAGACCCTCCGTCCATGGGATTCTCCAGGCAAGAATACTGGAGTGAGTTGCCATGCCCTCCTCCAGGGGGTCTTCCTGACCCAGGACTGAACCCATGTCTCTTAAGTCTCTGCATAGGAGGATCCTTTACCATTGAGTTACCTGGGAAGCCCCACTCAGGATACATCAGTGAACAAAGACAAAACTTCCTTCCCTTTTGAGTTTTAGATTCCAATGGGAGAGACAGACAAAAGAAACAGTATCATTTCAAATAAAATTATATGCATGTTAACAAGTGTTAAATTGTGGGACAAAAAAAAAAAAAGGAGGTAGAGTCAGAGGAATCAGAAATTTCACGGCCAGGGCAGGTTGTCATGTAAAACAGTGAATGGATAGAGAGTGAATCTCACTGGAAAGGTGGCATTTGAGCCAAGACTGGAAGGTGAGGGATGAGGCAGCCACGCAGATCTCCAAGGAGAGGATTTCCAGGCAGGGGGAGCAGTGAGAGAAAAGGGATGTGTCTGGCCATCCGAGGACTGGCGAGGAGTGCTCAAGTATAGGGAGTGAGGAGCAGAGGCACAGGAGGTTAGGTCAGAGAGCGGACAAGGATTCATGTAGGGCTGCGAGTTTAATGGGTGAGTAGGAGGCACTGGAATGTTTTAAGGAGAAGCAGGGTACATTCTGCCTTAAGTTTGATCAGGGTCATTACATCATCCATATTGAGAATAGACTGTTTATGGGGAAAATGTAGAAGGCAGGCCATTTAGGAGGTATTGCTGGATTTACTATCACTTGTATTCTGACAGTCCGGATATCAGAGGGATCAGTTGAGGGAATAAGTGGTCAGATTTTACATGTATTAATATTCTGAAAATAGAGGCACAGATCTGCTAAAGGGTTAGATACAAGGATTAAAGTAGAAAGAAAAGTCAAGATGACACCAAAGTATTTGTCCCACGCAACTGAAAGGATAAAGTTGACATTAACTAAAACAGAAAAGGTTAGGGAGAAGACAAGGAGCCTAGTTTTGATCTTGAGTTTCAGATGTTGATTAGACAGGTAGATGCAGTAGTCGAGTAATCCGTTGGGTACCTCTCAGTCACTTTATACACATCATAGCACAGTTCATTGATAAAAGTTATTTACCATATAAGTGATTTGAATTGTTGGTGAACTCTGGATATCTTTCCCTCATGATCTTTATGTGCTTTTACTTATGCCATTGGTGTGATTAATTGTTTAGTACCTTCATTAGACTCTACTCTCCAGGAGGGCAGGGATCACCTTTGTTGGTGCTCATTTAGTCATGCTATTTCTATAGTTTAGCTTAGTCCCTGGCAGATGATAGGTTTCAAGGCAAATTTCAACCACCCAGTAAATATTTGTTGAATGAATTGATATTTGTTAAAAGAATGACTTTTGGAGAGTGATTTTGATCTGAAAATATTTTGACATAAGAGAAAAAACATCTTTTTTAATTTTTCAAATCTTACTACTGTGCTTACCAGCTGTATCCACAACTTTCATTCAAGATTAAAAAAATAATCTTATCAGAAACTGCATTTGCCCTAAATGTGAGATTTCAAACAATTTGAGGCATCAGGCTATCTGACTATTAGTATAGCTTATAAAATAATACATGCATATTAATGCTTACATATCTAAGTATATAATTAAAAAATACACATATATGATCAAGTCGTTCTCTTCAAGTGAGAAGACATGTCTAAAATGACAGTGTATTCCAAGGAAAAACATTAATAAGATTCATAGAAATTGCAAATAAGTAAATCAGAACTATTCTAGAATGTACAAGCTTGTAAAGATTCACTTTATGTAAATGTGATGGATTCAAGTAGTTGGCAATGAAATAAGAGAATAGGGAAACAGTAGGGGAGTAGTAGATGGAGAATCTTTATGCAAAAACCATGGGAGTTTGGATACTTGGCACTCTGTATGCTCCTGAGGGACCCAGCTATGAGGAAAGAAAACAATCTGTCCTTGGACTCACCAGTGTCCTCGGGGGGAGGTTTTTCTGGAATCTCAGAGCCACTCTTCTCTCTGTTGAGGTTGCAGAAAGGAATTTCTCCTAGTTGTTCCATCTCTTGGAGACCTTTCTGGATTTCTCATCCTGAGATGAGGAAGATGCAGTTAAATCCCAGAGGAGTAGGGCTGCATGAGCTCCAGCAGGACAATGGGGTACCTGGGAGTATCCCAGTTCATTTAACTTATTTCCATGATTTTTCCTGTAGCACACCATTCTAACATTCTTGGTTGAAACTGGACTCAGATATGGAAAAAGTGAGATAGCCTGTCTGTATCTATTTTTACAAGGGTTTCAGGCCAATTGGTGGGGCTGTAAAATCTGAACAGGCCAAGATTTCCTACAGTTTTCCTGACCTACACCCAGCTCTTAAAGGAGTATATCCCTCATCCATCACAGATATCTATCAGGGAATAAATTAGATTAAATATCACAGATTGATCTAATGACACTAGTCTACATATTGCTTCCTGAGATTTGAGTATATTTTACCAGTTCTCCATGCTTTCCCCTGCAGAGTGAGTGAAAATATGTGCCTTTGGCAGTGACACATAGTAACACAGTGAAACTTTCTGAAACTTTCTAAGCATCAATTTTTTCTTCTATAAAATGGCATAATACTAGATTATAGCCGACATTTTTACGGAGTAATGCATATAAGGAATATATACTTGTCACAGCATCTTATACATAATAAGTATTCTAAATAGTTGCTTTTAATACAGAGAAATTGTATGAAATATTATGTGATTTAGACACTGAGGACACCCAGCAGTGGATGTGAGCCAGTTGTGTCCTTTCAGAATTCATCATTGCTTTTCCCATATTCTGTGGGTCATTATCTCACCTCAATATTCTTAGTGACATGGCTGAAAAATGCCTCTGCTTCTGATTGTGCACCCTCCAGGATACTTCCTGTGATCTTGAATTAACTGACTAAAAACTCCACAGCAAACAAATCCCCACCAACTTCTGTAGCCATGTTGCTTCCTGCAACAATCATCCTCAAGTATTCTTCCTCTTCTCCTTCAAGTCTTTACTGAATTGTCACCTTTTCTGTGAGGACTTTCCTGGCCACTATGGCTAAAACTGCAGCCACATCTCTCTCCTTGTTTATTTTTATCCATAGTTTTGACCCCTCACTAATATACTAGATATTGTATTTATTTTCTGTGTTGTCTGCCTCCCCCAGTGAAACTGTAAATGACAGGAAGGCAGGGATTGTCTCACTTTCAGTCACTGCTACATTCCTAGTGCTGGCCATGTAGCAGGTCCCAATATCTCTTTGTCTGATACATAGACGAGTGTCCGTAAAAAAGGGTGTAAGGGTCTCGCTGGTGGTGGTGATGGTAAAAGTAGAGATTCAAATAGGTGGCAAAGTGGGAAGTCTGACCATGAGGTGGGAAGAATAAGGGACCGAGATGGTCTGATGGGCCTGGTGAGATTAAACACATTTCTGACCTCCTAATTCTACATTAGAAGTAGATGAGATGTCTAGTGACAACTCCTGGGCCACCTTGTCACTGATATGAAGTAAGAGAACAGTTTTTTGAAAACAGAACCCTGAAAACAATCCAGGAACCCAAGGGTCATGAGGCTGGAGGATTTGACAGGCTGTCAGAGCGTGGACATGACAACTCTAGGATGGTAGAAGAGCAGAGAGAACATCACAATGCAGCAGAAACCAGGGCAACCTGCATGCTTTGGTACTATGATCATAAGCCAAGGCTGTGTGTGTTCTTAGAGCTTTTCCATGTGTGTATTCCGTAACACCTTCTCCAGGTGTTCCTGGCTACTTACGCTGGAATTTTTTGTTCCTGTTGACCAAGGGATGTTCAAAATTGTTCCACCTGCCTCATCAGATGCAGGAATTTGGTTTATCTAACACAGTAGTTTCTGTCTTTTTTTTTTTTAATCCAGATAATATCTGGATATCTAGGATAATGCTAGCCTGAAGGGAGAATGCTGGCAGGGATAGGTTCAATAGAATGAGGCTAGGAAATAAATACACAAACTGATTTCAGAGTCTATAGTGCCCTCTATGTGCACCCTCATTTGCCACAGTCATTTTAGACGCTCAGTGCCATCATCTTCTTTTGCTTCCTTTCTATCAGAACCAGTTCCTGAAGTGTCATAGATCTTTCTCCATTAAGATATAAAGGCTAGATTAAAACACATTCTGTTATCCTTCTCAATCATATTTTCATTTTGATAAAGTATAGATATAGGTAAATAAGGACTTCCCCAGTGACTCAGAGTAAAGAATCCTCCTGGAATGCAGGAGACACAGGAGGTGCAGGTTCGATCCCTGGGTTGGTTAGATCCCCTGGAGAAGGGCATGGCAACCCATTCCAGTATTCTTCCTTGGAAAATTCCATGGACAGAGGAGCCTGACAGGCTACAGTTCATAGGGTCGCAAAGAGTTGGATATGACTGAAGCAACTATGCATGCATGCATGCACACACATAGGTAAATAAAAGCCAATCAAAGGCATTCCTAACACAATATGTAATTTCAGCATTTCTGGTTGATAGTGGATACTGGCAGCTGGAGGCTTTGGTTTCTGAAATCAGAGCCTTTGTCAGTGAACACAAAGATGAGATGCAGTCAGCCTTGCTTACACCTCCAGATCTTTGCTTCCTAAGGCTGAGGACCCTCAGGGACCTGGAAAGATTGATTCATGTACAGTAGGTATTTCACTTTTAATTAAAGAATATAGAGACCATACAATCTTGAGATTTCACTCCTCTGGAATCATCACTGATCAAATAGAAATGTAAATATTCAGTAAATCTTACATATAGAAAGCTAGCCAATTCATCATTTTGGGGGCCAGTTCCCAGTGGTTACTCTGTGTGGTAAACTGATTTTCATCTTTATTTCTCCATAAGAAAAGGTCAGTATCACAACCTGTATATGTTAACATTTCTTGATTGTTCCAGAACATGTGATTTTAAAATTGCTCGTGGGTTTTCTGAGAACTATTAGTACACTCTCACCAGCAGAGCTGTATTCCAAGAGTTGGAGACTAACAAGCATTAATCATGAAAAATACTTTCCAGTTGTAGTAATGAAGTCTGGTTTCTTTGGTTACTTAGCAAAAAGCAATAAGCAAGCGTATACTGATAAATGTGGACCAGGCTTCCCCTTCTCCTCTTCCACCCTAGTTCTCTCCCAGGAGATTGGTGTGGAGAAAATTACTCTACCTGGGATGGCACCTTCCTTGTGTTCAAACTCTTGCCCAGAGCTCCATCAGCTCAGTCTCCAGGCACAGGACTCAAGCTTCATGTGTGATCCTTGGGTATTGGGTTTACAGTTTCTACAGGAAGGCTGACTGAGGAAGGGGAGGCTAGGGACAGACACAGGCATTTGAGCCTTGGGCTAGGGCAGTGATGGTGGCTGGATTTCTTTTTCTTGCCCTCTGGGAAGCTAGTGGTCTCCTTGACACCTACTGTCAGTACAGATCTTAGCTCTGGCATGAGAGTCAGGCAAATTTTCACAAAGAGCAGAGAAGAGGAAAAAGTCTGGACAGTGTTCCATCATTTTAAAATTTGTGTCCCCCTTGAAAAACAAATGAACAAAGTTGTTGTTGTTTAGTCGCTAAGTGGTCTGATTCTTTTGTGACCCCATGGACTCTAGCCTGCCAGGCTTCTCTATCCATGAGATTTCCCAGTCAAGTATCCTGGAGTGCATCGCCATCTCCTACTCCAGGGATCGAACCTGCATCTCTTGCATTTCTTCGCAGGCAGATTCTTTACCGCTAAGACACCAGGGAAACTGTTATGTAAACAATGGTTGTTCAGTCACTCAGTCGTGTCTGACTCTTTGAGACCCCATGGACTACAGCACACCAGGCTTCCCTCTCCATCACCATCTCCTGGAGTTTGCTCAAATTCATGTCCATCGAATCAGTGATGCCATTCAACTAACTCAACCTCTGTCACTCCCTTCTCCTTCTGCCTTCAATCTTTCCCAGCATCAGGGTCTTTTCCAATGAGTCTGTTCACATCAGGTGGCCAAAGTATTGGAGCTTCAGCTTCAGCATCAGTCCTTCCAATGAATAAAATGAATAAAACATAACTTAAAATTTCAGAATAATCATTTTTATTTGATTTTCCAAGTGTAAAATTATATCTGCTATTGCTTCTAAGTTGCTTCAGTCACGTCCGACTCTTTGTGACCCCATAGATGGCAGCCCACCAGGCTCTGCTGTCCCTGGGACTCTTCAGGCAAGAACAGGAAGTGGGTTGCCATTTCCTTCTCCAATGCGTGAAAGTGAAGTCACCCAGGTATGTCCAACTCTTAGCGACCCCATGGACTGCAGCCTACCAGGCTCCTCTGTCTATGGGATTTTCCAGGCAAGAGTACTGGAGTGGGGTGCCATTGCCTTCTCCGACTAAGTAATCTTATATAATGCATGGAAGATTTTTGGTCTGAAGTATGGGTTATCTTGCCAGGGGTTTTCCTGAGGCTTGGAGGTGGGGACTGGTGGGTAGAGACTACTGGAATTGTCCACTTTCCTACTCTACAGGGGGTTCAACTTTATAAAACCTCCTGACATTTTGATTCTATTAAGAGTGTGTGGGATTCAACCAAGGGAATGAATTTGGCAGTTATCCCAATGACTTGATTAAGGGGAACAGTCAACTGGAATAATTCCATTTGATAAGCATATTTTCTTTCTTCCATTCTAGTTTCCCTGCTACTTATGGAATAAAGTGGATGGTTTCCAAGTTTGAAGCTTGTGCATAGATCAGTTCTAATACTGGTGGAAAATTTAGAAACACAGAATGCTTTGCAAACCAGGTGATTATTTTTTAATGAGCTTTATTGTTTCCCCTTGTAAGCTGATTATACACATAGGAGAATCATTTGAAAGTGCTGTTTCTTTAACAGGATGATATCTTTCAGAGAATTCTTTCTATTACTTCTTTCAGCCAAAGAATAACTGAAAGTCAGCAAAATCTTTAGGTATTCATGATAATAATATCTTTATGCTATTATATCTAATTATATATATATATCATAAAATAATAAAACATCCTTGGAAAGAAGGCAACAGGGGATATTTAGTTAGGGGAAAGAGGATCAGGGAATATCCATTCTTCATTATGAAAGGATATTTGCATTTTGCTTATTACCTGAAAACTGCTGTCATCTTGGAATTACAGACTCAAGGGAGTAAGAATAGTCCACGATGGGTCAAAAAGAAGTAATATTAAGCAGCAAACAAATCTTATGTGATTTCTTTAGACATGAAGTTCTTTATAGTTGGGGGAGGACAGAGGAAAGGCAGGTCTATTTATCTCACCACAGACCTTATATTTTTTTTTAAAAAATCACAGTGACTTTTACATTTAAACTTACTTCCCTGGTGGCTCAGAGGGTAAAGCTCAGATGGTAAAACCCAATGTGGGAGACCTGGGTTCAATCCTTGGATTGGGGAGATCTCCTGGAGAAGGAAATGGCAACCCACTCCAGTATTCTTGCCTGGAAAATCCCATGGATGGTGGAACCTGGTAGGCTACAGTCCATGGGGTCGCAAAGAGTCAGACATGACTGAGCAACTTCAATTTACCTTTTACGTTTAAACTCAAATTTTACTTTGAAATAAAAGGACATTTTCTTGCATAGAGTTCTATATTTTTAGAAATTTACTTTGGATCCTCAAACATGTCTACAAATTTATACTTTATCACCTCAGGATAGAATGACCTTTGAAACAATTAAGAGAAACCAGTTTGCCTTCTCTGGGATTATAACCTGTAGATATTTTTCCAGAGTAAAAAAAAACCTTGTTTTCAAACAGTCATGGTATTAAATTAGAAATGAACATTAATTTAAAACATACAATATTTACAGGTTATGTTTGCCAATATTTATTTGTTTGAAACTTAAAAAGCAAAATCCTAGGAATTTTAGAGGATACAAACTGCCAACCCCAGAGAGACAAATTCACCCTTTAGGAATAAATAGTTAACCTTTGGCTTGTAACTACTCCATAGTAATTACAATAGGAACAGTATCACCAGCCCTAGAGGTCGCTCAAAATTTACAAAGTTTTTCAGGTTCAGAATCTTAATTAATATTTCAAACAGCATATTTTGAGATTATCAGATAGTATCATTACCTTCATTCTTAAAATGTGGAAGCTAGAGCAGATAGAAGTTAAATAACTTCTCTAGGGTCATCCAATCATTACCTAGAGAAATGAGGACTTCAAAGGTATTCCGATTCCGAAGCCTTTTCTCACCATGAAATGATGTTAACCACTTTTAAAAACAGCTGCAGACCCTTCAAAACCATCATATTTGAGTGCAGTCTGTTTGAGATATTGGGCACAACCTAATCATACATGTCCCCTTCCTTCTCTCTAGACAAGAATCTTCTAATAAAATATCTGCAGCTAACAGAGGAAGTTATATGAGTAAATATATTTAGGAAGCAGATTTTCCAAACAGGTTAAATCCTGAGAAACAACTGTTTTTAATTGCTTTTGTGACTGCTCTGGGCTCCACATAAACAGATGGACACCTAAGTACCTAGCATGTCTTTAGCACATTGTAGAAATGGTATCATGAAAAAGTATGTGAAATACTGGAGCAGTAATACAGACATGGGCTTCCCTGGTGACTCGGTGGTAAAGAATCTGCCTGCCAATGCAGGAGTCCAGTGTTTGATCTCTGGGTCAGGAAGATCCCCTGGAGAATGAAATGGCAACCCACTCCAGTATTCTTGCCTGGAAAATTCCATGGACAGAGGAGCCTGGTGGGCTGTCCATGGGGCTGCAAAAGAGTCAGACAACAGCTAAGGAGACTTAGCAATTAGACAACAGTTACAAGCATCCTGACTCAGCAATGACTTTTCCTTCTGTTGATTCAAACTATGATAAGTGTAGCTTCATGCACTTCCAGAGATGATCAGAATGATTAAATAACTATTTTTTGACATGATATGTCTACATTCTGCTTTGGGTCCATGCCTGCCACTCCAAAAGAATTTATTTTTCTACCTTTCAAAACTACCTGTTCTCTGATGGAAAACAGGACTACTTAATGATCTCACTCTTCATTTTTTTTTGGAAAACCTTGGACTTTTTATTTCGTATTGGGGTATAGCCAGTTAACAACGTTGTGATAGTTTCAGGTGAACAGGGAAGTGACTCAGCCATACATATACATGAATACATTCTCCACCAAACCTTATATCCATCCAGGCTGGCACATAACATTGAGTAGAGTTCCATGTGCTATTGAGTAGGTCCTTGTTAGTTATCCATTTTAAATATAGCAGTGTGCACATTACCTTCCCAAACTCCCTATCACATTTGCCTTATTCTTTCTTTTTAAAGGCTAGTACTCCAACCTTGAGGATGATGCTGATCAGGGCCTTGAGAGAAAATACAAGTCCCCCCCAGGAAGTCACTTCCTCTGCTATCTGCCTGGGAGACCAATAACTAGTCATGACTTGGGGACATGATATCCAGCTGGGGAGGTGCTGGACCCACTAGGGAAGGACAGGGACTGAACAGATGAGACACAGAATCTACTCAATGCATGCAGGCAGTCTCGAGGAGAGAACTGTTGAGAGTGTGCCAGATCAAGTGGAATGGAATATAATGCATGATATTTGATGTAATGAAATACAAGTTTATCGATACAGGGATCCCCCTCTCCTGACACAGGATTTAACGCTGGTAGGGTCCCCTGAGGATGATACTAATATATTGCTGGACTGACTTCAGAAACTTTGGGGAAATAATAGCTCACTCTTATTGAAGTAGAAATTCCAAAACTCCCTGGTAAGTGGTTGAGCAGGGGGTTAAGAGGTTCACAGAAGAAGGCATGCCAGAATGGATATGCTATATAAGGCCAGAAAGCCTACCAGCTGTAGGAGAGCCCAAAAGAATGCAGCTTACCAAGCCCACAGTAGGTGTACTGATGAGGGGGCACCAGTGTTATTGTGGGGCTCAGTGATGTTGTCTTCTGGAGGCCAGGGCTGGAGCTTAGGAGTAGTTCTATAGAACTAGGCTCCTTGAAAGTCATGGAGCTAACAGAAGCCAGGTGATGGAATTTAACCTTCCAAAGTGAAGGAGATGTGATTATCATAATGAAGAGCACTGTAGGAGTAGCAAGTAGAAGAGCCTGAACCACCAGGAGCTATGAAGGAGGTTAATGGAGCATGATGTTCCTAGGGTAAGATAGCTGGGCAGACAAGAAGGGCATTGTCCCGTGTAACCTACAAAAATTATCAGGATAGATAATTAGGAGGGTGAGGGCCAACAGCCCAATAAAATGTCACAATCCTTAGCCTAGTTTCTAGAACTGAGCCAGTTTTCAGACACAGTCAAGGGCAGGCTGTGTCCCCATGAGGATGGACCGCTGCCATACCACAGCAGGTAGAGGCACTGATGACTCTTTCCAGTTCTTTTCCAAAAGGGGTCTACAGCCATTTACTAAGTAATTATACTCTGGGAAAAAAGGATGCACCCAGACATTCTGAGAAATGTTGAATCTAATACCTGACTTGATATTGAAGTCAAAGACCTATGGCCTCATGCTGAACTCTCTAGTTAGATTAGCGGCGCATGTTGGCCCAGCAGTAAACAGAGTTCTGTCTCATGTCTGGCTCATGTGGGGCCCATGGATTGACAAAGTGCTTACTTCCTCAGGCCCTGAAGGTATAATTGGAGTGGACAGATTTGGCATTTGTCTGAATGCTCCTTTGGATTCCTTGGCTGGTTGGTAAGAGCTATCACAGAGTGGGAAGGCCAAGTCCAAGCCTCTAAAATGCCTTTGCTGGCCAAAACAGTGAACCTAAAACAATTTCATATCACTAGAGAAATGACAGAAATTTGTGTGACCCTGAAAGATGTAAAGGATTCCTAGGTAGTGGTCTCTATCATGCCTACATTTAATTTACTGACCAATTAAAAAGGATGGCTCCTACATAAGCCAGAAAGAGCCTGGCAGATGACGTTGGGCAACTGCAAACATAAACAAGTCATACCCAAATAACTGCAATTGCAGCTGCTGTTTATATGTGGTAGTGAGCAGTGGGGGCTGCTTTAGGAGGTCTGCAGGGAGTTGACACACCAGGGATGTCTTCAAGTATATTGACTGATGTTAAGGATCCAGCTAAAGTTGAAGGTGGTGAATGAATGATTGTATCTATTCTCTGATGTGGTGAGGTTTAATGATCAGAAACCTAGATATAGGGTCTAAACTGCTGTGCTTGTTTCCTGGGTTGCTGTAACAAAGTTCCATAAACTAGATGGCTTGGGCGACTTCCCAGGTGGCACTACTGGTAAAGAATACCACTTGCCCATAAAGGAGACATAAGAGACGTGGGTTCAATCCCTGGGTTGGAAGATCTGGAGAAAGGAATGGCAACCCACTCCAGTATTCTTTGCCTGGAGAATCCAATGGACAGAGGAGCCTGACAGGTTATAGTCCACGGGGTCTCAAAGAGTCAGACAGGACCATTAAAGCTCCTTAGCATGTAAATCAATAGGAATGTTCTCTCCTGTGGTTCTGGGAGGCTAGAAGTCTGCAGTGTCAGTAGATCTATGCTGTCTTTGAAAGCTCTAGAGGAGGATGCTCCTTGCCTCTTCCAAGCTTCTGGTGGCTCCTGGCAATCATTGGTATTCCCTGGCTTCCAGTTGTGTAACCCCAACCTTCACCTTTACACGATGGTCTCCCCTCAGTGTCTTCTCTGTTGTACGTTCATGTAAGAAAAGCCTACACTCATCTCCTAGGCTCTTCCTCTACACTCACACTGCTACTGCACTCACAAGACTTATGACACCAGTTGTGTATGGGGTCTTCTTGTATCATACAAGTCTGTGACACCAGCTGGGTCTCCTACAATTTAACTCACTTTTGACATTATCTATTTGGAGACTGTGTCAGGTCCCAAAGGTTACGGACTCAGTCCCACAAGACTCAATCCATCCCACTTTTGATGTCAATTGCAAACGATAAGTCCCCAGGTTATCCACAAATTCTGTCTGACTTAGCTATGAACTGGAGATTCTACGGCCCCCTCCTCGAGTTAGATTAATTTGCTACATCAGTTCACAGAACTTGGGAAAACATTTACTTAGCTTTTCCAATTAATCAAAAATCAGATAAAAGATACAGATATCCAACCAAATGAGGACCTCATAGGTGAGGTCTGAGAGGATCCTGAGTGCTTCTGTTCCGATAGAGGTGGGGGTGCCATCTGAAAAATGGATGAGTTCATGAACCTAGAAGCTCCCTAAACTTTGTACTATTGGGATTTTTATGGCAGCTTCCTCACATTAGGCATGATCAGTTATTAACTTCATTTCTAGCTCTTCTCCCTTCTGAAGAAGTGAAGAGGGCAGGGCTGAAAATTTCAAGCTTCTAATCATGGCTTGGTCCTTCTGATGATTAAGCACCCATCCAGGAGCCCACTCAGAGTTAACTGTTTAGAACAAAAGATGCTCCTAGTACTCTTATCTCTTTGGAATTTACTAGGGTTTTAGGAACCCTGTCTCTGGCCCAGGGTCAAAGGTCAAATATTAGAACAAGAGATACTCTAGTGTTCTTATCACTAGGAACTGGGAGCAGGTGTGTGTGTGTGTGTGTGTGTGTGTGTGTGTGTGTGTGTGTGTGAGAGAGAGAGAGAGAGAGAGAGAGAGAGAAAGAGAGAGAGTGTGTGTGTGTGTGTATAATGTGATTTTGACACCTTACTTCTGAGGTGGAGTCTGTGTTTCTGTTCCTTGAACCTATTTTTGTTTATTATCCTTTAGATTTATTCTGCTTTTGAACACTGACAGTTTTACAAAGGTCTGTTTTTGCCACTCCCTGTTTCATTTGGCGGTTATTTCCTCTAGGAATACACCTTTTGTATTAGACAGAAGGGCAGCTTTGTATTTACGTCTTAGGCAGTACATGGAGTAGGCTTTGTGGCTAATGTAAAAGTGGCACTACACTACATGATTTAAAAGCCAGGTCATAAAATTCAGTAACTGCCACCTGGCTTTTCTGGGAAGTTTGTTCTCAGAACTCAGCCACAATATTCTGAAGAAGCCTAGGACTCCACGTGGAGAGAGCACAAACAGGCATTTTGGCCAGTAGCTCAGCTGATGTCCCAGCTAATAGCCAGCTAATAACTGATGTGTGAAAGTACTTTCAGATGATTCCAGGCCCCAGCTGTCTAGTCACCTCAGCCCTCACATCTTTCCAGCTGAGGCCCTAAACATTGTGGAGCAAAGATTAGCCTTTCTTGCTCTGACATTTCTGAATTTCTAACTTAGAGAACCTGTGAGCACAATATAGCAGCTCTTTAGTTACACTGTTAATTTGGAGGTGGTTTATTAAGCAGCAATGGTACCTAGAATAGGTAGGGGGGAAATAGAGTATTCAATAAATAGTTCTGGAAAAAAAAGTAGGTAGACATTTGAAAAATAGAATCCATATCTCATACCAAAATAAATTTCAGGTGGGTCAAAAAGTGAAATGCAAAAACTTAAATGAAAACATTACTAGGATACAGTTAGAGAATTTAAAAAAGAAAGCTTAGAAGGAAGATTCGTCAAAGTGTGATATAAAATTCTGAAATTATGAAAGATCAATAAATATGACTTCATAGAATAATATGTTGCTTGGGAAAAAATCTTAATCAAAAATCATAAGTAAAGTCAAACAATCTTGACTATATGAGGGGTCAGTAAGGAAAAGACCAACAACCTAGTAGAAAAGGGGAATAATGAAAAAAATAGTCAATTCACAGAAAAAATTAACTGCAAACTCTTATATAAAGAATGTCAATCTTACTCACTGAGAAATGCAAACAAACACTACAATGAGATACCTCTTTTCACCCAATAGACAGGCATAAGTAAACTTGAATCATGAAATCTGGGAATTAAAAGTACGGGTCCTGGAAATCAAAGTTGACTGACTGATCTTGCGCAAATTTGTTAATTTTTGCCTGCCTCAGTTTCCTTATCTGTAAAATGGTGATGATAACAATCATACTTATCACTTACGGTTTGTGAGGATTAAGTGCTTTAATGTACGTAAGCCATTTATAACAGTGTCCAGAATTATAGTAAGGTATTATTACTGTTAAATTGAGAGGTTAGGGTTGGGAACTGGAACACTTATGCACTGCTTAAGTCAGAGCAAATTCATTTACTCCAGGTAAAGGGCCATTTGCCAAGATCTTTAGAAACTAAAGAGCTTCCCTGGGGTCTCAGATGGTAAAGAATCTGCCTGCAATGCAGGAGACCTGGGTTTGATCCCTGGGTTGGGAAGGGAATGGCTACCCACTCTGGTACTCTTGCCTGGAGAATTCCATGGACAGAGGAACCTGGTGGGCTATAGTCCATGAGATCACAGAGTTGGACACAACTGAGCGAATAACACTGGACTTTTATCAATGTCTATTAGAGATATCTGTGGCTTGAAGCTTTTGCTCAAAAGAAGTATCTCTTGATTGTTTGCCAGACAGGTCTGTTACCAGCAGCTGTTTCCCAGCCAGTCCCAGTCATGGCTTACTGCCAGAGAGCGGCAGAGCATGTGTGAGTGAATCCTTAAAGTTCTTTTCATCTCTGCCCGTGAGTACTCTCCCATGTTTCTAGGATAGCAACTGCTAGAGGGCAGGGCCACCCATTCTGCTCACCTGGCAGCCTCGCTCTAAGCTTCCCTGTGGACAGATAGACCAAGGCTAACCTTGTGACCTACAGAGTCCTCATTCCCTGTCTTGAAAGACATAACATTTACAAACATAAAATTAATATACATTTGATAATTTGTGACTTAAAAGGTTCAAATATTTCTACTCTGATGAAAGTGTAAAAATAACCAGGATGAATACTTATGCAGTATTTTTTCATTTTGTCAACTTGCATTCTGATGAAATATCTTTGCAGGTGCAACTGTATATGATTGAGGAGTAAAGACATGACATTCATAACCTATTATAGATCACTTGCTATTTATAGTGTCTCAGAAGTTAAAACACAACATATCTTTACTGATTTCCTTCCTCAGCATCATTCTGTGATTTGCTTTCTTCTTGGCCCTCCTTTCAGCTATATTCCTTCTTACATACTGGGATGTCCCTTATTTTTAAAAATACATTTGAATCTATTTCCTAATTTACTGTTTCCTATGTTCAAAATGTACATATCTGAATTACATTTCAAATGTATATTATTGTTATCCCTTTTAAGCTTTTTCTTTTTTAATCTTATCAATTCCAGTGCTTCCCAAATGGTTTCTGGCAATATTGGGGGATCTTGGCTTATTCTCATGCATAGAAGGGAATCCATAAAACTGATGGATTAGGAACTGATGTTCGAATAATTTCCAGTTTATGACTCATAGTCAATCTATCTCATTTTTTCCTATACACAGATCTTACACAACTAACAAAAGCCATGTTTCAAAGTCATCTGGATCTGTGGTCTCCTTTCCATTAACATCTCTTCCTTATCTTTCAAATCTCTGTGCAAGCATTTCTTCCTCAGGGAATCCTTCACTGATCACATGCTGCTACAGACTAATTCACTCCTACTACAGACTGAGTCAGACATTCCAGTTATATATTCTGCCCTCTTATACTATTTCTTTTTTACCATACTGTTTATTATAATTTTCTTCTTCCAGTTCTCAGCACTAACTTGATTAATATCTATCTCCCTGCTCTAGACTCAGATTTTTTGAGAAGACTAATAGTCTTGCCCCCATATATCCTGAGCCTAGAATAACTCTTGGCTCATAGAGATTCAACAAATATTTTGTGACTAAATGAATAAAGAAGTAAAAAAGTGAATGAATGACTAAAGTCCCCAGAACCGTGACCAGTATATGATGGCATGTAATAAAATGGTAGTTAACATTATTATTGCTGGTTTCCATTCCAGAGCAGATCAATTTACTAATTATTTCAGTTTGCTGCAAACTTGATGGTGACATCAGAAACTAAAAGTTACGTGCTCCTTCAAATATGTTCCTTCTTATTGTTGAATTCTTGCCTATAGTGGTGCAATATACAAATATGTAGAGACATAAAGATACATGTGTGTATGTGTACATGTGAATGTGTATCAATAAAGAATAAATCAACAAATTTTTAGATGCAAAAATATGTGAATAATCTTTCTAGTTAGTAATCACGCATATTAAACATATTTTGATTTCATTTCATTTCATTAATAAAATTTTAGTATAAATTTTACCAGTTCTTATCAGGATTTCCAAAATCAAGAATATATGGCTAGAAGTAAGTAAAGTTAATTATTTATATCTTTTATGGAAAAGTTTGATTTTGTTCTTTTTAATTTGAACACTTTAGTAGAAATTACAAGTTCAAGGCTTACATTTTTCTTTAGAATAAAGTATGATAATCTCAATAATAAGAGGAATCTCTGGATAAATAATTATTTTTCTGCTAGAGTAAAGTTGATTTCCGTTTGATTCTCAATTTGGTAACAGCAAGGACTCAGAACATAGAAAGTTTGAGATTTGTGATTGAATACCATTCCATTATTACATTTGATTTCTTAAAATAAATTTAGACAATGAAGATTTTGAAAGCATCCTTTCCCCATTGAAATAATTTTCTAAATAGAATATTTACACACAGAAATACTTTTATACATTTTTCTATAGGAACCATAATGTCACAGCTCATTCTGTCTTTTACTTGGCATGTTCAACTTTCCAGTAAACTTATTTAGCTTTCTTTGAATTGCAGAAATACAATTTGAAGATATGGCTGGACTTTTATTTCACCCCATCACTTTGTTTATTCAGTTCCTAGAAGCTGGCTGTACATCAGTCTCTTTCCCTTTCACTGCCATGGGCTTCAGTACATACTCTAGAGTTTGCTTTGCAAGTACAGTTTCTTGTGCCTGTGGGTTTCGAGTGGACGGCTCCTTAATCCTGAAATATCATTCTTCTCATTCTTTGTCTGACTAACTCTTTCCTTGGATATTACAGACTAATAAAAGAGGTTTCCATGATCCCTGTTCTAGTCTTTACACATGAAAGTAGAGGAACCCACTAAAATCAGATTATGGCCCAAATGCGGGGCATTCTTGAGAACAGAGCCACAAGTAAGATCCAAAGACAGTATGTAAAGTAAAGCTGGATCACAGAGGTTGTGGGAGGGGGTACTGAAAATAAGGAAGTCACTTCAAGGTTTTTCCTGACTCTGCTTCTTTCCAAGTGCCCACTCCATGCTTCCCTTTCTGTCTCTACCACAGTCCTCTGCTGACTCACCTTGCACAGTGTTCAATGTGGTCGCTGTCAGCTGCTCTTTCAGGGTCATGACTTTTCAGCTCTTATTGCAAAATTCTCAAGTGATAACAAACCTCAGCGCTCAAAACAGAGAAAACCCCAGTCGCAGCAGAGTGAATGGACAGGCTGGATTTCTGAGAGGCGTCTGATCAAATCAGTTGTGACCACAAGAGCAGGGCCATGTTCCAGGATGTGTGGGGCTGTACTTTCAGGTGGCTTTAAGGTGAACAGGTTTTCTAAAGTGGACCACAGGAGGTATAAGCGATAATAATCATTAGGACTATAACCCTCCAGTTTGGGACTGGTATCTTTCTATGGGCTCCCAAAACACTGTGCCACCCTTTGGTAGCTCTCAACATACTATATCACAGTTATGGTTAGTGGATATTTCTGGCTTCCACACTTAGCTAGGAGCTTCTCATGAGGATGGACCATCCTTGTTTTTCTTCTTTATCCCAACGCTTCTAGTACAGTCCTTAGTATACAGTAAGTAATCAATAAATTGTTTGTGTGTTCCAGGCGGCTGATGGATTAGCATTCAGTATGCACAGCTGGCCACCGGATGGGAACAGCTGACTCGTTGGAAAAGACCCTGTTGCTGGGAAAGATTGAGGACAGGAGAAGGAGACAACAGAGGATGAAATGGTTGGATGGCATCGACTGACTCAATGAACATGAGTTTGAGCAAACTCCAGGAGATGGTGAAGGATAGGGAGGCCTGGGATGCTGCATTCCATGGGGTCACGAAGAGTTGGACACGACTAAGCAACTAAACAGCAACAACAACAAAGCACAGTGGCGATCTACCTTTCATACTGAATATATTTTTTGTGATTAGTAATTAACCAAATATGTTAATATGGTAATTTCATATTTTTTGTGATTAGTAATTAACCAAATATGTTAATATGGTAATTTTGTTCTGGAGTCCTAGAGTCCAAAGGCTGTGTTTTCCACAGAAAAAATCTCCGGTTTTCTGCTGACCAAGTGGAAAGAGATAGTCACCACTGCCTGAACTGGGGAGAGGATCTGGCCCTCTAACTGCTCCTCAAACAGACTTTGAACCAATACGTCCAGTTTTTAGTCCTACCTTCACATCCTCTGACAGAAGTACCTGGTGTAGCCATTTTATGTATAAATCTGGTTACGTCTTGGTTTTCTTTACTTCTGGTTTAAGTTTTATTTGATCTGTTAAAGCATTTATCAAGTGTCCATCTGTTTTCCCATCCAATTATTCTGTAATTCTAGTCATGTCTTGCCAATTTTCTTTGTCCCTGAGGATTTATGCCTGAAAAAACAAACAAACAAACAAAAAATGTTCTTTTGGCTTAGTGTAGTTTTAGGAGAAAAGTGGATGTAAATGTATATGTTTGACCTGTCATCTATTTCCAGACGTCCCTGTTTGCATTATTTCTTTTTTGAAAAAAATTTAAATATCAGCTTCATTGAGGTACACTTCATACAGTAAAACTCTTTGATTTTAGGTCTGTTATTCCAAGAGTTTTGATAGATACATGAAGTCACGTAACCATGAAAATCATGATGTAAAGCACTTCTATCACTCCAGAGAGTCCCTGTGTGCCTGTTTATAGTCAGTTTCCTCCTCCCATCCTGATCCTGGCAGACACAGACCTGCTTTCTGTCACTACAGTTTAGCCCTTCTAGAATTTCCATAAAAACTGTTTATGATATTCTCTTATCATTTTAATGCTTGTAGAATTTGTAGTATTCGTGTCATCTGCTTCATAACATAGGAACTGTGACTTTTCTCTTTTTCTTTCTGATAAGTCTAACTAGAGGCTTATCAATTTTATTAAGCTTTTCAAAGAGACATCTTCTGGTATCATTGAGACTCTTCATTTATTTCTGTTTTTTATTTCATTAATTTCTATTCTTCACTTTGTTTCTCTTACATATAACAGTCCTTAGCTGCCTATTATTAATATGATGAAGAAACATTTTTAATATATTTTGTCTAATTTTATTATAGTGGTAATGTAAGATTCCTTTGATTGCCAATTCTCTTATTATTAGTTAGGGCATTGCTTTGAATGTTTTCTTGGTCATATGCTTTTCCATTTCTGGTAAGTAGCTGGTAATTTTTTTTTTAATAGAAAGAATTGAGTTGCCATTTTTTTAGCTGTCTGCAATTTTCAAAATATCATTAACTTTAAATGATTATAAAGTTTCTTACAAATTAAGAAAGATCATACTTTATCTCTCATTTATTCAATCTTCTAAAAAATGTTTGAAAGACCAGGAGCTATGAGGTAATTTTTTACAATCACCTATATTCTTTCATATGCATTTATGAGGGTTTTTATACATGCGTGTATATTTATCTTTTAGAAGTTTTTTATTGGAATAAAATAAAATGCCCCCTTTTTATACAGTTTTTCCAATATTTTGGTTTCAGATATCTTAAGGTATAAAGAGGAAAAGCTTTTCCCTCTCACTATTCTCCATAGTATGAGGGTTAACAGATCTTTCCTACACCAGGCCAGACTTAAGCATCTGACAAATTGGTTGATGTCACCAGCACAGTGAGGAAGAGGACATTCTTATTCTTTGGGGCCCACAGCTGCAGCATTCCTCCTGTCTCCCAGATTTTAGCCTATCCTGCAATGGTGGTATCTTTGTAGCAAATTTTCCCTCAGATGAAAGAGAAGAAAGGCCATGTGTTTGTCTCAGGCTTGGTCCTCTGTTTCCCACGATCACACTTAAATAAGCAGCTTTGCTGACCACACCAGCAGAAAAAATGAGATGCCCTACATTAATGAATCAAACAAAAAGTCAGAATCTTTCCTATATACATGTTATATGTGTTTATATGACTTGTAGGGGTTAAAATGGATAGTAACTTTGAAAAGAATGATGAATGAAATGATTTTTTTTTTTTCCCTCTGTGAAGGATCGGATACCTGCCACTAAAATTCTCCACCTGCCTCAGAGATGGGAGAGGAAGATAAGGCAGGCAGCCTTGGCTTTATATGCCTAATATACAAAGATAAAGGATTATCAGTTTTCAACTGCAAAAATATAGTTATAATATCTACCTCAAAGATATATATTGTAAAATCTATTTCAAAGACAGGTATTGTTAAGAGAGAAAACAATTTCTAAATTTCTTAAGCTCCCACAAACAAATTAAGAATGAGGCCTGAAAAGAATTGAAAGTTCAGTGTACTGTAAACCAGGGGAATATAGAACTCAAGAGATGATGTATAACAAGTCCCTGCTACACTGCAATGAGAGAAAGTTGACTCAGATTCTGTGAAGCGTGGAAACAGAAGGGGGAGACGGAACTGCTCAGATAGACACCTTCATGAAATTCTGACCTTCTGTGAGCTGAAATCCTGGGTGGGAAGATAAGCATTAGGTAGGCTGAGCAGAATGCCTGAAGCAGAAATGCTTCCACCCTACATTCTGATTGGGCCTCTGTTGGCAGAATGTTCCCCTCATCCACATGGAGAGGGCTTCTTCCAAAAGAAAAACAGTTAACACATTGTGGCCAGTCAGAATCTGAGGTAGCACCCTGAACCTTCACTGGCTCTCCTGTAGGAAAGGAGCAATACTGAACTTCTCACATGCCTTTTGGGGATGCTGAAGTTACCTCAGTTGAGAGCCAGTAGAGTTACCCAGGGGGCATTATAGTAAAGATCCTTACTTGTCACTTGTGCTCAATCATTCATTTTTTCTGGCTCTTTGAGACCCCATGGACTATAGTCCGCCAGGCTCCTCTGTCCATGAGATTTTTCAGGCAAGAATACTGGAGTGGGTCACCATTTTCTTCTCCAGAGGATCTTCCCCACCCAGGGATTGAATCCCTGTCTCCTGTGTTGGCAGGTGGATTCATTACCACTGAGCCACCTGGGAAGCCCTAGTCAGAGATAAGATGACCCTAACTCAGAAAGCTAACTGCTTACACCATGTTTGAATGGAAGATGTGGCTGTATTCAGCAGCGGTTGCAGCCCTACCATGAGCTGAGGTAGAATTTAATCAGCTCTGAAGGATTTCTGAGCCTTGTTGGAGCAAGAAGATGAGTCAGGCATTCACCAACCACACTCTAAAGCAGCACTCTATTATAACCACTACAGCAACTGTGCACGCGTGCCTGCTCAGTCGCTTCAGTCAGTCATGTCCGACTCTTTGAGACCCTATGGACTGTAGCCCACCAAGCTCCTCTGTCCATGGGATTTCCCCAGGCTAGAATACTAGAGCGGGTTGCCATGCCCTCCTCCAGGGGATCTTCCTGACCCAGAGATCGAACATGCATCTCCTGCATTGCAGGCAGATTCTTTACCTACTGAGCCACCTGGGAAGCCCCCCCTAGAGCAACTACCAAGAAAATAACTTTAGAAAAGCTAAAATTCAACAGAGGAATTACCATGATATAATAAAACACATTTAAAACAGAAGTTTAAAGAAGTGAAGGAGAAACAGAAAGACAAAAAAAGATATGGGTCATAGAGAAAACAAGTAGCAGAGTGGCAGGCGTGAATTCAGATTATTTGGCAACCCCAGGTTTTGTTCAAAATGAGGTACAAAAGAGACAATGGGGTGGGGAGCAGCGGTAGCAGAGACCATAGAAAACCAGAAAGTTAAGACTGTACTGCAGTTCCCTTTAGATGGGGTCTGCACTTGCCATTTTTCCACAGTTTCTATGACTTAATTGCATTCACTTTCTGATTTTGTTACCTGACTGACAGCGAGGTGTTTTTCCTCTATCCCAGAGGAGTCAGTATCTCTTCCCGATACCCTGGGTTCTCCCTTAGTAGATGCATATCCAGTGGGGGCTCTCAAATGTTCTCAGAAATTATGCTTAGATTATATTTAAATCATTCGTAGTTAAATTACATTTAAGTATTTTAATCATGCATAATTTATGTAAAAATTAAAGCATTTAATTCTCTCTCTTACAGGGGTAGGGAGTGGGTGATTTAAATATGGAAAGGATCCATTTAGATTTTTATGTAAAGTTAGAGAAATGTAAAAAATTTTATTGACATTTAGGGGTAGTATAATTTTATGTATTATTTGTAACTCCAGTTTATAAATGAGGAAACCAAGGAACAGAGAATTCTTGTACTCTATATAAGGTCATGTTGTTAACCAAGCTTCCTGCAGGGGGAATATTTTCACGTTTACAAAAAAGGAAGAGAAACCAGGATGTCATACAAAACTTTAAAAATGAATTAATGTCATGGAAAAAAGTTTTTTTCTACATCTCATAAAGATGAAAGAGACTTGTGGTTTTTTTTCATTTTTGACTGGCCTAGATGTCTTCCGTGTTTCACTGGAGAACTGGAGGGATTTCAGCTGGAGAAGCTTTGCAGCAGCTGCTAAAATAATTACTCTATCGTATATTTCATTTTTAAAAAACTGAGCAAAGTTGTTTCTCAACTTCGAGAAGCCTTAGTTCCAAACACAGATAACAAGTTGGCTGCTCTTGGTATTCTGGTCTTATATCCCAGAGTTCCAGGCACCCAGGGGAGTGTTCCTGTATTTTTGTATAATACAACCTAGGGAATCATCAAATCTTACCCTCTCACCTTTACTGTCATCCTAGAATAGAATCCTCAGTCATTCAAGGCAGAATGGTTTAGGACCAAGGACGACACATTGATTGCCCACCTTTATACTAACTGGAGAAGTTTTGTTACAGTTTTATGTCTCTTGACCTTATTGTACTTTGGGTGTGTGGAGTGCTCACATATTTTTGAACAGTACAACCTGCTACTGCTGCTAAGTCGTGTCAGTCGTGTCCGACTCCGTGCGACCCCATAGACGGCAGCCACCAGGCTCCCCCATCCCTGGCATTCTCCAGGCAAGAACACTGGGGTGGGTTGCCATTTCCTTCTCCAATGCATGAAAGTGAAAAGGGAAAGTGAAGTCACTCAGTTGTGTCCGACTCTTAGCAACCCCATGGACTGCAGCCCACCAGGCTCCTCTGTCCATGGGAGTTTCCAGGCAAGAGTACTGGAGTGGGGTGCCAGTGCCCTCTCTACAGTACAGCCTGAGGAATCATCATACGTTACACTCTCATCCTTACTTCCATCCTAGATTAGAGTCTTCATTCGAGGCAGAACGGTTTAGGACTAAGGATGACATGTTGCTTGTTCACTTTTACACTAACTGCAGGCGTTTTGTTGCAGTTTTATGTCTCTTGACCTTATCACACTTTGGTGTGTGAGGCTATCCCTCAGACTACATTGAATATAAACAAGATGGAAGCAAGATGTGTCTATAGCTCAGTTTGTGGCTAAACAACGTGAGTGGCCTGCTCGATCCAGTTTTATTCTGATTTTAGAGTTTCAATTGGATTTTTTATAGTTACCCATAAAAGTCCCAGTTGGCATTAGGCAAGGCCTGAGCGTAAGGCAAAGGCCACATCCTGGTGGCCTGTGTGCCAGGCCCACCCTGCAGATGTGGTACGTTTTGTTTGGCCTTGAAAGTGGTTTAAAGAAATTGTTTTTCTGAATTTCATAGACAAAATTTTGCAATCTGGAGAATTCATACAAACATCTAAATTTCCTGTTTCTCCTAAAAAATCTGACTATCTGGCCACAGTGGGCACACTAGCCTGCTGAGTAAATGCCACCACCTTTGGCAGGACACAAACTCACATTCAAGAGGCTGCCTCACTCTTCTGTGTTCCTGCTTGTCCTGGATGTTTGAGTCCATGACCATGCAGTCCCCTCCACTAATGGGCTGAGTCTTTAAAATGATTTGTTGACTTGGGATGCAGACAATACACCTACTTTATTTGTTTTCCCAAGTTCAAAGCCATTGGGGATGTTTCTATTGTGGTGCTTTTAGAAGATCTGACATTCATTTGACCAGTCTCCATGGAGCAAATCTTTGTCCTTGAATCTGACTTTTGGGAACAGTCAAAGGAAAATTTAGAGCCAAGTTTGGGGTGAAAAATATGTGTGACCATGTAATAGTGAAACCTGTTTCTCTTGGGTGGTTTGGTTTGTAAGCTGACTCAAAGGTCATTAAGGAAAAAAAAGAGCTCAATCGTGCTTTGAGGCCTTTACTTCTTCCAGATGTCCATTACCCTTCTCACTGAGCTGTCATAATATCCTATGTGTGTTTCTATTATGCATCTGTGATTCGGGTTTTAGTTTTTTGTTTACTGCCCTCTCCTCTTTGATTAGACTGGGAGCCACTTGGGAAAGATATACTTTTGTTCATCTTTGATCTTGTTGGAGGCCAATGGCACTGTTGAAAGCCAAGAGACAGAATTGAGGGATTCATTATTGAATGAATGAATGAATCAAAGGACTTAAATGGAAAGCGTCCCAAGATAATTATTTTAAAGGGAACAGCAAACACTTTATATCCTAGGCATCTATTCTTATTAAAAAATAAATTTGCATACATTCCTGATATCAAAATGAATTTAAACATTTATTGATATTGGATTGTATAATTTTCCTTGTTCACTAACGTCAGTTCCGGTATTGAAAGTCACTGTTTTCCACTTGACAAGCAAAACTCACGTGACTGCACACTTGTGGTTTTCCTAACTGATGAGCAAGGAAGTGTGAAAGCTGTAGCATCAAAGGTCAATAAAAACCCACCAAGAATTATAGCCTACTGCTCGTGTCCTAGTTTGAACCGAAGTATTTCAGATGTTAAATTTTTTGGTAGCAGCAGCAACCTCAGGATAGCGCAGCGCTGACACTTTGAAGCTTTCGATGGAGAAAGTCACTAATAGATATTTCACAAGAGCAGCAGCTCCACCCCCAACACCGAAAATCACAGAAAATTAAACCTCTTATATGCTGCTGCATTTCTAAAATCAGGTGTTTTAGGTTAGATAGTCTTGAGCAGCGTAAGTATTCAGGGAATTCTTGTCTGTTTCTACGTAGGAGAAAAAGAAGGGTCGCTTCCCACCCCCGCGCTGTACCCTATAGCCTCTCTCCTTGTCCAGCCAGAAGCACAGAGGTCCGCCCCGAGTCCACTCTCCCGCCTTTGAGAAGCCGCACAGGCGGGCCGCATCCTCTCCGTCCACCCTCTCTATTTTGGGGCATCATGATCTCATGCCCTCTGCAGACCACACGCTGCAATTCCAGACCAGCCCGCGCCGCCAGGCCACGCAGGGCGATTCCTGCAAGTGTTCGGACGGTGCCTCAGGCGCGAGGTAGGCAAGGCTTGGAGGGGGGAGGTTAAAGACGCGCCCACGTAAAGGACCCAAAATAACCGACACGCTGAGTGCCCGAAATCAGACAGGAAGCCAAATAAGCCGGGGCGTTGAGTTGCTTTCCCCGCACTCGCAGCGCCGGGCGGCGGGCGCCCAGCCAAGGGTCTGGCGGCGAGGGGCGGGCGCGGCGGCGGGCGGGATGGGGCGGGGCCGGCCCGAGCCTATTAAAGGCGCGGCGGGGCGGCGGGGCCCGAGCGCCCGGGGCCACGATGGAGCGGGGCGGGAGCGCGGGGGGCGGGAGCCGCGGCGGCGAGGGCGGGCGCGGCCCCCGGGAGGGCCCGGCGGGGAACGGCCGCGACCCGGGCCCGGAGCAGCAGGCGGCCGCGTCGCTGCTGGCCCCCATGGACCTGGGGGAGGAGCCGCTGGAGAAGGCGGCGCGCGCCCGCCCGGCCAAGGACCCCAACACCTATAAAGTGCTCTCGCTGGTAGGTCCCCGCTGGCCCAGCGCGCGGGAGGGCGGGGAGGGCGGGGAGGGCGGCGCCCGCTCCTGCGCTGCGAGCGCGCGGTCAGCACCCGGGGCCCGGAGAGAGACAGCCGAGAGCCGCCCTTCGTCGCCTTCTGGCTCTCCTCTGCGGGTTTTTATCCGTGCTCATCAGCACCGAGCCTTCCCTTCCTCTCGGGGAAATAGCTCACTCTGGCTGGTATTACTGATGCTCGGAAGGAACCTGTTTGTGAAACCAGGTTAAAAATCATGATCTTAAGAAATCCCACCGCTTTCCCCCAGAGAGTACAAGGTCGTTCGTGGGGAAAAATGACCATCCAGAAAGTTGTTGGTTTTAGGATGATCGACAAGGTGGTTTTTTTTTTTTCAATTAAAAATTTTAATCTAATTTTTTACCTCTTTGGGGATATCCTTCCCATGTATTAACCGATTCCACTTGAAAGATGTAACAGAGCTCTTTGAGCTGTATCAGGAACTTTAGAAAGTACTTTTTCTCTTGGCTCTGCTTAGGAATTTCCTTGCAGCTGTTCAGAAACTCCATCAATATTCATGTTACGTGAATGTGAAGAAGTGTTTATGATTCGTCGTCCATTCTTCCAACCACGTTTTTTGTTGTTACAAAAGTACCCACTCGTCCTCCTCTGCCATTTCGTTGGTACAGTTGCAGGATCCACAATCAATTTCAGGAAATGTGGGGGTGGTTTTCCCTTCTGCATCTATGGCAGGAAGTACTGGACCCAGAATCCTGGGTTCTTGCTTTCATGGCCTTTATTAATTTCTGGGGCCTCCTATAACTTTCCCCAAACCTCAGTGTCTTCAATGTTAAAATAAGGACATCATCTCCATGTGCATTGCATAGGATTATTGTGAGGGTCAGGTGGAACGATGTATGTGGGGAAGTAAATTTGAAAACCATAAGGAGAGGTAATCATCTTATTGTATTTTGTGGAAGTGACATTTCCACGTAGAGTGTACCTTAAACTATATTGTCACGTAATGTTTTATGATTGGACAATGCAGTGTGGAGGACATCTTTTCTGATATTTGAAATCTTTCCTTTCATAAACTTTCCTTTTTCACTGTTTTGGGTGTCATGGAGATGATACAGTGCTTTGAGGAACCAACTTTCCTAAAGAGATGGTGTCATATAATTAGTACTTAAAAATAAGCCTACGATTCAAAGAGTAAGTGTCCCAAACCACATAATGTTTGTATCTCAAGATATATTTTGCATCATATCTCACTGTTTAAGAACACCTGGTACTTAACAGAACTCAGTCTTTTGAGTCACCATTTTTGTTTTTGTCAGATGGAAACCTTAGGTTTTGCAACACTGTTACTTAATATTTTTCAGTTTGGCTCAGGCATTCAATAATTGTACATTGAATCTGTATGTAACGCCCATGTGAAATCACTTCTATGTGCCTAACTGCAGTGTTAAAAGTTTGCTAAATTTGTCATTTGCTAAATTCAGTTTTAACATCTTTCCTATTCATTTACCTGTAAATCCACAGTAGGTATCAGCAGAGATCTACCTTGGGAACATGAATTTCAGTCTTTGACACCTGCAATCAGCTGGTCAAACAGCATTTCCTTTTACTCTGTTGATACAACTCTTGGCTTTGACATGGAAATTTCTTTAATATTGTTACAAGTAGGACAGTCATGAGAATTTTTAACACCATTAGGTGGGGTCTTTTGCTGTAACACATGTTGAATTGAAAAGAATTCTTACTTCATGTCTTTTGATGAAATACAATGGGCCATTAATATATAACCAAACTCACTGCTGTGTTTTTGAAACTCTTAATGGTTTCAGGTGAAAATGAAAACGCGGTGGCTCTGTGGTAAAGAATCTGCCTGCCAGTGCAGGAGATGGGTGTTTGATTCCTGGGTTGGGAAGATCCCCTGGAGGAGGGCATATGGCAACTGACTCCAGTATTCTTGCCTGAGAAATCCCACAGACAGAAGAGCCTGGAGGGCTACAGTCAGTCCATAGCGTCTCAGAGTCGAACACGACTGAAGTGACTTGGCACACACGCATGCATGCATCCATTCTTTCCCTTCCCTACTTCCGTATCCTTCTTCGTCTAGACTTTCCCAAATAATGCACGTCTAAGGGGAAAAGTCTCCAAAAGGAGCTTGACAGTTGTCACCAAAGAGCTCTGGGGCATGTCTTCTAGAGAGAAGCTGCAATTTATCAAATGGAACTTCTGCACACTTTTCATAAAGCTGAAGAAATGGGTTGACTAATTGCATCTGAGGTTGGGATTACGAGAGCCTAACCACTGAAGGGGTCTTCGGTTTTTATCTAGCAGGACTAACACAAGAGTTACCTTCTGGAGAGATAAGCAGGGGCCACAGGACTGTTGCCTTTTTCTGAAAGTGCTTGAGGTACACTTAAATGCTGGAGGGAAGTGGGAGTGGATGCAGAAGGCACAGTCCTGCCCTGCCTTGGCTTCTCCCCATATGATCCCTAGGCAGACCACAGGCTCTGCTCTGGAGACGTTGGCCCTGGTCTGTGGATGTACTCATGCCTAGGCACTGAGCCAGGCTGTGGGAAACTCCAGGAGGTCAAACAAATATATGCTTCAGTAGATATGTTACATCTGAATGCTTTTCCAGGTTCCACATTAAGCTCTGAACTGAAATGCCCGCTTCCACTAAGGTTGTTCCTGGACATTAATTTGAAATAGCTTTCCAGTTCCCTGGCAGGGTTTTCAACCACATTGCAATACACTTCTCTATTCTTCAGTTAGCTCTTCCACAGCATCATTTTGTGTCTGTGACCTTTTGCTGTCCTTATGAATACATATACCTGTGTGTGTTCGTAGGTGGCCTTGTGTGTGGGTGGTGGTGAGTGAAGACAACTTTCACCTTTTGGTGAAAGGGTTCTTTGTAAGTGGCAGAAGTTGCCCTTGTTTATCAGAAATTTGAGTGTAAAAGTTATTAATTCTGTTAGCGACTCTCTCCCTTCTTATAACACATCATCTTATTTCCAGACTACCACCTGGAGAATGCTCAAGATAGAGCTCTGCTGTTAATCCAACTTGAAATTGACATTGCTTTTTGGTTTGCAAAATTTTATATCTGCCTAGCCATAGTTGAGCATTTTACTTAAAAAATGACCTGCACATCTTAGGGTCTAGAAATGCCTCCTGTTTTCCCTTTATGGTGTTTTGTTTCACATGTTCTAATAAAGTGTACTCAAGGTTTCTAGGAACTCAGCAAGACTGTTGTGTTTACTGCTGGGCCTACGATACCTCACTGTCAGTGTCAGCTTTTGGTTGAATGAATGCAGTTCATTTTTACTTAGACTGAGCAACACTTTAACTTGGAAGAGGGCAAGCTAGGAAGACTGAATACACAACTATGTACTCATATAATCCATTGAAAGTCAGGAATCCAGATATAAATGCACTAATTGGGCTTCCCTGGTGCCTCAGATGATAAACAGTCTGCCTGCAATACAGGAGACCTGGCTTTGATCTCTGGGTTGGAAACATCCCCTGGAGAAGGAAATAACTACTCACTCCAGTATTCTTGCCTAGAGAATCTCATGGACAGAGGAGCATGGCGGGCTGCAGTCTATGGGGGCACAAAGAGTCGGACACGACTGAGTGACTGCTGCTGCTGCTAAGTCACTTCAGCCGTGTCCGACTCTGTACGACCCCATAGATGGCAGCGCCCAGGCTCCCCCGTCCCTGGGATTCTCCAGGCAAGAACACTGGGGTGGGTTGCCATTTCCTTCTCCAGTGCATGAAAGTGAAAAGGGAAAGTGAAGTCTCTCAGTCGTGTCTGACTCTTAGCGACCCCATGGACTGCAGCCTACCAGGCTCCTCTGTCCACGAGATTTTTCCAAGCTAGAGTACTGGAGTGGGTTGCCATTGCCTTCTCCAGACTAAGTGACTAAGCACGCAATAAGCATGCAATAGAGATGACACTTGTATCAATTCAGGGATAGGATCAAAATGGGAATGTCATTTATTTAGCACATAGCGAGATGGAAGAGGCAGTGAAAGAATGACAAACAAAAGTTCCCAACTAAGGTCAGCATACCTAAGAGGCCAGAGGGCCTTCAAGATAACTTGGATTCAGAATCAAGATCTAGCCACTGGCCATGCCCTTAGAAAGAAACAGCCCAAGTATGGTGCTCCTGCGGGCACAAGTAAGGTCGTCCTTCAGGTACAAATGAATCTCCTTTGCTTATGCCAAGGCCTCTTCTGTGACTTTGCTGTCACATCCCAAATTCCATTTTTGTGTGGTTCTTTTAGGGATCTGTTATCTTCAACATTGCTTTCTATGACTTCGTTTCCTTCTGCTTTGAGTCAGATTCTAGTCTTACTGTCTCTCACCATTTATATTTCAGCTGTTTCTACTTTGTTTGGCCTCTTAGGAATACACAGGTGCCCTTTCAACCCTTCTGGGTTTTTCCAGTCTATTCCCTCTACTTTTTCGTTACCTCTAGGCTCTCAGTTTTGCCATCTCCTGCCACATCACATCCTAATCATGACTCTGAAGAGAATCTCTGGAACCATATTGAGAGACCTCATGCATTTTCTATAATAAAGAACTGGGGACCAATAACCTTTTTAGAATATTTATAGATTTTTTTTAATCAACTTATCTTCCTCCAGGTAATTCTTTTTTTTTTTTCTCTCAGATTTAAGTATTAAAGGCAAATGAAAGTAGTTTTAAATTCAGTTTTGTTTTTGAGTCTGGTAAGTTTCTTTGCCAACTATCTGTGTCACTGTTAAGACATAGAAAATGTATTTCATCTATATAATGGACATTTTAGAGACGTCAAAGAACTTATCATGATTCATTGCTTTTTGGAGTGGAGGTAAGGGGGAAAGCCACTTCAGCTTTCAAACAACTTAGGAACAAAAACCTTTTGAAATACAACTTGTAATTAGAGATCTGCCTGTGGTTAAGATAAACATACTTCCATCAACCATGAAATATACCTCAAACAACAAAAAACAAGAAACCTTTTAGCAAATGAGACCAAGGCAGAACATAAATTACTCTTGTTAGTCCAAGCTCTGTGCAACAAGAACTGATATTCAGAAGGCTGACCCAATATGAAAACCCTTTGACATCAAACAAGAAGTAAGTTATGTATTTACCAAGGAAAGAAAGTATCAGTTCAGTTCAATTGCTCAGTCAGGTCTGACTCTTTTGCAACCTCATGGACTGCAACACTTCAGGCCTCCCTGTCCATCACCAACTCCCGGACTTTACTCAAACTCATGTCCACTGAGTCGGTGATGCCATCCAACCATCTCATCCTCTGTTGGCCCCTTCTCCTCCCGCCTTCAATCTTTCCCAGCATCAGGGTCTTTTCCAGTGAGTCAGTTCTTCACATCAGGTGGTCAAAGTATTGGAGTTTCAGCTTCAACATCAGTCCTTCCAGTGAATATTCAGGACTGATTTCCTTTAGGATGGACTGGTTGGATTTCCTTGCAGTCCAAGGGACTCTCAAGAGTCTTCTCCAACACCACAGTTCAAAAGCATCCATTCTTTGGCACTCAGCTTTCTTTATAGTGCAACTCTCACATCCATGTATGACTACTGGAAAAACCATAGCTTTGACTAGATAGATCTTTGTTGGCAAAGTAACATCTCTACTTTTTAATATGCTGTCTAGGTTGGTCATAACTTTTCTTCCAAGGAGTAACCATCTTTTAATTTCATAGCTGCAGTCACCATTTGCAGTGATCTTGGAGTCCAGAAAATAAAGTCTGTCACTGTTTCCACTCTTTCCCCATCTGTTTGCAGTGAAGTAATGGGACCAGATGCCATGATCTTAGTTTTCTGAATGTTGAGCTTTAAGCCAACTTTTTCACTCTCCTCTTTCACTTTCATCAAGAAGCTACTTACTTCTTCCCTTTCTGCCATAAGGGTGGTGTCATCTGCATATCTGAGGTTATTGCTATTTCTCCTGAATCTTGATTCCAGCTTGTGCTTCATCCAGCCCAGCATTTCTCATGATGTACTCTGCATTTAAGTTAAATAAGCAGGGTGACAATATACAGCCTTGACATACTCCTTTTCCTATTTGGAACCAGTCTGTTGTTCCATGTCCAGTTACAACTTGCTTCCTGACCTGCATCCAGATTTCTCAAGAGGCAGTTCAGGTGGTCTAGTATTCCCGTCTCTTTCAGAATTTTCCACAGTTTATTGTGATCCCCACAGTCAAAGGCTTTGGCATAGTCAATAAAGCAGAAATAGTTTTTCTGGAACTCTCTTGCTTTTTCGATGATCCAGTGGATGTTGGCAATTTGATCTCTGGTTCCTCTGCCTTTTCTAAATCCAGCTTGAACATCGGAACATTCGTGTTTCATGTACTGTTGAAGCCTGGCTTGGAGCATTTTGAGCATCACTTTACTAGTGTGTGAGATGAGTGTAATTGTGAGGTAGTTTAAGCATTCTTTGACATTGCCTTTCTTTGGGACTGGAATGAAAACTGACCTTTTCCAGTTCTGTTGCCACTGCTGAGTTTTCCAATTTGCTGGCATGTTGAGTGCAGCACTTTCACAGCATCATCTTTTAGGATTTGAAATAGCTCAACTGGAATTCCATCACCTCCACTAGCTTTGTTCCTAGTGATGCTTCCTAAGGCCCACTTTACTTCGCATTCAAGGATATCTGGCTGTAGGTGAGTAATCATACCATCGTGATTATCTGGGTAGTGAAGATCTTTTTTGTATAGTTCTTCTATGTATTCTTGTCATCTCTTCTTAATATCTTCTGCTTCTCTTAGGTCCATACCATTTCTATCCTTTATTGAGCCCATCTTTGCATGAAATGTTCCCCTGGTATCTCTAATTTTCTTGAAGAGATCTCTAGGCTTTCCCATTCTATTGTTTTCCTTTGTTTCTTTTCACTGATCACTGAGGAAGGCTTTCTTATCTCTCCCTGCTATTCTTTGGAACTCTGCATTCAAAGAGATATATCTTTCCTTTTCTTCTTTGCCTTTTGCTTCTCTTCTTCTCACAGCTATTTGTAAGGCCTCCTCACACAGCCATTTTGCTTTTTTGCTTTTCTTTTTCTTGGGGATGTTATTGATCCCTGCCTCCTGTACAATGTCACGAACCTCCATCCATAGTTCTTCAGGCACTCTGTCTATCAGGTCTAATCCCTTAAATCTATTTGTCACTTCCACTATATAATCGTAAGGAATACCTGAATTGTCTAATAGTTTTCCCTAGTTTCTTCAATTTAAGTCTAAATTTGGCCATAAAGAGTTCATGATCTGAGTCACAGTTAGCTCCTGGTCTTGTTTTTGCTGACTCTATAGAGCTTCTCCATCTTTTATAATAATATATTTAAAAGAGCTTTTCAAAAGAATGACCAGAATGTTCTGATAAATTTTAACTAGAGCATTCTCTTTCCTGGGTATTTTAGTTATTTCAGATTTGATGACAAGAATTAAGATAGCATGAATCATCCTTTTCATTTTATCCTCCCACTTTGGGAATAATGTTTGGTGGAAGAGTAGGTGGAAAACGTGAAGATATTATGTTTACATAGCACCTTGCACTTTCAGAAGCATTTTCTCATTTCTTTTTAATTGACCTTTGTCATATCAGCCACTCTGAAATAGGAAAGTATGGCTACAGATAAGGTAACTGAGGCTCTTAGGAGTGAGTGAGTTCTTCATTAGGGTGCATAGGTTCCAGCCAGGAGGTCTTAGGACCATAGACTCCTGGGCTCCAATCCCAGACATTGTGATTTAGAAGATATGAAATTGCTGTGGATTGAAAGCTTTTGTCTCATCCCAATTCACATGTTGAAGTGCCAACCCAGCCATATGTGTTAATGGAAGTGGGACCTTTCAGAGGGAATTAGATTTACATGATGTCATGAGGATGAAACTGATGATGGGATTAGTGGCCTTGTTAAAATGGAGAGAGAGAGAGAGGAGATCTGAGCAAACATGCCCATCCATAGAGGAAAGACTGTGTGAAGACACAGTGAGAAGGCAGCCATCTGCAAGCCAGGAAAATAGCCCCACCAGGAAACAAATCTGTCAGTTCCTTAATCTTGGAGTTCTGAACCTCTAGAGCTGTGAGAAGTACATTTCTGTTACTTAAGGCAGCCAGTCTGTGGCACTTTGTTTTAGCAATTTGAGCATATTAAGATAGGAAGGGACCCAAGAAATCTTTTTAGACAAGTACCTCAAGTTATTCAGATGTAGTTGGTTCACTTACTCCACTTATAGAAGCAATGGGTTAAATTTATAGGCTACATCAATCATTTGTAAGTAGAGGACTATGATAACTGAAAGGATGTTTAACTACAGGTTTTTATTCTGGACTAACGACATACTCCCTTCCCCCCATTCATTTTCCTTTTATCAGTGGGAAGTCAATAATCATGTTTCTGTGAGCTTCCAATGTATACCAATTTGGGGAAAGTGACTTTCTCTTCTTAATTTGAATTTCCTTCCTAATACATCTTTAGATGTGTTGGAACAGGAAAATAGAGTCATGGTAGTCATTTTGGAATGAGTGAATTTTCGCTAGCGTATCTCATTTGTGGGTCAATCATTTTCTCAGCATTTCTTAGGACTTGACACAGATTTAGGTGTAAATATCCCACCGCTGTGGTTTGAGTCCTTTAAAGATCATTCTATCTTGGTTTGCAGGAAGTAGTCCTGAGAAAGTAGCTTGTTCTCAGAGCCGGTATCTTCCTTTGATACACTTTTTGGCATTAACAAGCATCTGGAGCCTTTTGTCTCTCATGAAGAGAGAGGGAGAACTGAAAAACTCAAGTTTTTTAAATGATGCTGTGATACAATAAAGTAAAGTTAACCGTCATTATGAGACTTTTTTTTCCCTCCAAATAGTTTCATATTACTCCAGAGTACCTGTAACTGATTTTGAATAAATGTATTTCGAGGCAAACAGCACCACAGGTAGAGCAGTTTCAGTTGAAATATTTCAAGCAGCAGTTCTCAAAGTGTGGTCTGTAGATCTCTGAGTGGTCCCTAAGAGCCTTTCAGAGGGACTGTATGTCTAAACAATGATAGACATTATTTGGGCTTCCCTGGTGGCCCAAGTAGTAAAGAATCTTCCTGCGATGTGGGAGACCTGGGTTTGATCCCTGGGTCTGGAAGATCCTTTGGAGGAGAGCTTGGCAACCCATTACAGTACTATTGCCTGGAGAATCCACGGACAGAGGAGCCTGGCGGGCTGTAGTTCATGGGGTTGCAGAGTTGGACACGACTGAGCGGTTAGCACAGACATTATTTGCCCTTTGCACTGTGCTGCCGTTTACACAGCACGAAAACTGCTTGCACCTCAGTGGGAATGGGGACAGTGGCACCAATTGTACATGTCTCCTGCATTTGCAGTTAAAACCAGAAAAGCCAGTTTCATGTACTGAAGCAGTAAAAATGTCCTCTCGATTGAGCAGATTTCATTATATCAACCTAAATTACCTGCCTTGTTAGTATTCTGTGTGACACAATTGGAAGTCTGCCGTTAGCACATCTGCTGCAGACTGAAGTATTGTTGATTCTGGAGGAAAAGCAGTCGTGTTGTTATTTGAGTTGTGAGCTGAACCAGCTGCCTTTTTTGGTGGGAAGGAAATAGCATTTTTATTTGAAAGAGCAACTGACAAACTGGTTATTCAGACTTGGGTATTTGGCCCACATTTTCTCAAAAACGAATAATGTCAGCTTGTCACTTCCAGGGAAACAAAGTAAGGTACCTGCTACTTGTAATAAAATCCAGCCTTTTAGGTAAAAATTGAAATTGTGGAGAATTTGATTCTGCCACTGTAAGTTTGACAGCATCCCAATCCTTAAAGACTTTTCTGATGAAATCGATGGAATAAGAGATATGATTTTTTTAATAGGCTATAATGATATGTGTCAGTGTTTGGAAGAATACATAGTTCAGTGGACCAATATTTTCCAAAGGACCAATGGATGATTTACAAAAATATGTATGGGTATAAGTTCTAATCAAGGTACAAGATAGAATAATGGGTTTTAATGTAACAGTTGATTAATGTTGTTTCAAGTTTAATGTTACATTTTTCCTTTAAGAAATTACATCCTATCAATAGATGAATGGATACAGACATTGTGGTACATATGTAAAGTGGAATATCACTCAGCTGTAAAAAAGAACACATTTGAGTCAATCCTAATGAGTTAAATGAACCTAAAGCCTATTATACAGAGTGTAGTAAGTCAGAAAGAGAAAGACAAAATATTTTATATTAATACATGCATATAGAATCTAGAATCTAGAAAGATGGTACTGATGAACCTGTCTGTAGGGCAGTGGTGGAGACACAAGCATGGAGAATAGATTTGTGGACACAGTGGGGGTAGGAGGGGGTGAGACGAATTGAGAGAACAGCATGGAAATATACATTGCCATATGTAAAACAGATAGCAGGTGGGGATTTGTTGTATGACACAGGGAGCTCAACTCAGTGCTCTGTGGCATCCTAGGTGGGAACGGGATTCAGGAAGGAGGGGACGTATGTATGCCTGTGGCTGATTCATGTTGATGGGTGGCAAAAACAAACACAATATTGTAAAGCAATTATCCTCCAATAAAAGCAAATATATTCAAAAACGAGAATATATTACAGCTCATGAAGGTTTGGTGTTGTTTTAAAGAAGGATGTGCACAATTATCTGAGAAGACTTTTTAGGGTCCTCAGTAATTTGTAAGAGTATAAAGTGATTCTGAGATCAAAAGTTTTGAGAATATTTACTTTAGGGGAAGGTGTACGTTCAGTACTATTTCAAGAACGAGGGAAAGGAAATTAAAACATATAAAAAGAATCAGCTATTTACAACAATTTTATTTTATTTTGGTCAGATCCTTTATTGATTTCAAAATATTGATGCTTTTTCATCTACTACCTGGTTTGGTCCAAACCATAGCTCTGCTATTATCTTCATGTTAGAGATGAAAAAGATCATGCTTAGAGAAAGTTGAGGAGCTTTCCAAGATCACAAAACTAATAATTCTGTTAATCTCATTGCTGTAGCTTATTGACAGATGAAATTAGACAAAACTAGATTTAAAGTATTGTCATTAGCTGTTTGAAGATAGGGAAATAACTTAAATTTCCTGAATATCAACTTCCATAACTTAAATTTCCTGAATATCAGCTTCCATAATCATTAGGTAGACTTCATAAAACTCTGTTAGGTGTTAGGAGAATTAAGTTAGATACAGTTTATAAAGTGGCACATAGTGCGACTTGAATAAATAGTCATTTTTCTTGTTATTACTGAAAGGTGCAGTGTTACTGAATTTTTTTAAATTTTTTTTCTTACTTAGAAGGTACTTACATCTTTGCAACCCAAAGTGTGGTCTGCAGACTGGCATATCAGAGTCATCTCCTTGGAACTTGTACAAAATGCAGAATCTTGGACCCCACCCCAGACCTACCATACCAGAATCTACCATTTTCACAACCCTTAGGAGTCTCTCTACACTTTGAGGCGCTGCACTCTATAGGTATACTAACCTGAATTTCTTTAGCTGGGGGTTCCAATCAACTCTTGTCCCGCCATTGACTTCACACATAATGTTCTGATTAAAAAATAACTAAATGTTCTTTAATGACGTCGACTCTGTTGGCATTGGGTGGAAGTGGTGTTGCTGCTGGTTTTGTCCCTTTCCTTTTTTGAAGTTAAGAGGCACACTGATTAAAGTCTCCCCATTGCCTGTCATGTGTACAGAACATGGGATGCACAGTCTCTTAGTCTGCTTCCTGTGCATGTTTTCCCTCTCCTAGGAATCGACCTCTGCTCCTATTGGTTTCTTTAATTGCTTTTCCTTACTGTACCCTGGGCTTGTCCTTTAATTGTTCTGTAATTCTCTAAGCTGCCATCTTCTGTCTTTGCTGTGATCTGATAACATGCCCATGTTCTTTCCAGTTCAGCCATTCATCCATCAGAATATCAAGTAGATTTCACTTTACATTGTTCCTTCAGTAGAACTCTTCAATTCAAAGTTTCCACTGCAGTGCCTTCTCAACAATTCACAATATACTTGACACAGTACCAAAACAAAGGGATCTTAGATCAGGGTTTTTTCAGGTGGTGTTGAATCAAGTTCAACATCCTTGGCACAGAGTTTATTCCATAATACTTCATCTTTCAAACACATATGCTTTTTATAAAGTGCCACACAGCACCATTTAGATTAGAATCTTTTGGAGACCAGGAGAAACAGGTGAATGAAGTATATTCAGATGGGAAGGTGGAAAGGGTGTGGGTTAGGAGCATTGTAAATAGACTGTGTTGATCTTATCTGTTTTTGGATTAACTAGAGAAATAAGTATAGAACAACTCTGCTGGTACAGTATTTATTTAAATACCTTACTGATCAGCTCACAGGAAGTAAAAGTGAAGAATGTTGATAGAGGAAAATGTATTTATGCCTTGTCATTTGGGGGAAACTTTCAAAGAAAAAGAGAATATTGATTTTTTTGGGAAGACAGTCAAAGATCTTGAGAGACAGGGGTCATGTAAAGAGTCCTAGACTTGGAGTCACAAGAATAATTAGCTGTAATGCTGTATGACCTTTGAGCAGTTGTTTTGCTTTCTCTGATCATAGTCTGAGTATTTTGTATTAGGTGGGTTTCTTCTAGGTTTAAAAATCTTTGTATGGACAGCTTATAATATTTTCCCCTTGTTATAAGGATACTACATATTGCAGAAAGTTCAGAAAGTACAAAAAAGTATAAAGGAGAAAATAAAAATTGTGTATGTGCTATTATCTGGTGTTAATATTTTGTTTTTCTCCCTCAGAACTTTTCTGTGTATTATTTTTTTAAACAAAAATGGAATCATGCTGCTGCATATTCTGTTCTATATGCTTTTTAAGCTTGTATTTCGTTAATGAGATTTTCCCATTGCTAGACAGCTTTTTACTGTACCTTTCAGGAATGGAATTTTGAGAATTTTATCAACTTTAGTTCATGGGGTAATCTTTGAAAGCATCTCTGCTCATACCTCAGATGTAATCATTCCGCAAGGATTTAAATATTTTTTAGGACACAGTTTTTTCTTTTTAATCAATTTATTTAATTGGAAGCTAATTACTTTACAATATTGTGATGGATTTTGCCATACACTGACATGAATCAGCCTCGGGTAAACATGTGTCCCCCATCCCAAACCCCCCTCCCATCTTCCTTCCCATCCCATCCCTCTGGGTTGTCCCAGTGCACTGGCTTTGAGTGCCCTGTTTCATGCATTGAACTTGAACTGGTCATCTATTTCACATATGGTAATATACATGTTTCAATGCTATTCTCTCAAATCATCCCACCCTTGCCTTTTCCCACAGAGTCCAAAAGTCTGTTCTTTATATTTGTGTCTCTTTTGCTGTCCCACATATAGGGTCATTATTACTATCTTTCTAAATTCCATATATGTACATTAATATATATATGTTGGTGTTTTTCTTTCTGGCTTACTTCACTCTGTATAATAGGCTCCAGTTTCATCCACCTCATTAGAACTGATTCAAATGCATTCTTTTTTATAGCTGAGTAATATTCCATTGTGTATATGTACCACAACTTTCTTATCCATTCCTCTGCCAATGGACATCTAGGTTGCTTCCATGTCCTAGCTATTATAAACAGTGCTGCAGTGAACATTGGGGTACACGAGGACACAGTATTTGTTTAATTGATCCCTCAACTCCATCTCCATTTTCTTGGTTTCTTCCTATGGTTTGATTAATAGTTTTCTGAAAATAATGACTTCCTTGAACTGTATTTCCACTCTGAATTTCCCAGGTACTGCCACAGCACATGTGGGAAAATGTGTGCTCCTAAATGCAGTCGTCTTTTTAGCCTTATTTTTCATTACTCCAGTAACAGTGTTACCACTCAAGGGTTTAGCACTTATACCTTCATGCATTCATAGAAGTCCTACAGACCTGGGACAAATGTATGTAGCCATTTATGAGTCAATATTTGTCAAGCATGCAGATCAGACTCATCACGTGGTAAGTGGTATGTGTTTGTTGACTTCCTGCATGATTTTATTGAGTTTACTCTTTGTCAGACCCTAGGTTAAGCCCTTTATCTCCTTACTTGGCGTAGTTGTGAGAGGCCAGAGGGAGCAAATGTGTTGGCTGGTGAGTGAGCCTAATCTGGGAACCACACCTCAAGGGACTTTGTGTCGCATATGTTATAGGGGAGTCACACATCTTATATGCATAATTTGGATTTAGAGGTTCAAAGGGTTCAGGTTATTTTTCAGCTTCTGCTCTAGTGGTATTTTACCAATTTAAGGAGTCATAAAGGGCCTCAAGATACCTATCTCATAAATGTCCAGCTCTGTTGAAAAATAAAAACCCAGGAACCTACATTACAGCTCAGACTTGTACTGTTCTCCAGATACACTTTGTAGAGATCATTTCTGTTTTTCACCCCAGGAGTGGCCTTTCACCTGCTTTTTTCTCATCTGACACCAGGCACCCCCTGGAATCCAACTCAATTCATCTTCCCAAAGGAAACACTTCTTTAGTGCTTTTTGGCCTGTGTCCCTTATCCCTGAATAACTCAATTTCCAATAAGCATAGAGCTTAGTGGTTAAGGCCCAGACTGCTGGAGTTGAATCATTTCTCTGTCCGTAACTGCTGTGTATCTTTGGGTATAGGGCTTCCCAGATGGCACTAGTGGTAAAGAACCTGCCTGCCAGTGCAGGAGACATAAAAAACACGGATTCAATCTCTGGGTTGGGAAGATGCCCTGGAAGAGGAAATGGCAACCCACTCCAGTATTGTTGCCTGGAGAATCTCATGGTTAGAGGAGCCTGGTGGGCTACAGTCCATAGAGTCACGAAGAGTCAGACATGATTGAAATGACTTAGCATGGACACATGCATCCTTAGGCACAGTCCCTTAACTTCTCTGTGCTTTAGTCACCTCACCTGTAAATTGGAGATACTAATTGTAGTTACCTTGCAGATTTGTTTTGAGGATTAAATGAATTCACCTATGTAAACTAGTTAGAAAAGTGCCTGAAAGATAGTAGATGCTAGATTAGGGGTTATTATTATGGTGATAGCTAGTAACGTATTCAACAAATATTTAGAGTTCCTATTCTGTGAGCAGTAATGGGTAAGAGGCTAGGAGCTAATTGGTAGTGAGAGGGGAGGAGGGACTGACTCCTTGTTCTCATGGTCCATCCCCATAGGACTGGATGTTTATCAAAGAATCTTCCAGGATTGTTTCTCACTGCACCTGTGACTGGTGCTGCCTAGAATATGCAGGCCTGTGAGAAGAGATAGTGAGAGGGAGTTGGTTTAGTCAGAGAGATGTAAGAAGGTGGCCAGGAGGAAGTGATGGGCAAATAGCAAAGGATTCTGAGGGGCAGTGGCAGCATGTACAAAGGGCCTGGGGTAGCAGGATGTGGCATGACCCAGAATTGGGAGCTGACCAGGTTGCTGGTGGGCAGAAAGGTATGTTATGGGTAAAGAGACAGGAAGGGTGGTCAGAGGCCAGGTCCAGGCAGGGTCTTGCAGACCATCTCAGGGCTTTGATGTTTTGCTTTTAAGAGCAATTGGGACTCATGGAAGTGTTTTTTTTCTGTTTGGTTTTGTTTCTGTTTTTGCTCATAGTAACAAAGTCTCATTTACATTTTGGAAAGGTCATTTTAGCTTTAGTGGCAGGAGCAAATTAAAGAGAGTGTATTACATGTAGAAAGAGCACTATCTTTTTTTACTTGGCTATTTCATAACTATTTACTTTCTCTTTCCTACTGGATTTTTAAGTTTTACATGTGGCTCTGTAAGTTAAAATTTGCACAAATTAAAGTTAAATAGCATAAAAAATAATTCAATTCCTCATCACACTGGCCACTTTTCAAGTGCTAGCAGTGAAGTGCAGGCACCACCCTGAAGGTCAGCACAGACAAAGGGAACACTTTATCATCTTAAAAATTGTATTGCATAGTGCTGACAATTGTAATATCATAGGTTTTTTTTTTCACTTTTATGGTCTTTTCCCAGGAAGTAATAATGAAAATGTACATAGAACAAATGTTCTTTGCTGAGGGAATGTTTGTTAGAACAAAATTAATTGCATAAGAGGGGTAAGTTGTGAATATTCTTACAAGTATGATTTTAAGATTCCTTATCCAGTGAATGCAGGTAATTGAGTTGACTTAAGCCAGGATATACATACTAAAAGGTGACCTTTCTGAAATTATGGTTGCCTCCTAAATTATAAAACCTGTGTATCCATTACCAGATTTTAAGTTCTGTCTTTAATTTGTCACTGTAATTGTGATTGAGTATAATTGTGATAGAGTGTTATTGTGATGGAGTACCACTGGGTCTTTACAGAAAGTAAGGGGTCATTTTTAAGCTCCCTGTTAATCCCATTCTCTGTCCTCAGGAGGAATGACCAAAAATCTTCTGGAAGTTATCTTTTTGTTGTCTATTTCCACTGCTCATTTTTCAAGAATAAATGCAGGGAATGCTAGTCGTTATGTTCCAAAAAATAGCCATTAAAAAGAATTCATTTGAATCAGTTCTACTGAGGTGGAAGAAACCGGAGCCTATTATACAGAGTGAAGTAAGCCCGAAGGAAAAACAAAAATATAGTATACTAATGCATATATATGGAATTTAGAAAGATTGTAATGAGAACCCTGTGTGCGAGACAGCAAGAGAAACGCAGATGTATAGAACAGTCTTTTGGACTCTATGGGAGAGGGCAAGGGTGGGATGATATGGGAGAATGGCATTGAAACATGTTAATCATCATATGTGAAATCAATCGCCAGCCCAGGACTTATGCTCAGGGCTGGTGCACTGGGATGACCCAGAGAGAAGGAATCAGGAGGGAGGAGGGAGGGGGGTTCTGGAAGGGGAACACATGTATACCCATGGCAGATTAATGTCAATGTATGGCAAAACCAACACGATAATGTAAAGAAAATTAAAATAAATAAATTAAAAATAAACAAAAAATAGTTCCGAAAAAAAAAACCTAGAAATACATCATATAAACTGAGCATGATGTTCTGTCTGCTTTGTTTTGTTTCTTCATCTCTGACCTGCCACCTGAATAGGCAGGGTACCTGCCTAGGCAAAAAAAGCAATGTCATTTTATTTTTTATTTTTTTTATTTTTATTTTTTTTTTAATTTTTCTTTTTTATTATTGTTTTTGCCATACATTGTTATGATATCACCATGGGTTTACATATGCTTCCCCTCCGGGTCCCCCCTCCCTCCTCCCTCCCCCCGGGAAATCTCGCTGCACCAGTCCCGAGCATCAATCCTGGGCTGGCGATTGATTAGACACATGACATTAACATGCTTCAATGCCCTTCTCCCAT